>OZ038314.1:11976421-11981421 GCA_964035775.1 Osedax frankpressi
GCAGTATTGCGTCATATTCTCTGCTAGCATATATGACACAATCGATAAAATAGCGAAACAAATGCGCAACAGGCTTGAGTATCAATTACGCAATCGGGCTCGAGTATTACTATTAATTATATAATAACCCAAGGTGGCATTCCAATTAGCCGAAACACGTGTTTATTAGGCAATATCTGAAGCTACAACCCACGGGCTGTTGTATATAAAACATGACCTAATGTTGATTGGAAATCTATGTGGGTATAGGTATAGGTATAGGTATAGGTTCAATCACTGAATAGCTGATGTCATACCTCATATAGTCTCTTCTCTCTCTATCGCCCTCCTTCCTTCCTTCCCTCCCCCGATGCCCCTAGTTATACCAGACCTACTCCGGCCAAGCTCCTCTACAAACCACCCAGTATGAATGAAGGTCAATAGGGATACAACCAACATAACCAACTCCATCACATAGGAATCTGCAACTCAAAAAATCCAACGTATACGTTGGATTGGCCTATAGGCCAATCTAGATATTAATAGTAACTCAAGTTAAATATAATAATACTATAATATTCATATACCTATACTGTAATATCCAGTAGATATGCGTATTACATTTTGATATAACATATTTCTCCTACAAATAAATGAGAATGCTTCTCTGTGCAGGGTTCATAACTAGGTTATCCAGGGGTTAGCTCGGGTTAGCTCGGCATCTCATGATTTCGTATTGATTTTATCAAATATTTTATTTATAAATTTGCTCTATCTTTTTTAATAAAATAGTAGTAAATTATAATTTAAAACTAACCTTACACTATTAATTCAATTCAAAGTTAATACCATTGATAATATAAAGCCATTTATATTTATATACTTAACAAAATACGTGATTGTTTATGTAATACATATGTATATATATATTCAATGACTGTTATATTATTATATATCATAAGTATACCCATATATAAGAAACCAATTATATTTATTCGATATGTATACCCTCATTATAATATTTTCTAGTAACTATTTATCTTATCGAATTTGTGTTACCAGGTTTGAAGTGGTACCAGTGGTTACCGAAACAAATCACTGTACGCCTATGCAACTAACTTTAAACACTAGTCTGAGCTTTACACAATAAAACACGTGATCGAAGAATTCCAAATATCCTTCCGTCGTATTCAGCCATTGTTTTTATTAGAAATAATTACCGTTATTACTGTATTGTTCTTAAAAAGCTTAAAAAGCATTTTCCACTTACTGATGTATCCGATTCACTTTAACAAATTGGAAGCTTACCAATTCGATATAAACTACGCCAACTACTCAACCGGCATAACACAATAGAAAACACACGGCCCCAAACTGGCATACCAAAGTATACAGTAATTCTCCACACACACACACGCCCCCGCATTCGCGATACCTTTATATTGTCTTTACATCGTAGTTAATGTATTGCGTTACACGCAGATAGAGCTGAAGTCGCAGATGGTTATTGGTGTATGTTCGTGGGTATGCGTGTGCGTGTGTGCGAGGATAGCGCGTGCGTGCGTGTGTGTGTGCGTGTGCGGATTGTGCGCGCGCGTGTGTGCGGATTGCGTGTGGACTTGGGGTTTGAACGCAAAGCATTTCTTCGAAATCAAAACATGGTATGGCGATAATATCAATGTTTTCTCTGAGATTTCACGTTGAGTTTAGCGGACTGGGCGGATAAGTATGCCGATAAGTGTGCCGGTAATTTATCCCAGTCGGACCTGCATGCAATACAGTAGTGGCGGTGTGGTTACTTTCGTTGCATACCCTCTATTATCTAATAGAAGTTCATATCATGAAATACTAAACATTCCCCTTTAATTATAATATATACTGAACGGGAATCCTCGGGTCAGATTTACATTTACGAATAAGACAATAGGGGCGCATGGATAATAATGCGTGACACGAATACGAATACTCGCTATAAAACGCTATAAAACGATTGTATATATAACGCATGCGCAACGTAGCCATACAAACGCAATCGGAACATGTGTACACATGATAAACAGCTGCGTCACGTTGCCAAAGTAAATCCGTATTAGCATAACCGGTCCGTAACAATGAGTTAACGTTAGATGCGTTTAGAATGTTATAATGTGTAATTAATGCCTCAGGAGAAGCGAATCTATCAACTCTGAAGACTCCATTTACATCGAGAGTAATACATAACGGTGATACGATAACGTCAATATTTATTAAATTCATTTACTAAAGTTATAAATCAGCACTATTGTCACACTAAAATGTTCACGCACTGCGTGCATATCGAAATAACGTAAACAATACTATAGCTGTTTTATTTCAGCATCTCGTCATTCTTCTTGAATCTCTACAGCCGCAGTTTTAATGGATTGTTTTTTTATAAATATTAAATACGAATATTAAATAAACGTACGCATAAAATGTTTAGTTTAGTATATGTTTATATAGATGAGTGTATATTATTATTGGAGATACGTTTAGGATATTTCGGCTTAAATATCTGAATAAAGCCGTTATTTACGTCAATATATTTATATATTCATTAACATATATGTTATAGCTTGTAGTTTATTAATATTTAATAAAACTAGATATACTATGTATACATTACTATTAATAATATAATACAATGTTGAATTCCGTATATATTTATAGATTTTGTAGTAAGTAATGTTCTACTGATAAAGATTGATAAAGTATTTGGTCGATGGTTTGTTTATCGAAAATCAAATGAAAAAAATGAATCTGTAAATATGTAAATATGTGTAAATTTATATATTTACATACACATTATAGAATTCTTTATATGTATAGATGATTTTAGTGTTACAATTTGTTAACTACCTTGATATGCTCGACTTGACAATTATATAATAAAATAACACCTTTCAATGTTATATACTTGTAATAAATATATTAGACTCGTGTGTTTATTAAATATAAATATACGCAAAACCATCAAGCTACGAGAAAATCACCAGTGAATTTTTTTGTATTCATTTTTATTAATTCAACAATAATTGAAGTTATAACTACAAGTGTAATACAGATATATATACATATATATATATATATATATATATATATATATATATCAGTCATATAAATAAATTATATATATATGAATTATAGAATATTGTACATTGAATTATTCTTAAATTTGACTTATTCTGTATTTTTTAATTTGTATGATTCTTTAGTCTGTGATATGTTTTTGCAAAAGTGATGAATTGATCAAACAAATAATAATTGTATTATAAATAAATAAAATTATATGTTTTTTAATAATGTTGTTAATCCAGTATACTGGATTGTATGTACAACATTGATATCACATAGGATCATAATGCTATATTTAGTCTATAGAGTGGGTATAGCATTATACTATATACATAGGAGGGATAGCTTACGTTTCTTTTGTCAAAGGAAAGTCATGTGTCGTCCAGTTAGGATTTACTTGGGTTGTAGGCAATTGGGTTGGAGGCAATTGGGTTTATGGTACAATTTCACTCCCAGCAACTATAAACTGGTAAAGCCTTGTATACGATTTAGCTGTCACATCAGCAAATACATTCTTTAATTAATTGAAAATTAATTAGAAATCTGTCGTTCCATTTTATAATATTTTATATTAATATTATTTATTTAGAAATCTTGATTGATAAAAAATGTGAATGTTTATTTTATTTTCACATTTATTTTTATTATTTCAATTGGTATTTTTTGTGTTACTTTATTATATACCGGTATGTTGTAATTTGTTATAAAATGTGAACAATATAATACATGTTATATACAAGTTATATATAACTTAATATATATATATTATGCAAAACATTTATATTAGTATACAAATATAAATTTCCCGTGCATAAAAACTCGGGGTTTTGAGAAATATTCCCACTATTTTGAAATTGCCAACTATAGATATTGTATTATATACTATTATATACACCGTATATCTATATCTATATATATATACGATTGTAACTCGAGTTATAGTGTCACAGGCTCCGTACCCCCGATATGTCTACAACTATGCTGATATATGGTTTACAAGTGATCGGTATTCCGATTGTGTAAGACCGTTGAACTAGCCAAACAATAATGAAGTAACAAAACCAAATGATCTCGGGATCTTGATTGTATTCAATTCGTGTAATAAACGTGATTTCAGTTATTAGTCGCTGTCCTAGGCACATGTACAATTACAATCACACCAGTAGCATATTAGATCATTAAAAGTTAAAGTTTATATGTAAATAACGGAGTTATTGTTTTATCTTCAATAATAAACTGCGCGTTGTTTACTCGCTAGGTGTCGGAAGCGCCGTTAGACCTCACCAGGTGGTCCTTTTCGCGTCCCATATGTAGATACTACATTCGGAGGGGGTCGTTGTACGTGTCGGTGAATCACCAGTGAATCCTTGACTCATCGTCGTGGAATGTCGCTCTCTTATTATCTAGAGGACCATTGTCGGCTATCAAGAAAAAAACACATAGCGCCTCAGATTGAACACTACGAGGGCAAATACTGTGTACTATATAAATTTAATATAACAAAGTATCCTTAAGTAATATATATTTATTATTATATATTTTACAATACATTATATATACATATATATATATATATATATATATATATATATATATATATATATATATATATATATATACATATAAATGTATTAGATTATAGGTATTGGTTTACCAATCGCCTATGTAAATATATAGAGGTTGTACAATATGCAACGTATGCAAATTTCATCCTAGGATTAATAAGGGGATAACATGATAAATACTAATTGGAACCCGTATGTATTTAGTCAATATCAATTACAATGAAATATATTAAGGCACACATATATATATATATATATATAAACACACACACACACACACACACACACACACACACACACACACACACACACCACGCTGTACGCCGTACAGTGTACGTCATACCCTCACACATGTATTATGTG
>OZ038314.1:11986421-11991421 GCA_964035775.1 Osedax frankpressi
TCAGTAAGTCCATAATGCAGTGAATAAGTAACTCACTCAGTAAATATTAGATAGTCAATGAGTGAAGATACTCACATATATACGTGTCATTTCTTTGTCTGTCTCCAATCATTATTAATGTATTAATACATTTTCCGTGATATGTTCATCAGTTAAATATAAACATATAAAAAATACAAAAATGCATATATACACACACACGCACACACACACACACGCACGCACACACACACATACACACACGCACACACACATATATATATATATATATATTGTATGTGTAGTTGGTTTATAAGTTAATATAACAGTTCAAGAGAGGTGCAAATTTGCGAACATTCCTTTAATTGCAGTGTAGATGGTATCTGACATACAAACACCCACTGAACATGTACTACAACCCAACCCGCCTGCGTATGTACTATAACCCAACCCATTAAACATGTACTACAACCCGATACACTGAACATGTACTACAACCCGATCCATCTGCATATCAAGTGGGAAAGGCTAGCCCGTATTAGGTCTTACTTTCCCAACGTTTATCTTTTGGAGCGCATATTTAAAAAGAACTTCGCGAACATATACGAGTATATATATATATATATATATATATATATATATATATATACACATATTTATATACACATTAGTATGTGTAGATGTGTATGTGTTTTATACTATATACTGTCTAATGACCATATATACCATATTTACCTAATACGCAGACAAATGTAATGCTTTATACGTGTATTATTAATTGATGTCATCAAATTACGACACCATCAGATTTGTATACATCAAACTATATTTCTATTGTTAACAATTTCGTGTTCACACTAACCCGATTTTCCGACCCCGCATTCGCCGAGAATCAATAGTTTCACAGGTTCCCCTGGATTGGTTGCAGACCACTTCTCCTGACGAATGGACTGCGATATCAATAACCTCGTCATAACACCTCCGCTTCGGCTTACCGTTGGCTGCGATTGGCGGGCGATTCTTCGAAGTTAGCTGCACTCTGCCTTCGGACGTTCCAAGCGGGATGTATACACGGATGACAATAGGGCGTCGTTTGTTTAGATGTCTCGGGTTCGCGCTATGGGAAGATTTGGTTTACTTCGACGACAAACTATCGCGAATTGAAACGCAGTATCGCGAAAATGCCGCCACAACTCGCGACATATTAAGACACGCCCACGGTAATTTGGGCCACGCCCACGGCGTCCGCAAAACAACGATCCTAACCGATGCTGCGAATTCGAAAAGAATACGCCCAATGGGCGTAACCCGTCATTGAAAAGATCGGCATTATATTATATACGCATAGGAATCCTAGTAATCGTTCCCTCGAACTGGAACACCCCTAAATAAATTAGCAACGCCCAGTCCGTCTTAGATTTGGGCAATCCGTCTTTTCCACGCGCATTACATCAATTTCTACCTCGATTTCTTTATTTTCATCGGCCCAGGACAGTACTCCCGATATATTGAAATCGGAGCCGTGCCTGACATATTCGAACATACTCTTCGATTACGAGGCTATATCGGTGATACATTGTCTCTGTATCTTTGGTAGCGAAGTACGTACATTTGGGTCAATTCCCCCCGTATTGTATTACTCGGTGTTATTTTTACTCTCTCTCTCCAATTATACAAATTCCTGTGTATTTATTTCCGTCTATTACATATTCTTCATACACAGGAGGTATAGTGATCACACTATGTACACGTGTGTATGTATAATATATATAATATATATAATATATATATATATATATATATATATATATATATATAAGCCCAAATAGGAGGTTTTTATCTACTATTTAAATAATATTTCGTTATAAGATTATAATATAAGAGTATTTTCGTTTTCCAATCTTGTCTAGGCTTTCGCTGCATTTCTGTTATAAAACTGATGGGTATAAAATATATCAGATTATGGCATGTAGATTATGGCCTGTAGATTATGGCATGTAGATTATGGCCTGTAGATTATGGCCTGTAGATTATGGCCTGTAGATTATGGCCTGTAGATTATGGCCTGTAGATTATGGCCTGTAGATTATGGCATGTAGATTATGGCATGTAGATTATGGCATGTAGATTATGGCCTGTAGATTATGGCCTGTAGATTATGGCCTGTAGATTATGGCCTGTAGATTATGGCCTGTAGATTATGGCCTGTAGATTATGGCCTGTAGATTATGGCCTGTAGATTATGGCATGTAGATTATGGCCTGTAGATTATGGCCTGTAGATTATGGCATGTAGATTATGGCATGTAGATTATGGCATGTAGATTATGGCCTGTAGATTATGGCCTGTAGATTATGGCATGTAGATTATGGCATGTAAATTATGGCATGTAGATTATGGCATGTAGATCATAACATGGAATATATTCTTCGTTTTTTATTTGTTTTATAATCATTTCCATATGTTGATATTTATGCAATACAATACCACCATACACTATTTTTTCTGAATCAATAGAAATCGATACTCTATTTATAACAGATGATTTGGTGCATTTTCGATGGAAAATTGTATTGCTATATATATATATATATATATATATATATATATATATAACCAGTGTTTTAGTATGATAAAATAAGGATGCGAGATTTCTGAATATTATTTGTAATTTAAATGAATTGCAGATGCTTTGTATACAATCAAAATCAGGTCGCTCTAGTATCAGTATTGATGTTATATAAATTCATATATTTCTGGGTATCTTATATAAAGATTATACCTATAAATAGTAATATTATTAGAGATACACTCCTTCTTATAACCGTAGATTAATTAAATAAATGATTCTCAAATTGTATTTACGTTCAATTTATTCTCCCGTAGTTCTAAAACATGTCACCCTGACACTTATTGAAAATAGATTTGTTATGGGATAGGGATACTTTCATTGCTATTTTAAGAACTGTAAATTATCAAAGAGAGTACAAGGAAATTTGGTATTATGCGGTAACAGCTTTTGACTTTATATTTCAATGGAACATACGTCATCTTATTCTGATATAACTAATTAGTATAGGGCAATCGTAATATGCACCGTATATATATATATATATATATATATATATATATATATTTATATCACTGTGAATTTTCCCTTTACTTTGATATAGTTTACGGTATACAGCAATATATTAATTAATCCCTTCCCTTACAAACTATATTTTATAACAAATTATTGTTCCTCTATATCCCGATTAGTGAATAATATATAGTATACATTGTATAGAAGATGTATTCATAATAGATGATTTATATACTCATTATATAAATCTTTAAAGTTACATGTCAACTAGAATTAAATTAAATATTATATTGAAATGAATATTTTTAATTATTTATAAATTTTACATTGATTGATTTATTTATAAATATAATATAATATAAATATTATTTTTATAAATGCTGACACTATTATGGTTATACGTATATATATATATATATAAATAAAAAAATATATATATATATATATAAATTCATAATTATAAAGATTTATATATAAATTATAGTTTGATTATTATCTGCAATAGAAATATATATTTTTTTGAGAACATATATAATAATTATCATCTATTAATAGATAGAAGAGCAGTTGATTGACGATATTACCTTATGTTAATGTACAATCTTTACTGTAGTAGATATACTATATCTAAGATATATGTGTCGTAATGCACACATGCAAACTAAGGTTAGTAAACTACAAAATAGTCTTACAATTATAATTGTCTGTCCAGGAAACCATCGAGGTCATTATAGTTTTTATGTTATATAATAAAAATGAAAATAAATTGTATTTGATTTTAAAATATATTATGTTTATTTTGTATAATAATTAAATAATCTGGTTTCTTGGGTTTGGGATTATTCAGCCGGCAAATTCATTCTGTCCAATCGGTTCTTTTTAAAGACTAGAATAACTCAACCAATCCAGCAAATAATCATCGTGATTTCATTTTTTACGTTATGTAATAAGTCTCAGATATTACTATATTAAAAAATGTAGAAATTAGATTTATATAATAACTGTTTTAATATCTTTAATGAGTTAACCACAATTATTACTAAAACGCAATTACATATGCAATCAGAGACTCTCATTTGAGTCTTGTATCCGAGGTATACAATATTAATATATCTAGCTACTTTTATCAATGCAAAATTCTAATTAAGGGAATACGAATATTATAGCGTATGTTCCTTTGTGATTTCAATATATACTACCGTTACATACCAAATCTCCTTAAAAGGTTACATACCAAAGCTCCTTAATCTGTTTATGAAGTTTTGATTATACAAGTTTCCTAAAATGCTCGGAGTGATATAAAATACTTTCATTACAAAAATTATTGATTAAAATAAAAGAAATTCAAAATGCAATACAAAAAATGAAAGTACTTGGATTGTTTGAAAATAGAGATTGTATGAAAGGAATTTATAAATCTATTTTCTATCAACGTGTGATGGGAGTACAGTAGTCCACTGTGAAAATATCCTGTCAAAACAACTTCTTATATATATATATATATATATATATATATGTGTGTGTGTATATATATATATATATATATATATATATATATATATATATATATATATATATATATATGTGTGTAGAATGGTGTTTATTTTGTTGTATTATATTATTATTTATTGTATTTTTTATTTAGTTTATATTTGTCTATGCATAGAATTTATACTAACAAATGTAAGTCTAGTATAAATATAATCGTTAGCCATGGTTAGTATATATTTGTCATTCTTTCATGATTATTTACGGTCATTCTTTTATCAATAAGGAAGACTATCAAAACTTATATCTACATTATGTATATATATATATATATATATATATATATATATATATATATATATATATATATATTATAATACAGATTTGAGAATTGTATTATTTTGTTATTCTGGACATTTCATTATTTCGATTATATTATATATTTTTT
>OZ038314.1:11998921-12013921 GCA_964035775.1 Osedax frankpressi
GATTATCATTTAGAAAGCGGTCCGTTCTGGACCATATTTATTTTCGTGTCTCTGTTTGTGGTTCTACTTCTGATAATACTGATAGCAAAACTGATTAATAGCAGGTAAGTTACTGTTTTAGTTGTTGCCAGTATTAACGAGATGCCCTAAGTTTATATGACACACTATATACATATCTACCATATATAACATAGTATCATATATTATGTTTATATGTATTTTATATTATTATAATATAAAATTATAATAATATGTATTATATATCACTATACACTATACATTATGGAGTACACTATACAGTATACAATCGTTACTATATATAGTATAATATTCTAATAAGAAAATGTGTTTTCAAATATTGAATTCTATATTAATTAACATTTATTTGTTATCCATTAAAATAGTACCGAGGAAGATGAAGGTTTGATTAGATATATGTTAATATTTGTGTTAAATTCTAATTTGTTATATATATATATAGTAAGCATGTTCAAAATAAATTTAATTGTATAGTGTTTATACTGGAGAAATAAAAGTAAATGAATAAATGAAATTAATTTATAATACACTGAAGTCAAATATAAAATTAAATTAAATTAACTATATATTAATTTATATTTAACTATAATTAACTTTTTTTTAATATTTAAAATATAAAAAAACATGTATTGGCAATATTTTAGACATTTGTTAAAGGAGTTAAGAAAATATTGCATTATTTATATGTGCTTAAATTAAAGATACCTCGTAATTGGATCAATCATGATATAAAAATATATTAAAGGACATTGTTATTTTGTTTTTATCTTGTAGAAAATAATAATTGTTGGAACGTGTTTTATTTTAAAAACGTATATAGTTAGATAACTATAGATTTTTAACTTAAGAAATTAATAAAAAAGAATATTACTGTATTCGATGATCTATGATGGGTATTAAATATACGATTTAGATCTATATTTAATGGTAATGAATTACATTTATACAATAATTCTGATAATTTATATATCGACGGATATGTGGTATTTTATAATTAAATAATAATTTAAAGTAAAAAAAATGAACGAATTAATGAAATCAGTTTATAGACTAATATCCATCAATTTAGGATCAGTTAATGAATAGAATTCACTTCTTAACATAATCAAAATACAAGAAACCGCTGTTATAACTATTATTTTATGGTATACAATTATTGTATTAAACAATAAGCACATCGTATTTTTAATCCAAATAAAATATATTTTCATCTTTATTATATAACAAAACAACTAAAATGACCTTGAACGTCTTATAGTTTCTTAAGAATGGCATTGCAATTACATAACATCATTACTATCATTACTATTATTGTATTGTGTAAAATTTGATAATATTGAAATTAATGAAATGAAATATTTTGTAAAATGTTTAAATTTATAATAAGAAAATAAAAAGTAATGATGTTACGTAATTTTATATATTATAATAAAATCAACGGGTTTAAATTATTTAAATTAATCACAATATCTAGGCTAAATTAAGTTAAAAATTAGATTTGAATACATGTATTATTTTATAAATATAAATATGCGAGTCTAGCTATATACACGAATACTCACAAATGCATACATATCACCTATAATATACAAATGAACACACATTTAAATATTATACTGTTAGTATAAACAATTCAAATTTTAGACGATCTAATGAAGTTCTTAGATAAAGTAGTAAAAGAGAAGAAAGAGTTATTATTTAAACATATAGATATTTCTTAATTAAATATATATTTATATATATACATATATATATATATATATATATATATACATATATATATATATATATATATATATATATATATGTATATATACATATTTATATATATATATATAAATATATATATGTATATTACAATAAATTATATCTATTTATATTTTTATAATATATTTATTAATAATATATCTTTAAAAGACTATATATTTGATTTTAAGTTATATTTTATATTATATTTCGCTAATTCAACAGACAAAATAAACCTAGAATAATTCAAATCGAAGAAGTTTGTAAATTAATATATAATATTTAAATTCGTATTTCATGTATTTAAATAATAAATAAATAATATGATATTACTTTAAATAAAATATACAGGTGACATACATATTTAATTACCGATTATATCTAACAGCATATAGAAGATTATACGAGTAGTGATACAGATAGTTTTGATTCTTTAGATTTAGCCCTTTCAGAGATATCATCCCCGAGATCAGATGATTCTTTCGATTCGGTTATTGGTTAGTAACAACTATTTATTTCGTAAAAGTATTGATTATAAGTATTAAATATGTAGCCATACGTTTAATGTATATTTAATGATTTACGGTGAAAATAAGCATAATCTTTTTGCAAAGTAAATACAATTTAGATTATTTTCATGATTTTTAAATAATATAATAATATAAACTATAAATATCTTGATTTTTTAAAAATGTAATTCAGCCTTAGTTTTCACACACAAATTTGTATAATAATAAAATAATCTAATTTCTTACACTATATGTTATTTACATTGAAGTATATATATATATATATATATATATATATATATGTATATATATATATATATATATATATATGTATATATATATATATATATAAATATATATATATATATATATTTGTTTATATATAACTTATACATTATGCATATTCTTTCTAGGATTGCAAAGTATGGTTATGAATAAGAAGAAACGCGAAAAGTCAGAAAAGAAACGTCGTGGTAAAAATAAGAAATCATTCGTTATGAATAAAACGGATGAGGATGTACCTATGGACTTCCGGCAGACGATGAAAGAGTTTACCGACATTGACGAATTCATTAAGGCGGATTTAGTTCAACCGGAAACATACACCAATACAACTAAATCGTATGTAAGTTTAATCATTTAATAACTACTACTTTATAATAAGTATGTAATTAATTGTCATAAATAATGAATAAGTTATGCTGTAACAATTAATATCCATTAATATGAGTGACATTTAATACATAATATGCCTTTTTTTATTGAATACATAATTTTTTAATATTATAATTAATCTTTTTTTTAAATTTATCTGTTCATTATTTTCTATATTAATAGGAAACAGACGATAATGATGCAACTATTTATGAATCGTATGTCACTAAAACGGATACAGATGATATCAAGGTTGGTTATTCGCTGATATCTAGCAGTCTACTTGATCTTGGTGATCTGATCTGATATAAATCATAAATCATTAGCAATTATTTATATAAACGCTAAATATGTATACAAATTATCACTAAATAATGAATGTAAATTAATCATTTATAGAAAACTGAATGGTGGGAGGTTCGTATAGATAATAAGTTCTACTACATTACACCACATAACTATGTATTATTATTTCATAAGTTATATATATATATATATATATATATATATATACATTTACAAAATATTTAATTTATAATATTCCATTTAGAGAGATCAATCTAAAACAAAACGTAATACGAAAAACAATTCATACTCCAAGTTATTATTATAGATATAGATATAGCTATGATCATATATATATATATATATATATATATATATATATATATATTTAAAGTGTAATCAAAATAATTTTATAATATTATTAATGATATTTTCCAACCTCCGTAAACAGAAATAGAATGGGCGGAAATATGTCTAATAATTCGACGTATAATTTCACAAGTGATTTTACGAGCGAATTCACCCCATCTTGGATCACTAGCAACACACCAAGTAATTACTTGAGTATACAAACGAGTAATGATACGAGTAATCCGTCATACCAATCGGGCCTACCCACCAGTAATTTCTCTAGTGATTTTACGAGTAGCATCCCCTACTACCCTAGTTCTGACTCAAACGAAAACAAGCATAGCTATTATGGTTTGTTATGGCCATATAATAGAATAAATTATAAAATATAATTATCATTTTAAACTATTATTTTTCTTGTTTCCACATCATTTTAATTAAATTAATAATATGGTCAAGTTATTATTATAATTATGAAGTAATTTCACATTCCTAGTTAAATGATAATGCATTCCGTACACAGCTGATTTATCTGATGATAATACGGATTTGTATTCAAAGATATGTTAAATTGGACAATTAAAAAAAGACAGGAGAATCGATATAGGACCTATCGTTATTTATATTAAATAAGAATTATTCTTGACATTTTAAATTGATTATATATATATTTAAGAAAATAAATTTACAAACCATAATAATTACCCACAACTATAATCAATATATATATATTTATACATATACCATGCTATATATATATTAGGATAGATTATCATAGATTAACTTATCTTTGGATACACCATGAATATAATTTTTAATAGCGTACGGCATATGCAGTACGTATTAATGACGTGCAAATTATAGTTTGATTTATTTTTAAGTGTATGATATCCAATATATTATATACTATATATATTATAAATTAATTAATCCTTTATATTTATAAAATAATTTATTAAAATGATTTAGAAACAATAATATTTTAGTTTTTCTATAAACAATTGCTTTCGAACGTTCATACAATGCTGGAGAAATAATCCGTGCTCGAATCAAAGCTAATCAAATCTATATAGTTTTATTTTCCATTATCGATTAATTTTAACACGTTCTAAAAATATAATATAATATATCAATATATATATATATATATATATATATATATATGTGTGTATACGTTTACTCGTAAGGATGTTATTGAAAATCAATTAACCAAGTTTTTCGAATGGTGATTAAATTATTATTATAATATATGACACGAATAAAATAAAACATATATATATAAAAAGAGTGTAAAAGTTAATGTTAATGAAATACTGGGAAAGTAGTTGATAGATTTACTTGTTTTATCATTAATAATCTTGAAATTAATTGTTGTCGTGTAATTTAAACGTTAATGATAAGCAAATAGCATTTAAATTTTAACAATACTTCAAAACTCAAATTTTTTTGCTAATTATGAATATTTAGTATATTCGAGCTTTATTATTGTCTAGGGAGAATGACTATTCTTTCTAAAGGAGTCAATGATTACATAGGATTATATCTAGATAATCAGTTCTAAAATCACGTTCAGCATAAGTTGTTTAATGTATTTTATTTCTAATTAAGTTGATACGACGTTCCCTCCTCTATAGGATGCTAAATATGTCCGTTGAACATTATTGAGAACATACTAGGTGCTTTAATCAATTTAATTCAGGATATAAGATAGATTTTTTTAGAGCTAATGGCTACAACAAATATAATTTTATATATTTGATAATATGGTTAATAAGTCAACTTTGGAACAACTTAACTTGATCAATGCTAAGATCTATGTTTTTAATAGTTTGAATATTATATGTTTGAATTCCTCATATGCATTAGATAAGACATTTGCATACAAAAAACTAATGCTATATTGCTATACGTAATTAAATAGATAGCACGGATATTTGATGGGAGTTTTTAAGATAGGCGAAATTTAGTTAAGTTTCACATTGTTGATATATCTAGATTACATAGACTATAAAAATCTCTTACGTTTAAATGATCAGTTTACTCTAATAACTTTAAATGAAGCTACTCAATTTTATCTAAACAAAACGTATTATTCAAATATATTCTATCTGTTCCTCATTAATTTACCAATGAGTTCTACTTTAGTGATTACCTGAAGCTCTGAATTCATGTGAAATATGTTCAAACTTTTAAAATTTATTTATCTCCCTTTATAGTATTTAATTTTATAGTTTATATAATTTTATAGTTTATAACTTTATAGTATTTAATTTTGCATCGACTTAACTGAATTATGAGTACGTATTACATAATACGTAGTTATATTCGTTATTCGAGATTAAGCCATTAGTGAAAAAATAGTAATTTTTAACTAGTTGGTTAGTAATAAATTAGACTGAACCAATTATTAACTATTTTTAAAACAAATGCCTTTACTTAAAACTACTAAATAAACAATACAAAATATTGCAATCATAGTAACGAGATAAAATATAATTACTATTAAAATTATATCCTTGGCCTAAAATAATATATTATATGAAATATCATATAGTTAAACGATTACATAATTGTAAATGGTGAAATATTATTATTACTATTATGACTGACCTCTAATCTAATCTTGGTTATATGACAAATATTATTAAGAATATATGTGCAGCAAATGGTAAATATTCAATGATACACATAGAAGTACATACAATATATTATAATGTTTTACAAAGTCACTTTCATATAATATTTAAAAATAATAATGTATAAAAAGCTCAAACTATATAAATTTATATATATATATATATATATATATATATATATAATTGATATTATATCCAAACTCTCTAAATATTCATTAGTTTCTTTTCTTCTTAGCCATTTATTTCTGTTTTAAAAGTATTTATTAGCCTGAGAGTAAAACTATGCAAACACTTATAAGATATAATCTTCAATGTTGAATTCTTTATACGTATATTGTTTTAACTTATTATTTATATAAATGCCAAACCGTTATGATATCATTTAAGTGTTAACATAAACTTTAGTTTTAAAGTAACCAGGTTTACATTAAGTTCTACTATATTACTATTCAGTAGTGTACGATATTTAATTATACTCTCTATTGTACTCTACCTGTACGTATTTGCATTATTGCTGTTGCGTGGAATTGTTCTCGTATTAATTTTCTCATCGATTCTAATCTTGGGAGCTGTTTTTCTTCCTTTATCGGTCTGTAACATAAAATAAATGTAATAGAAGTCTATAGATACAAAAAATAAAAATATATATTATATATATATATATATATATATATATATATACCTATACAAGTTAATTGTTACTCATGTGTCATGAAACTTATATGTATATGTTCATTATATTATTTTTTTAATTTAATAAAATACATACCTTCCACCAAAATAAATCCTAAACATGTTATATTAGTTATAATATATCAAATCTATATATTGTATATATATATATATATATATATATATATATATGTATATATATTAATTATTGAGGTTTCTAATCTAATTTCTAAATACTTAACTATATTTTAAGTTTACGTCGTAAATTCAAACAATCTTAAATGTATGGTTTACATCAACTTGCTAATATAATATGTAATTCATGATATGCTATTTTAAGTATTTACTAACGCTATCCGTTATTCCGATTTCAGAATATAGACTTTCTTCTACACTCTGCTTCTCTGATCCATCATTTGGAGTGTCGTTCTAGATTAAATATTATGATTATTAGTTTTTAGTAAAATTTTAGTATTAATTGTTATTTATCTTATTGAATATGTTCAAATTCAACGATGGTGAAAGTCAATAATCATGAAAACCTTATTATTTAATCATGTATACTTACATATGAATAGTCAGTGGTATTATATATTTGTGATTTTGGTATATTTTCTATAGCGAATGATTCGATATCGTCAAATGCCTTCATTGTATTCTTAAATTCATCTTTTCCTGATAAAATGTCCGACTCGCCATCTTTTAGTTTTATTAATTGTCCCTTTTTACCAACACCATATTTGTTTGGCTTCTTTTTCTTAGCTTTTTTATTTTCTTTAATGACTAGATTAATTAAAATTATACTATTTATATATTATTTATACACCATTTAATGTTTAAAATATATTTTATAGAAATAATACTAATAATTGTATTATTTATTAAATTATATATTTTTTATATCATTCATAAAATGCAAACTCTATAAAAAACGTCTTATTAAGTGTTTTTATAATTGTAATAGAATGTATGCGTAGCTAAAAACTTAAAATAAGAATACCATGATTTAGGAATGATATATATATATATATATATATATATATATATATATATATATATATATAGTATGATTACTTTGATTTATCGAATTAGATTTATTACTGATATATATATGACGAACATTCTTATATTAAATAACTAATTTAACATATCGAGTAATTGAATTAGTTTAATGATCTGACATCTAATAAATCCAATATATGTCATGGATATATGTGATATGCATACGTATACACGATATATACACGACTAACGATATATACACGACTAACGATATATACACGACTAACGATATATACACGACTAACGATATATACACGACTAACGATATATGCACGACTAACGATATATACACGACTAACAGAATATGTATGACTAATGATATATATACGAATCACGATATATGCACGACTAACGATATATGCACGTCTAACGCTATATACACGACTAACAATATATACACGACTAACGATATATATTCAACTAACAGTATATGTATGACTAACAATATATGCACGTCTAACGCTATATACACGACTAACAATATATACACGACTAACGATATATATTCAACTAACAGTATATGTATGACTAACAATATATACACGACTAATGCTATATACATGACTAACGATATATACACGACTAACGATATATACACGACTAATGATATATACACGACTAACGATATATACACGACTAACGATATATACAAGACTAACGATATATACACGACTAACGATATATACACGACTAATGATATATACATGACTAACGATATATACACGACTAACGATATATATTCAACTAACAGTATATGTATGACTAACAATATATGCACGTCTAACGCTATATACACGACTAACAATATATACACGACTAACGATATATATTCAACTAACAGTATATGTATGACTAACAATATATACACGACTAATGCTATATACATGACTAACGATATATACACGACTAACGATATATACACGACTAACGATATATACACGACTAATGATATATACACGACTAACGATATATACATGACTAACGATATATACACGACTAACGATATATATACGACTAATGATATATACATGACTAACGATATATACACGACTAACGATATATACACGACTAATGATATATACACGACTAACGATATATACACGACTAACGATATATACAAGACTAACGATATATACACGACTAACGATATATACTGTCGACGGAAGAGTCGGTGTTGACCGATGTGAGATCAGATAGCGCGAGGTCGAGGGAATTGATTTCACTACTGACTCTGGACAAGCTGAGAATATCGGATTCAACCGACATTTGCATAGCCTTCGGATCAAACAATAGATTTCCGTCCGAGTCTCGTGTCTTTATAGGTATCAAGTAGTCGGACTCGGAGTATAATGATGTCATCGCAGAGAGATGGTCACCGTCAGGAACGGACGGCTGCGTTGAGTAAAATGTAAGTGTATTTATTGGATATATTTATATATTTAACTAGGCAGATCTTTATCCTATAGGATATATAAGTTACATAACTTAATAATAATAACTCACTATCAATATAATTTCATAGTGTGTTTTTATTTTTAAGTTATTTAATTTACGTATTAAATATATTACGACAATAATACATATATTAGGCACTGTACACCGTGCACAGTACATTGTACGGTTTACATTGTACGGTATACAATGTACGGCGTACATTGTACGGCGTACAGTTTACAGTTTACATTGTATATTGTATATGGGTAATTATAATTATTAATACACGACCCTAGGCCATTGGCTTCTTCATTAAATTAGACCCATTGTGTAATTCATAACAAACGAACTATTGAGCATTTCTTACCCATATACATATTATAAACTTCACAGATATCACTTAACAAGATAGGAATCATTGTATATAGGGAATATCTTTAATATGCTTAATTTAACATCTACTATTGTTATAATTTTTAAATGATATAATGTGTATATCATTTAAAAATTATAACAATAGTAGATTAATTGTATATTGGATTATATTAATTGTATATGCTATCAATATATATATATATATATATATAAACAAATAAATATACGTTAAATAACAATACTAACAAGTGGTCTATTTTGATACTGCGAGTTATTATTAATATTTAAATTAAGTTGATATATATACAGATATATATATATATATATATATATATATACATATATATATGTATGTATGTATATAAATATATGAATATATATACTAATTATGCTATATAATACCTTACTAGAAATTTGTGACTAATTTATAAATAAGTTATTAAATATTAATTTTTTAATATGTATATATATATATATATATATATATATATATATATTAATAATAATATATATATTAAATCCAAACCACCATTAATGTATATTAAATAATAAGCATACTGCTAGTTAAACTATATCACATACCACAATAAATTACTAGTCCCTAAACCACATTTTCGAAATATTTTCGAACATTCTTCTAACAAAAAATGTTCTTGAATACAACAAAAACTAATATTTATAATATTTATATTTAAGATCCATAAATATAATTCCGTATATAATCATATAGTTACCAATGTTAGTGATACAACAATGGATAACTACATACTTACATATGTGTGTATATGTGTGTATGTATATGTGTATATGTATATGTGTGTATGTGTGTGTATTTGTGTATATGTGTATATGTGTATGTGTGTATATGTGTGTATGTGTGTATGTGTGTATATGTTTCTGTGTGTGTGTGTGTGTGTGTGTATGTATATGTGTATATGTATATATGTGTATTTGTGTATATGTGTATATGTGTATGTGTGTATATGTGTGTATATGTGTGTATATGTGTGTATATGTGTGTATGTGTGTATATGTTTCTGTGTGTATGTGTGTGTATTTTTATATATATATATATATGTTTATGTATATTTATAAAATATTACACTAATATTAGCTATCTGCTATAATACAATAGTTTTAATGTGTGTGTTTTTATATCATATCTATATGATCTATATTATATTGTACTATATATATGTGTATATATACCCCTTCGGTATCATAATAAGATCCAAATGTACTATACATAAAATATTACTTATAAATAGTAAATAAACGTAAACAATATACTACAAATTTAAATGCACATGTTCAGGTTTATAACAAATGACTTATTGTAATACATTGTGAATAAACATTCTTAGTTTGTTAATAACGTTTCCATGTAACGCATTTATAATAGTTTATGAATGGTAACTATGGGAACATAGTATAAACAATAACCTCTCAGATAACCCTGTATCTGAATCAACAGAGCTCCTCTTACTCTCTTTATCGCCGAAAAGTAACGGATGTTTTTTTTTAGATTTTTTGGCTATAAGTTATGATTATAATGTATATATTATTAATATTTGACAATGATATGTAAAATTAATTATTTTATCTGTTTATTATACATATATATATATATATATATATATATATATATATAACCTTCTCTGTTCAATACACTAAATATTAATTATCGTAAAGTTAGTTATCATTTCTACAAAGGAGTTTTCGTTTAAAAATATTTAGCATAATCCATGTATAAATAAATATTTAGATATATATAGAAGTATGCTAACTTGTATGCTATCTATATAATATAATATAAACTACTAACATTACAATAGCAATCAGTAAAATGAATAACACGATACCTACAATTACAATAATTAATATGTTCTTGAATCTACCTGTAGGTAATTAGTTATTAATTAGTTATATTTACTTATACATGTATAAGTAAATAATTAATTATTTATGTTGAAATATGAATGATATATTTTAAACAATTGTTTAAAACATTAACGTATATATATGTACACTAACTGCCGCCTAATTCACACGTATCTCCCTTATAACCACCCGTACAGCTACATTGCACTTTCAAGATACCGTTAGACTTATCGTGAATGCATTTGCCTCCGTTTTTACAATACTCCGGCTTCAAGGAGCATATCATCACTCCTGAGTAGGGGGACGACGATAATGGAGATTGCGAATATTAATTTAATGATATAGAAGCATATTAGCCCCTGTGGTATCCCGTTTTGGAACATGTGACATAATGTTACATACATATAATAAGCTATTTTAAAGCTATGTATAACAGACAACGATTTAGAATAATTTCAAATCAATAAGAATATACTTAATATGATTAAAATACGAATGAGTACATTTTTGTATTGATATTGAATGTTTAATTACAATTAATATACAACTAATCATATATTGTCACGAATACCAAATAAAGTAAATTATTATATGGCTACAGTAGCTGTCAAATAGTTGATA
Source organism: Osedax frankpressi (assembly GCA_964035775.1). Lineage (NCBI taxonomy): Eukaryota > Metazoa > Annelida > Polychaeta > Sabellida > Siboglinidae > Osedax > Osedax frankpressi. Next base: position 12,011,187 of record OZ038314.1, read on the forward strand.
AATAAACATTCCAATCGTAGAAATATAATTCTTGAATTGTTCACGTTATAAATATAAATTAAAGATCATAGGGCATATAGTATAGATGAGTTCTATCGAAGTTTATGGATTAAGGTATCAGAGGCAGAGACACGAGAAAACTTCTAGAAGTTTTAGTTTAAATGCCCATTAGAATTCCTATAGACGCAGTATCAATAATTACTAATCTAGTTATTAATAATATTATTTAATTTCCGATAATTCATGATTAAGTTTGACATTCATAATAATATGTTTATATCACATTATTATAAATGTATATGCATATGATATCATAATAACGGCATAATGTATACTAATTTCATTTCCTATTAAATATAACAAATATATGGAATAATAATTACTATCTAATATTTAATATATACGGTTATACTCATATTTATTTGAATTGATATTTACAAATCTTCATGTATTATATTAACAATATATACACACACACACCCACACACACACACACACGCACACGCACACACACATACATACACCCATACACACACACCCCACACACACACACACATGCACATACACACCCACACACACACCCACACCTACCAACACATATACATACACCAACACACACACACACCCACATACACCCACACCCACCAACACACACATACTAATATACACACACCCACACCCACCAATACACACACGCACACACACACATACACAACTATACACATACACACCCACACACACACACACACACACACACACACACACACACACAAATATATATATTATCATATACATTAACCTCCAACTAACGAATCTCTATGCTTCGCAGTATATCTTTACCATCGTCATCCTTTGTAACTCCGTAGTAGAAGCCCGCATCCGTTTCATCTACATTGTAGATGACCAGTCCGAATTGGTCTTGGGTTACTAGAATGCGATGAACAAGGAAATGTAAACCGTTATACTATAAAATATATAATTGTAAACATATGATATTATATTCTAACAGGTCATTGACACCAGAATTATATAATTCGTAACTTAGCGTAAGTAGTGTATACAGTACGACGTACGTTATACCACGCATATCTAGCAACGTCTACAAGACTGTAGGTAATATAGAGTACACTATATAGAGCATATGCCAAATAGACACATAGGATAGCAATAATGGCGTAAGAATAGATGAAAGATAAGTGATATCGCATAATATAAATGTATTATTTAAAAATGAATATATAAATATAAATATATATATATACATATATATATATATATATATATATATATACATATATTTATATATATATATATATATATATATATATATTAGTGTTATCATTCAGCTACTGTTAAAGATACAGGATGTCTTAAAGAAAATTGTAATGTTAACATAGCTATCGAATTATATCGAATTATGCCATTCAATATATGTGCATATTTACAAATCGATGTTATTATTCTAAATTAATAAAATCAGAATTAAAAATGAAATGAAACTAAAACTAAATGTAAATATTTTCTATATATAACATAAAATTAAAACTCTATATATGTATTTATTTTATAATATGCAATACAAAGATGTTAAGTACAGTTACTCATCCTCGTACTCATCCTCGTAAATAGTAATCAAGTAGAATAACTAATATAATTATACTTATTAGACTAAAGTAGACAATAACTCAAACTTTAATCAAATTCAAAGCAACTATAGATATCTCTATTAAAATGATATAGTATATATACTGTTGTATATAGTATAACCTATAAAACAATCCCTCGCAACTAGTCGAATAGTTAATCCAACGTGACGAACAACAAACGTAGAGCTAACTAAAACACCGACAATGATACTACTACAAACAATGATGGCACTTCACATTAAACTCCTAGGTTTTCTTTAACTACCTCTGACATAAATCTATTTGTAACTTATATAATAAATATGCGCGGTATATTTCATCTACAAATTCACCAGAAAATGTCTACCAACAAACATTTTAATAAACGTTATTTACATTCGACATTCATATAATATTCAGATAATTCTATGCTGAATATACCTATCATTAATATATATAATAATCTAACCGACTAATCGTTACCTATACTAAACATCATACAAAGCATTCGTATGCTTAACACACAAATCTTGAAAAACAATATTGCAACCAACATCTTAATCAAAACAAAAAAACTTTTTTTTTCATCTAAATCTCCTATCGAGCCTTAATAAAAGTTATTTAGATGACGTCGATAACTCCTAAACAAGTCGGTTACAGATTGTTCTTATATTAATCATACAAAACAATAATCATATATCACTTTTATTGAAGAACCTTTCAAGTCGGTTATGTAATGTTCTTTATTTTCCGTCGCGTTCTTCTGATTCGCTACCACCTATATGGTAGTAAGTACTCATTAAGTTACCTTATCGAATACACCTATTGTTACGTCATTATACATGATATGTACATACATAATATGATGATTTATAGCCATTGATCAGTATACCAGGCAGAACTATCAAACGCTATTTCATAAGTTGACAGACACTCGTTGAAGATAATAATTACTTTAACTTTATAATACATTATACTAATATCTACACATGTTAGTCTATTTATAGCATATTATATAATACCCAGTAGTGGTTAGCCTTCATGGAGTCGTCCATTGTTTCTATTTCGGTCTGAATCGGAGATTTCAACTTCAAATAATCGCCCAACTGC
>OZ038314.1:12016421-12048921 GCA_964035775.1 Osedax frankpressi
TATTAGTATTAGTATTATTATTAGTATTAGTATTAGTATTAGTATTATTATTATTATTAGTATTAATATTAGTATTTACATTAGTATTAGTATTAGTTTTATATTAGTATTAGTATTAGTATTAGTATTAGTATTAGTATTATTATTAGTACTAGTATTAGTATTACATTAGTATTAGTATTAGTATTAAATTAGTATTAGTATTAGTATTATATTAGTATTTATATTTGTATTAATATTAGTATTAGTATTAGTATTAGTATTGGTATTATATTTGTATTAGTTTTAGTATTATTATTATTATTATTATTATTAGTATTAGTATTAGTATTACATTAGTATTAGTATTAGTATTATATTAGTATTTGTATTTGTATTAATATTAGTATTATTATTAGTATTACATTAGTATTAGTATTAGTATTATATTAGTATTAATATTAGTATTACATTAGTATTAATATTAGTATTATATTAGTATTAGTATTAGTATTATTATTAGTATTAGTATTATTATTAGTATTAGTATTAGTATTACATTAGTATTAGTATTAATATTAGTATTAGTATTAGTATTAGTATTAGTATTAGTATTAGTATTAGTATTAGTATTAGTATTAGTATTAGTATTAGTATTAGTATTATTATTAGTATTAGTATTAGTATTAGTATTATTATTAGTATTAGTATTATATTTGTATTAGTATTAGTATTAGTATTAGTATTAGTATTAATATTAGTATTAGTATTAGTATTAGTATTAGTATTAGTATTAGTATTAGTATTAGTATTATTATTAGTATTATTAGTATTAGTATTATATTAGTATTTGTATTTGTATTAATATTAGTATTAGTATTAGTATTAGTATTAGTATTAGTATTAGTATTAGTATTATTAGTATTAGTATTAGTATTAGTATTAGTATTAATATTAGTATTATATTAGTATTAGTATTAGTATTATATTAGTATTATTATTAGTATTAGTATTAGTATTAGTAGTAGTATTAGTGTTAGTATTAGTATTAGTATTAGTATTAGTATTAGTATTAGTATTATTATTAGTATTAGTATTAGTATTAGTATTAGTATTAGTATTAATATTATTATTAGTATTAATATTAGTATTAGTATACTATTAGTATTAGTATTAGTATTAATATTAGTATCAGTATTATTAATATATTAGTATTAGTATTAGTATTAGTACTAGTATTAGTATTACATTAGTATTAGTATTAGTATTATATTAGTATTAATATTAGTATTATATTAGTATTAGTATTAGTATTATTATTAGTACTAGTATTAGTATAACATTAGTATTAGTATATTAGTATATTAGTATTAGTATTATTATTAGTATTACATTAGTATTAGTATTAATATTACATTAGTATTAGTATTAGTATTATATTAGTATTTGTATTTGTATTAATATTAGTATTAGTATTAGTATTATATTTAGTATTATTATTAGTATTATTATTAGTAATAGTATTAGTATTACATTAGTATTAGTATTAGTATTAAATTAGTAGTTGTATTTGTATTAATATTAGTATTAGTATTAGTATTAATATTAGTATTATTATTATTATTAGTATTAATATTAGTATTTATATTAGTATTAGTATTAGTATTAGTATTAGTATTAGTATTAGTATTAGTATTAGTATTAGTATTAGTATTAGTATTAGTATTAGTATTAGTATTAGTATACTATTATTATTAGTATTAGTATTAGTATTATTATTATTATTATATTAGTATTAGTATTAGTATTATATTAGTATTTGTATTATATTATTATTAGTATTATATTAGTATTTGTATTATATTATTATTAGTATTATATTAGTATTTGTATTAGTATTAGTATTACATTAGTATTAGTGTTAGTATTATATTAGTATTAGTCATAGTATTAGTATTACATTAGTATTAGTATTATATTAGTATTTATATTTGTATTAGTATACTATTAGTATTAGTATTAGTATTAGTATTAGTATTAGTATTAGTATTAGTATTATATTAGTATTTGTATTAATATTAGTATTATATTAGTATTAGTGTTAGTATTATATTAGTATTAGTATTACATTAGTATTAGTATTATATTAGTATTTGTATTTGATTAGTATTAGTATTAGTATTAGTATTAGTATTATATTAGAATTAGTATTAGTATTAGTATTATTATTAGTATTAGTATTACTTAGTATTAGTATTAGTATTAGTATTAGTATTAGTATTAGTATTCGTATTACATTATTATTAGTATTAGTATTATATTAGTATTGGTATTAATATTAGTATTACATTAGTATTAATATTAGTATTACATTAGTATTAGTATTAGTATTAGTATTATTATTAGTATTAGTATTAGTATTAGTATTACATTAGTATTAGTATTAGTATTATATTAGTATTAATATTAGTATTATATTAGTATTAGTATTAGTATTATTATTAGTACTAGTATTAGTATTACATTAATATTAGTATATTAGTATATTAGTATTAGTATTATTATTAGTATTACATTAGTATTAGTATTAATATTACATTAGTATTAGTATTAGTATTATATTAGTATTTGTATTTGTATTAATATTAGTATTAGTATTAGTATTAGTTTTAGTATTATTATTAGTATTATTATTAGTAATAGTATTAGTATTACATTATTATTAGTATTAGTATTATATTAGTAGTTGTATTTGTATTAATATTAGTATTAGTATTAGTATTAATATTAGTATTATTATTATTATTAGTATTAATATTAGTATTTATATTAGTATTAGTATTAGTATTAGTATTAGTATTATTATTAGTATTAGTATTAGTATTAGTATTAGTATTAGTATTAGTATTAGTATACTATTATTATTAGTATTAGTATTAGTATTATTATTATTATTATATTAGTATTAGTATTAGTATTATATTAGTATTTGTATTATATTATTATTAGTATTATATTAGTATTTGTATTAGTATTAGTATTACATTAGTATTAGTGTTAGTATTATATTAGTATTAGTCATAGTATTAGTATTACATTAGTATTAGTATTATATTAGTATTTATATTTGTATTAGTATACTATTAGTATTAGTATTAGTATTAGTATTAGTATTAGTATTAGTATTAGTATTAGTATTATATTAGTATTTGTATTAATATTAGTATTATATTAGTATTAGTGTTAGTATTATATTAGTATTAGTATTACATTAGTATTAGTATTATATTAGTATTTGTATTTGATTAGTATTATTATTAGTATTAGTATTACTTAGTATTAGTATTAGTATTAGTATTAGTATTAGTATTCGTATTACATTATTATTAGTATTAGTATTATATTAGTATTGGTATTAATATTAGTATTACATTAGTATTAATATTAGTATTATATTAGTATTAGTATTAGTATTAGTATTATTATTAGTATTAGTATTAGTATTAGTATTACATTAGTATTAGTATTATTATTAGTATTAGTATTATTATTAGTATTTGTATTTGTATTAATATTAGTATTAGTATTAGTATTAGTATTATTATTAGTATTAGTATTAATATTAGTATTATATTAGTATTAGTATTAGTATTATATTAGTATTATTATTAGTATTAGTATTAGTAGTAGTATTAGTGTTAGTATTAGTATTAGTATTAGTATTAGTATTAGTATTATTATTGTTATTAGTATTAATATTAGTATTTACATTAGTATTAGTATTAGTATTAGTATTAGTATTAGTATTACTATTATTATTAGTATTAGTATTAGTATTAGTATACTATTAGTATTAGTATTAGTATTAATATTAGTATCAGTATTATTAATATATTAGTATTAGTATTAGTATTAGTACTAGTATTAGTATTACATTAGTATTAGTATTAGTATTATATTAGTATTACTATTAGTATTATATTAGTATTAGTATTAGTATTATTATTAGTACTAGTATTATTATTACATTAGTATTAGTATATTAGTATATTAGTATTAGTATTAGTATTATTATTAGTATTACATTAGTATTAGTATTAATATTACATTAGTATTAGTATTATATTAGTATTAGTTTTAGAATTAGTATTAGTATTATTATTAGTATTAGTATTAGTATTACATTAGTATTAGTATTAGTATTATATTAGTAGTTGTATTTGTATTAATATTAGTATTAGTATTATATTAGTATGTGTATTAGTATTAGTATTAGTATTAGTATTAGTATTAATATTAATATTAGTATTAGTATTAGTATACTATTAGTATTAGTATTAGTATCAATATTAGTATCAGTATTATTAATATATTAGTATTAGTATTAGTATTATTACTAGTATTAGTATTACATTAGTATTAGTATTATATTAGTATTAATATTAGTATTATATTAGTATTAGTATTAGTATTATTATTAGTATTAGTATTAGTATTAGTATTAGTATTAGTATTAGTATTAGTATTATTATTAGTACTAGTATTAGTATTACATTAGTATTAGTATTAGTATTACATTAGTATTAGTATTAGTATTATATTAGTATTTGTGTTTGTATTAATATTAGTATTAGTATTAGTATTAGTATTGGTATTATATTTATATTAGTTTTAGTATTATTTTTAGTATTATTATTAGTATTAGTATTAGTATTACATTAGTATTAGTATTAGTATTATATTAGTATTTGTATTTGTATTAATATTAGTATTATATTAGTATTAGTATTATTATTAGTATTAGTATTAGTATTACATTAGTATTAGTATTAGTATTATATTAGTATTATTACTAATATTAGTATTAGTATTAGTATTAGTATTAGTATTAGTATTAGTATTAATATTAGTATTAGTGTTAGTATTAGAATTAGTATTAGTATTATTATTAGTATTAGTATTAGTATTAGTATTAGTATTATTATTATTATTATTATTAGTATTAGTATTATATTTGTATTTGTATTTGTATTTGTATTTGTATTAGTATTAATATTAGTATTAGTATTAGTATTAGTATTAGTATTAGTATTAGTATTAGTATTAGTATTAGTATTAGTATTAGTATTAGTATTAGTATTAGTATTATTAGTATTAGTATTATATTTGTATTTATATTAATATTAGTATTAGTATTAGTATTAGTATTAGTATTAGTATTAGTATTAGTATTAGTATTAGTATTAGTATTAGTATTAGTATTAGTATTAGTATTAATATTAGTATTATATTAGTATTAGTATTATTATTATATTAGTATTATTATTAGTATTAGTATTAGTAGTAGTATTAGTGTTAGTATTAGTATTAGTATTAGTATTAGTATTATTATTATTATTAGTATTAATATTATTATTAGTATTAGTATTAGTATTAATATACTATTAGTATTAGTATTAATATTAGTATCAGTATTATTAATATATTAGTATTAGTATTAGTATTAGTACTAGTATTAGTATTACATTAGTATTAGTATTAGTATTATATTAGTATTAATATTAGTATTATATTAGTATTAGTATTATTATTATTATTAGTACTAGTATTAGTATTACATTAGTATTAGTATATTAGTATATTAGTATTAGTATTATTATTAGTATTACATTAGTATTAGTATTAATATTACATTAGTATTAGTATTAGTATTACATTAGTATTTGTATTTGTATTAATATTAGTATTAGTATTAGTATTAGTTTTAGTATTAGTATTAGTATTATTATTAGTAATATTATTAGTATTACATTAGTATTAGTATTAGTATTATATTAGTAATTGTATTTATATTAGTATTATTATTATTATTAGTATTAATATTAGTATTTATATTAGTATTAGTATTAGTATTAGTATTACATTAGTATTAGTGTTAGTATTATATTAGTATTAGTCATAGTATTAGTATTACATTAGTATTAGTATTATATTAGTATTTGTATTTGTATTAGTATTAGTATTAGTATTAGTATTAGTATTAGTATTAGTATTAGTATTAGTATTAGTATTAGTATTAGTATTAGTATTGTATTAGTATTTGTATTAGTATTAGTATTATATTAGTATTAGTGTTAGTATTATATTAGTATTAGTATTACATTAGTATTAGTATTATATTAGTATTTGTATTTAATTAGTATTAGTATTAGTATTAGTATTAGTATTATATTAGAATTAGTATTAGTATTAGTATTATTATTAGTATTAGTATTACTTAGTATTAGTATTAGTATTATTATTAGTATTAGTATTAGTATTAGTATTAGTATTAGTATTACATTAGTATTAGTATTAGTATTATATTAGTATTGGTATTAATATTAGTATTACATTAGTATTAATATTAGTATTATATTAGTATTAGTATTAGTATTAGTATTATTATTAGTATTAGTATTAGTATTAGTATTACATTAGTATTAGTATTATTATTAGTATTAGTATTATTATTAGTATTTGTATTTGTATTAACATTAGTATTAGTATTAGTATTAGTATTATTATTAGTATTAGTATTAATATTAGTATTATATTAGTATTAGTATTAGTATTATATTAGTATTATTATTTGTATTAGTATTAGTAGTAGTATTAGTGTTAGTATTAGTATTAGTATTTGTATTAGTATTATTATTATTATTATTTGTATTAATATTAGTATTTATATTAGTATTAGTATTAGTATTAGTATTAGTATTAGTATTAGTATTAGTATTACTATTATTATTAGTATTATTATTAATATTAGTATACTATTAGTATTAGTATTAGTATTAATATTAGTATCAGTATTAATATTAGTATCAGTATTATTAATATATTAGTATTAGTATTAGTATTAGTACTAGTATTAGTATTACATTAGTATTAGTATTAGTATTATATTAGTATTACTATTAGTATTATATTAGTATTAGTATTAGTATTATTATTAGTACTAGTATTAGTATTACATTAGTATTAGTATTAATATTACATTAGTATTAGTATTAGTATTATATTAGTATTAGTTTTAGTATTAGTATTAGTATTATTATTAGTATTAGTATTAGTATTACATTAGTATTAGTATTAGTATTATATTAGTAGTTGTATTTGTATTAATATTAGTATTAGTATTATATTTGTATGTGTATTAGTATTAGTATTAGTATTAGTATTAGTATTAATATTAATATTAGTATTAGTATTAGTATACTATTAGTATTAGTATTAGTATCAATATTAGTATCAGTATTATTAATATATTAGTATTAGTATTAGTATTATTACTAGTATTAGTATTACATTAGTATTAGTATTAGTATTATATTGGTATTAATATTAGTATTATATTAGTATTAGTATTAGTATTATTATTATTACTAGTATTAGTATTAGTATTAGTATTAGTATTAGTATTAGTATTAGTATTAGTATTAGTATTAGTATTACATTAGTATTAGTATTAGTATTATTTTAGTATTATTATTAGTATTAGTATTAGTATTAGTATTAATATTAGAATTATTATTAGTATTATTATTAGTATTATTATTAGTATTAGTATTAGTATTATTATTATTATTAGTATTAGTATTATATTAGTATTAGTATTATTATTAGTATTATTATTAGTATTAGTATTAGTATTAGTATTAAATTAGTATTAGTATTAGTATTATATTAGTATTTGTATTTGTATTAATATTAGTATTAGTATTATATTAGTATGTGTATTAGTATTAGTATTACATTAGTATTAGTATTATATTAGTATTAGTATTACTATTAGTATTAAATTAGTATTAATATTAGTATTATATTAGTATTAGTATTAGTATTAGTATTATTATTAGTATTAGTATTAGTATTACATTAGTATTAGTATTAGTATTATATTAGTATTATTATTAGTATTAGTATTAGTATTATTATTAGTATTAGTATTGGTATTAGTATTAGTATTATTATTATTATTAGTATTAGTATTATATTAGTATTAGTATTATTATTAGTATTAGTATTATTATTAGTATTAGTATTAGTATTAGTATTAGTATTAGTATTAATATTATTATTATATTAGTATTAGTATTATTATTAGTATTAATATTAGTATTTACATTAGTATTAGTATTAGTATTAGTATTAGTATTAGTATTAGTATTAGTATTAGTATTAGTATTAGTATTAGTATTAGTATACTATTAGTATTAATATTAGTATTAATATTAGTATTAGTATTAGTAATATATTAGTATTAGTATTAGTATTATTACTAGTATTAGTATTACATTAGTATTAGTATTAGTATTATATTAGTATTAGTATTAATATTAGTATTACATTAGTATTAATACTAGTATTATATTAGTATTAGTATTAGTATTAGTATTAGTATTAGTATTATTATTAGTACTAGTATTAGTATTACATTAGTATTAATATTAGTATTACATTAGTATTAGTATTAGTATTATATTAGTATTTGTATTTGTATTAAAATTAGTATTAGTATTAGTATTAGTATTATATTTGTATTAGTTTTAGTATTAGTATTAGTATTAGTATTAGTATTATTATTAGTATTAGTATTACATTATTATTAGTATTAGTATTATATTAGTATTTGTATTTGTATTAAAATTAGTATTATTATTATATTAGTATTTGTATTAGTATTAGTACTAGTATTAGTATTACATTAGTATTAGTATTAGTATTATATTAGTATTAATATTAGTATTATATTAGTATTAGTATTATTATTATTATTAGTACTAGTATTAGTATTACATTAGTATTAGTATATTAGTATTAGTATATTAGTATATTAGTATTAGTATTATTATTAGTATTACATTAGTATTAGTATTAATATTACATTAGTATTAGTATTAGTATTATATTAGTATTTGTATTTGTATTAATATTAGTATTAGTATTAGTATTAGTTTTAGTATTATTATTAGTATTATTATTAGTAATAGTATTAGTATTACATTAGTATTAGTATTAGTATTATATTAGTAGTTGTATTTGTATTAATATTAGTATTAGTATTAGTATTAATATTAGTATTATTATTATTATTAGTATTAATATTAGTATTTATATTAGTATTAGTATTAGTATTAGTATTAGTATTAGTATTAGTATTAGTATTAGTATTAGTATTAGTATTAGTATTAGTATTAGTATACTATTATTATTAGTATTAGTATTAGTATTATTATTATTATTATATTAGTATTAGTATTAGTATTATATTAGTATTTGTATTATATTATTATTAGTATTATATTAGTATTTGTATTAGTATTAGTAGTACATTAGTATTAGTGTTAGTATTATATTAGTATTAGTCATAGTATTAGTATTACATTAGTATTAGTATTATATTAGTATTTATATTTGTATTAGTATACTATTAGTATTAGTATTAGTATTAGTATTAGTATTAGTATTAGTATTAGTATTAGTATTATATTAGTATTTGTATTAGTATTAGTATTATATTAGTATTATAATATATTATAACACTATAGTGTTAGTATTATATTAGTATTAGTATTACATTAGTATTAGTATTATATTAGTATTTGTATTTGATTAGTATTAGTATTAGTATTAGTATTAGTATTATATTAGAATTAGTATTAGTATTAGTATTATTATTAGTATTAGTATTACTTAGTATTAGTATTAGTATTAGTATTAGTATTAGTATTAGTATTCGTATTACATTATTATTAGTATTAGTATTATATTAGTATTGGTATTAATATTAGTATTACATTAGTATTAATATTAGTATTATATTAGTATTAGTATTAGTATTAGTATTATTATTAGTATTAGTATTAGTATTAGTATTATTATTAGTATTGGTATTAGTATTACATTAATATTAGTATTAGTATTATATTAGTATTATTATTAATATTAATATTAGTATTAGTATTAGTATTATTATTAGTATTAGTATTAGTATTAGTATTAGTATTAGTATTAGTATTAGTATTAGTATTATTATTAGTATTAGTATTAGTATTAGTATTAGTATTAGTATTAATATTAGTATTAGTATTAGTATACTATTAGTATTAGTATTAGTATCAATATTAGTATCAGTATTATTAATATATTAGTATTAGTATTAGTATTATATTAGTATTAATATTAGTATTATATTAGTATTAGTATTAGTATTATTATTAGTACTAGTATTAGTATTACATTAGTATTAGTATATTAGTATTAGTATTAGTATTATTATTAGTATTAGTATTAGTATTATATTAGTATTAGTTTTAGTATTAGTATTAGTATTATTATTTGTATTAGTATTAGTATTACATTAGTATTAGTATTAGTATTATATTAGTAGTTGTATTTGTATTAATATTAGTATTAGTATTATATTAGTATGTGTATTAGTATTAGTATTACATTAGTAGTAGTATTAGTATTATATTAATATTAGTATTAATATTAGTATTACATTAGTATTAATATTATTATTATATTAGTATTAGTATTAGTATTAGTATTAGTATTAGTATTAGTATTAGTATTAGTATTAGTATTACATTAGTATTAGTATTAGTATTATTTTAGTATTATTATTAGTATTAGTATTAGTATTGGTATTAGTATTAGAATTAGTATTAGTATTATTATTAGTATTATTATTAGTATTAGTATTAGTATTATTATTATTATTAGTATTAGTATTATATTAGTATTAGTATTATTATTATTATTAGTATTAGTATTAGTATTAAATTAGTATTATTATTAGTATTATATTAGTATTTGTATTTGTATTAATATTAGTATTAGTATTATATTAGTATGTGTATTAGTATTAGTATTACATTAGTATTAGTATTAGTATTATATTAGTATTAGTATTACTATTAGTATTAAATTAGTATTAATATTAGTATTATATTAGTATTAGTATTAGTATTAGTATTATTATTAGTATTAGTATTAGTATTACATTAGTATTAGTATTAGTATTATATTAGTATTATTATTAGTATTAGTATTAGTATTAGTATTAGTATTAGTATTGGTATTAGAATTAGTATTAGTATTATTATTAGTATTAGTTTTAGTATTAGTATTAGTATTATTATTATTAGTATTAGTATTATATTAGTATGTGTATTAGTATTAGTATTACATTAGTATTAGTATTAGTATTACATTAGTATTAGTATTACTATTAGTATTAAATTAGTATTAATATTAGTATTATATTAGTATTAGTATTAGTATTAGTATTATTATTAGTATTAGTATTAGTATTACATTAGTATTAGTATTAGTATTACATTAGTATTAGTATTAGTATTATATTAGTATTTGTATTTGTATTAAAATTAGTATTAGTATTAGTATTATATTTGTATTAGTTTTAGTATTAGTATTAGTATGAGTATTATTATTAGTATTAGTATTAGTATTACATTATTATTAGTATTAGTATTATATTAGTATTTGTATTTGTATTAAAATTAGTATTATTATTATATTAGTATTTGTATTAGTATTAGTATTACATTAGTATTAGCATTAGTATTATATTAGTATTAGTATTAATATTAGTATTACATTAGTATTAATATTAGTATTATATTAGTATTAGTATTAGTATTAGTATTAGTATTATTATTATTATTAGTATTAGTATTAGTATTACATTAGTATTAGTATTAATATTATATTAGTATTATTATTAGTATTAGTATTAGCATTATTATTAGTATTAGTATTAGTATTAGTATTAGTATTAGTATTAGAATTAGTATTAGTATTATTATTAGTATTATTATTAGTATTATATTAGTATTAGTATTAGTATTACATTAGTATTAGTATTAGTATTAGTATTAGTAGTAGTATTAGTGTTAGTATTAGTATTAGTATTAGTATTAGTATTATATTAGTATTAGTATTAGTATTACATTAGTATTAGTATTAGTATTAGTATTAGTAGTAGTATTAGTGTTAGTATTAGTAGTAGTATTAGTATTAGTATTATTATTATTAGTATTAATATTAGTATTTACATTAGTATTAGTATTAGTATTAGTATTAGTATTAGTATTAATATTAGTATCAGTATTATTAATATATTAGTATTAGTATTAGTATTAGTATTAGTATTATATTAGTATTAATATTAGTATTATATTAGTATTAGTAGTAGTAGTATTATTAGTACTAGTATTAGTATTACATTAGTATTAGTATTAATATTACATTAGTATTAGTATTAGTATTATATTAGTATTATATTAGTATTTGTATTTGTATTAATATTAGTATTATTATTAGTATTAGTATTAGTATTATTATTAGTATTAGTATTATTATTACATTAGTATTAGTATTAGTATTATATTAGTATTAGTAATAATATTTGTATTACATTAGTATTAATATTATATTAGTATTAGTATTAGTATTAGTATTAGTATTAGTATTAGTATTAGTATTAGTATTAGTATTAGTATTAGTATTAGTATTAGTATTAGTATTAGTATTAGTATTAGTATTAGTATTAGTATTAGTATTAGTATTAGTATTATTATTAGAATTAGTATTAGTATTAGTATTATTATTAGTATTAGTATTAGTATTAGTATTATTATTAGTATTAGTATTAGTATTATATTAGTATTAGTATTAGTATTAGTATTAGTATTAGTATTAGTATTATTATTAGTATTAGTATTAGTATTAGTATTTGCATTATTATTAGTATTAGTATTAGTATTAGTATTAGTATTAGTATTAATATTAGTATTACATTAGTATTAATATTAATATTAGTATTATATTAGTATTAGTATTAGTATTAATATTAGTATTACATTAGTATTAGTATTATTATTAGTATTATTATTATTATTAGTATTATTATTAGTATTAGTGTTATTATTAGTATTAGTATTAGTATTACATTAGTATTAGTATTAGTATTATATTAGTATTTGTATTTATATTAATATTAGTATTAGTATTAGTATTAGTATTAGTATTAATATTAGTATTATATTAGTATTAGTATTAGTATTATATTAGTATTAGTATTAGTATTAGTATTAGTATTAGTATTAGTATTAGTATTAGTATTAGTATTAGTATCAGTATTATTATTAATGTTAGTATTAGTATTAGTATTAGTATTAGTATTAGTATTAGTATTAGTATTAGTATTAATATTAGTATTATTATTATTATTAGTATTAATATTAGTATTTATATTAGTATTAGTATTAGTATTAGTATTAATATTAGTATACTATTAGTATTAGTATTAGTATTAGTATTAGTATTAGTATTAATATTAGTATTAGTATTATTATTAGTATTAGTATTAGTATTAGTATTACATTAGTATTAGTATTAGTATTATATTAGTATTTTATTTGTATTAATATTAGTATTAGTATTAGTATTAGTATTAGTATTAATATTAGTATTATATTAGTATTAGTATTAGTATTATATTAGTATTAGTATTAGTATTATTATTATTATTAGTATTAGTATTAATATTAGTATTAGTATTATTATTATATTAGTATTAGTATTAATATTTGTATTACATTAGTATTAATATTAGTATTATATTAGTATTAGTATTAGTATTATTATTAGTATTAGTGTTAGTATTAGTATTAGTATTAATATTAGTATTAGTATTAGTATTAGTATTAGTATTAGTATTATTATTAGAATTAGTATTAGTATTATTATTAGTATTAGTATTAGTATTAGTATTATTATTATTATTATTATTATTAGTATTAGTATTATATTAGTATTAGTATTAGTATTAGTATTAGTATTAGTATTAGTATTAGTATTAGTATTAGTATTAGTATTAGTATTAGTATTAGTATTAGTATTAGTATTAGTATTAGTATTAGTATTGGTATTAGTATTAATATTAGTATTACATTAGTATTCATATTAGTATTATATTAGTATTAGTATTAGTATTAATATTAGTATTACATTAGTATTAGTATTATTATTAGTATTATTATTATTATTAGTATTATTATTAGTATTAGTGTTAGTATTATATTAGTATTAGTATTACATTAGTATTAGTATTATATTAGTATTTGTATTTGATTAGTATTAGTATTAGTATTAGTATTAGTATTACATTAGAATTAGTATTTGTATTAGTATTATTATTAGTATTAGTATTACTTAGTATTAGTATTAGTATTAGTATTAGTATTAATATTAGTATTAGTATTAGTATTAGTATTACATTAGTATTAGTATTAGTATTATATTAGTATTGGTATTAATATTAGTATTACATTAGTATTAATATTAGTATTATATTAGTATTAGTATTAGTATTATTATTATTATTAGTATTAGTATTAGTATTAGTATTACATTAGTATTAGTATTATTATTAGTATTAGTATTATTATTAGTATTTGTATTTGTATTAATATTAGTATTAGTATTAGTATTATTATTAGTATTAGTATTAATATTAGTATTAATATTAGTATTTACATTAGTATTAGTATTAGTATTAGTATTAGTATTAGTATTAGTATTAGTATTACTATTATTATTAGTATTAGTATTAGTATTAGTATAACTATTAGTATTAGTATTAGTATTAATATTAGTATCAGTATTATTAATATATTAGTATTAGTATTAGTATTAGTACTAGTATTAGTATTACATTAGTATTAGTATTATTATTATATTAGTATTACTATTAGTATTATATTAGTATTAGTATTAGTATTAGTATTAGTACTAGTATTAGTATTACATTAGTATTAGTATATTTGTATATTAGTATTAGTATTAGTATTATTATTAGTATTACATTAGTATTAGTATTAATATTATATTAGTAGTTGTATTTGTATTAATATTAGTATTAGTATTATATTAGTATGTGTATTAGTATTAGTATTAGTATTAGTATTAGTATTAATATTAATATTAGTAATAGTATTAGTATACTATTAGTATTAGTATTAGTATCAATATTAGTATCCGTATTATTAATATATTAGTCTTAGTATTAGTATTATTACTAGTATTAGTATTACATTAGTATTAGTATTAGTATTATATTAGTATTAATATTAGTATTATATTAGTATTAGTATTAGTATTATTATTAGTACTAGTATTAGTATTACATTAGTATTAGTATATTAGTATTAGTATTAGTATTATTATTAGTATTACATTAGTATTAGTATTAATATTACATTAGTATTAGTATTAGTATTAGTATTATATTAGTATTAGTATTAGTATTATTATTAGTATTACATTAGTATTAGTATTAATATTACATTAGTATTATTATTAGTATTATATTAGTATTTGTATTTGTATTAATATTAGTATTAGTATTAGTATTATATTAGTATTAGTTTTAGTATTAGTATTAGTATTATTATTAGTATTAGTATTAGTATTACATTATTATTAGTATTAGTATTATATTAGTAGTTGTATTTGTATTAATATTAGTATTAGTATTATATTAGTATGTGTATTAGTATTAGTATTACATTAGTATTAGTATTAGTATTATATTAGTATTAGTATTAATATTAGTATTACATTAGTATTAATATTATTATTATATTAGTATTAGTATTAGTATTAGTATTAGTATTAGTATTATTATTAGTATTAGTATTAGTATTACATTAGTATTAGTATTAGTATTATTTTAGTAGTATTATTAGTATTAGTATTAGTATTAGTATTAGTATTAGAATTAGTATTAGTATTATTATTAGTATTATTATTAGTATTAGTATTAGTATTATTATTATTATTAGTATTAGTATTAGTATTAGTATTAGTATTAAATTAGTATTAGTATTAGTATTATATTAGTATTTGTATTTGTATTAATATTAGTATTAGTATTATATTAGTATGTGTATTAGTATTAGTATTACATTAGTATTAGTATTAGTATTATATTAGTATTATTATTAGTATTAGTATTAGTATTAGTATTAGTATTAGTATTAGTATTGGTATTAGAATTAGTATTAGTATTATTATTAGTATTAGTTTTAGTATTAGTATTAGTATTAGTATTATTATTATTATTAGTATTAGTATTAGTATTATTATTATTATTAGTATTAGTATTATATTAGTATTAGTATTATTATTAGTATTAGTATTATTATTAGTATTTGTATTAGTATTAGTATTAGTATTAGTATTAGTATTAGTATTATATTAGTATTAGTATTATTATTAGTATTAGTATTAGTATTAGTATTAGTATTAGTATTAGTATTAGTATTAGTATTAGTATTAGTATTAGTATTAGTATTAGTATTGGTATTAGAATTAGTATTAGTATTAGTATTATTATTAGTATTAGTTTTAGTATTAGTATTAGTATTATTATTATTATTAGTATTAGTATTATATTAGTATTAGTATTATTATTAGTATTAGTATTATTATTAGTATTTGTATTAGTATTAGTATTAGTATTAGTATTAGTATTAGTATTAATATTAATATTATTATAATATTAGTATTAGTATTATTATTAGTATTAATATTAGTATTTACATTAGTATTAGTATTAGTATTAGTATTAGTATTAGTATTAGTATTAGTATTAGTATTAGTATTAGTATTAGTATTAGTATTAGTATACTATTAGTATTAATATTAGTATTAATATTAGTATTAGTATTAGTAATATATTAGTATTAGTATTAGTATTAGTATTATTACTAGTATTAGTATTACATTAGTATTAGTATTATTATTATATTAGTATTAGTATTAATATTAGTATTACATTAGTATTAATATTAGTATTATATTAGTATTAGTATTAGTATTAGTATTAGTATTATTATTAGTACTAGTATTAGTATTAGTATTAGTATTAGTATTAGTATTACATTAGTATTAGTATTAGTATTATATTAGTATTTGTATTTGTATTAAAATTAGTATTAGTATTAGTATTAGTATTATATTTGTATTAGTTTTAGTATTAGTATTAGTATTAGTATTATTATTAGTATTATTATTAGTATTATTATTAGTATTACATTATTATTAGTATTAGTATTATATTAGTATTTGTATTTGTATTAAAATTAGTATTATTATTATATTAGTATTTGTATTAGTATTAGTATTACATTAGTATTAGCATTAGTATTATATTAGTATTAGTATTAATATTAGTATTACATTAGTATTAATATTAGTATTAAATTAGTATTAGTATTAGTATTAGTATTATTATTAGTATTAGTATTAGTATTAGGTTTAGTATTAGAATTAGTATTAGTATTATTATTAGTATTAGTATTAGTATTAGTATTATTATTATTATTATTATTATTAGTATTAGTATTAGTATTAGTATTAGTATTAGTATTAGTATTAGTATTAATATTAGTATTAATATTAGTATTATTATTAGTATTATTAGTATTAGTATTAGCATATTTAGCGTATTAGCGTATTTGTATTTGTATTTGTATTAATATTAGTATTAGTATTAGTATTAATATTAGTATTATATTAGTATTAGTATTAGTATTAGTATTATATTAGTATTAGTATTAGTATTAATATTAGTATTAGTATAATTATTAGTATTAGTATTAGTATTAGTATTAGTATTAGTATTAGTATTAGTATTAGTATTAGTATTAGTATTAGTATTATTATTATTATTAGTAGTAATAGTATTAGTATCAGTATTAGTATTAATGTTAGTATTAGTATTAGTATTAGTATTAGTATTAGTATTATTATTAGTATTAGTATTAAAATTAGTATTACATTATTATTAGTATTATATTAGTATTTGTATTAGTATTAGTATTACATTAGTATTAATGTTAGTATTATATTAGTATTAGTCATAGTATTAGTATTACATTATTATTAGTATTATATTAGTATTTGTATTTGTATTAGTATTATATTAGTATTAGTATTAGTATTAGTATTAGTATTATTATTAGTACTAGTATTAGTATTAGTATTAGTATTAGTATTAGTATTACATTAGTATTAGTATTAGTATTATATTAGTATTTGTATTTGTATTAAAATTAGTATTAGTATTAGTATTAGTATTAGTATTAGTATTAGTATTCGTATTACATTATTATTAGTATTAGTATTATATTAGTATTGGTATTAATATTAGTATTACATTAGTATTAATATTAGTATTACATTAGTATTAGTATTAGTATTAGTATTATTATTAGTATTAGTATTAGTATTAGTATTACATTAGTATTAGTATTAGTATTATATTAGTATTAATATTAGTATTATATTAGTATTAATATTAGTATTATATTAGTATTAGTATTAGTATTATTATTAGTACTAGTATTAGTATTACATTAATATTAGTATATTAGTATATTAGTATTAGTATTATTATTAGTATTACATTAGTATTAGTATTAATATTACATTAGTATTAGTATTAGTATTATATTAGTATTTGTATTTGTATTAATATTAGTATTAGTATTAGTATTAGTTTTAGTATTATTATTAGTATTATTATTAGTAATAGTATTAGTATTACATTATTATTAGTATTAGTATTATATTAGTAGTTGTATTTGTATTAATATTAGTATTAGTATTAGTATTAATATTAGTATTATTATTATTATTAGTATTAATATTAGTATTTATATTAGTATTAGTATTAGTATTAGTATTAGTATTATTATTAGTATTAGTATTAGTATTAGTATTAGTATTAGTATTAGTATTAGTATACTATTATTATTAGTATTAGTATTAGTATTATTATTATTATTATATTAGTATTAGTATTAGTATTATATTAGTATTTGTATTATATTATTATTAGTATTATATTAGTATTTGTATTAGTATTAGTATTACATTAGTATTAGTGTTAGTATTATATTAGTATTAGTCATAGTATTAGTATTACATTAGTATTAGTATTATATTAGTATTTATATTTGTATTAGTATACTATTAGTATTAGTATTAGTATTAGTATTAGTATTAGTATTAGTATTAGTATTAGTATTATATTAGTATTTGTATTAATATTAGTATTATATTAGTATTAGTGTTAGTATTATATTAGTATTAGTATTACATTAGTATTAGTATTATATTAGTATTTGTATTTGATTAGTATTAGTATTAGTATTAGTATTAGTATTATATTAGAATTAGTATTAGTATTAGTATTATTATTAGTATTAGTATTACTTAGTATTAGTATTAGTATTAGTATTAGTATTAGTATTCGTATTACATTATTATTAGTATTAGTATTATATTAGTATTGGTATTAATATTAGTATTACATTAGTATTAATATTAGTATTATATTAGTATTAGTATTAGTATTAGTATTATTATTAGTATTAGTATTAGTATTAGTATTACATTAGTATTAGTATTATTATTAGTATTAGTATTATTATTAGTATTTGTATTTGTATTAATATTAGTATTAGTATTAGTATTAGTATTATTATTAGTATTAGTATTAATATTAGTATTATATTAGTATTAGTATTAGTATTATATTAGTATTATTATTAGTATTAGTATTAGTAGTAGTATTAGTGTTAGTATTAGTATTAGTATTAGTATTAGTATTAGTATTATTATTATTATTAGTATTAATATTAGTATTTACATTAGTATTAGTATTAGTATTAGTATTAGTATTAGTATTACTATTATTATTAGTATTAGTATTAGTATTAGTATACTATTAGTATTAGTATTAGTATTAATATTAGTATCAGTATTATTAATATATTAGTATTAGTATTAGTATTAGTACTAGTATTAGTATTACATTAGTATTAGTATTAGTATTATATTAGTATTACTATTAGTATTATATTAGTATTAGTATTAGTATTATTATTAGTACTAGTATTATTATTACATTAGTATTAGTATATTAGTATATTAGTATTAGTATTAGTATTATTATTAGTATTACATTAGTATTAGTATTAATATTACATTAGTATTAGTATTATATTAGTATTAGTTTTAGAATTAGTATTAGTATTATTATTAGTATTAGTATTAGTATTACATTAGTATTAGTATTAGTATTATATTAGTAGTTGTATTTGTATTAATATTAGTATTAGTATTATATTAGTATGTGTATTAGTATTAGTATTAGTATTAGTATTAGTATTAATATTAATATTAGTATTAGTATTAGTATACTATTAGTATTAGTATTAGTATCAATATTAGTATCAGTATTATTAATATATTAGTATTAGTATTAGTATTATTACTAGTATTAGTATTACATTAGTATTAGTATTATATTAGTATTAATATTAGTATTATATTAGTATTAGTATTAGTATTATTATTAGTATTAGTATTAGTATTAGTATTAGTATTAGTATTAGTATTAGTATTATTATTAGTACTAGTATTAGTATTACATTAGTATTAGTATTAGTATTACATTAGTATTAGTATTAGTATTATATTAGTATTTGTGTTTGTATTAATATTAGTATTAGTATTAGTATTAGTATTGGTATTATATTTATATTAGTTTTAGTATTATTTTTAGTATTATTATTAGTATTAGTATTAGTATTACATTAGTATTAGTATTAGTATTATATTAGTATTTGTATTTGTATTAATATTAGTATTATATTAGTATTAGTATTATTATTAGTATTAGTATTAGTATTACATTAGTATTAGTATTAGTATTATATTAGTATTATTACTAATATTAGTATTAGTATTAGTATTAGTATTAGTATTAGTATTAGTATTAATATTAGTATTAGTGTTAGTATTAGAATTAGTATTAGTATTATTATTAGTATTAGTATTAGTATTAGTATTAGTATTATTATTATTATTATTATTAGTATTAGTATTATATTTGTATTTGTATTTGTATTTGTATTTGTATTAGTATTAATATTAGTATTAGTATTAGTATTAGTATTAGTATTAGTATTAGTATTAGTATTAGTATTAGTATTAGTATTAGTATTAGTATTAGTATTATTAGTATTAGTATTATATTTGTATTTATATTAATATTAGTATTAGTATTAGTATTAGTATTAGTATTAGTATTAGTATTAGTATTAGTATTAGTATTAGTATTAGTATTAGTATTAGTATTAGTATTAATATTAGTATTATATTAGTATTAGTATTATTATTATATTAGTATTATTATTAGTATTAGTATTAGTAGTAGTATTAGTGTTAGTATTAGTATTAGTATTAGTATTAGTATTATTATTATTATTAGTATTAATATTATTATTAGTATTAGTATTAGTATTAGTATACTATTAGTATTAGTATTAATATTAGTATCAGTATTATTAATATATTAGTATTAGTATTAGTATTAGTACTAGTATTAGTATTACATTAGTATTAGTATTAGTATTATATTAGTATTAATATTAGTATTATATTAGTATTAGTATTATTATTATTATTAGTACTAGTATTAGTATTACATTAGTATTAGTATATTAGTATATTAGTATTAGTATTATTATTAGTATTACATTAGTATTAGTATTAATATTACATTAGTATTAGTATTAGTATTACATTAGTATTTGTATTTGTATTAATATTAGTATTAGTATTAGTATTAGTTTTAGTATTAGTATTAGTATTATTATTAGTAATATTATTAGTATTACATTAGTATTAGTATTAGTATTATATTAGTAATTGTATTTATATTAGTATTATTATTATTATTAGTATTAATATTAGTATTTATATTAGTATTAGTATTAGTATTAGTATTACATTAGTATTAGTGTTAGTATTATATTAGTATTAGTCATAGTATTAGTATTACATTAGTATTAGTATTATATTAGTATTTGTATTTGTATTAGTATTAGTATTAGTATTAGTATTAGTATTAGTATTAGTATTAGTATTAGTATTAGTATTAGTATTAGTATTAGTATTGTATTAGTATTTGTATTAGTATTAGTATTATATTAGTATTAGTGTTAGTATTATATTAGTATTAGTATTACATTAGTATTAGTATTATATTAGTATTTGTATTTAATTAGTATTAGTATTAGTATTAGTATTAGTATTATATTAGAATTAGTATTAGTATTAGTATTATTATTAGTATTAGTATTACTTAGTATTAGTATTAGTATTATTATTAGTATTAGTATTAGTATTAGTATTAGTATTAGTATTACATTAGTATTAGTATTAGTATTATATTAGTATTGGTATTAATATTAGTATTACATTAGTATTAATATTAGTATTATATTAGTATTAGTATTAGTATTAGTATTATTATTAGTATTAGTATTAGTATTAGTATTACATTAGTATTAGTATTATTATTAGTATTAGTATTATTATTAGTATTTGTATTTGTATTAACATTAGTATTAGTATTAGTATTAGTATTATTATTAGTATTAGTATTAATATTAGTATTATATTAGTATTAGTATTAGTATTATATTAGTATTATTATTTGTATTAGTATTAGTAGTAGTATTAGTGTTAGTATTAGTATTAGTATTTGTATTAGTATTATTATTATTATTATTTGTATTAATATTAGTATTTATATTAGTATTAGTATTAGTATTAGTATTAGTATTAGTATTAGTATTACTATTATTATTAGTATTATTATTAATATTAGTATACTATTAGTATTAGTATTAGTATTAATATTAGTATCAGTATTAATATTAGTATCAGTATTATTAATATATTAGTATTAGTATTAGTATTAGTACTAGTATTAGTATTACATTAGTATTAGTATTAGTATTATATTAGTATTACTATTAGTATTATATTAGTATTAGTATTAGTATTATTATTAGTACTAGTATTAGTATTACATTAGTATTAGTATTAATATTACATTAGTATTAGTATTAGTATTATATTAGTATTAGTTTTAGTATTAGTATTAGTATTATTATTAGTATTAGTATTAGTATTACATTAGTATTAGTATTAGTATTATATTAGTAGTTGTATTTGTATTAATATTAGTATTAGTATTATATTTGTATGTGTATTAGTATTAGTATTAGTATTAGTATTAGTATTAATATTAATATTAGTATTAGTATTAGTATACTATTAGTATTAGTATTAGTATCAATATTAGTATCAGTATTATTAATATATTAGTATTAGTATTAGTATTATTACTAGTATTAGTATTACATTAGTATTAGTATTAGTATTATATTGGTATTAATATTAGTATTATATTAGTATTAGTATTAGTATTATTATTATTACTAGTATTAGTATTAGTATTAGTATTAGTATTAGTATTAGTATTAGTATTAGTATTAGTATTAGTATTAGTATTACATTAGTATTAGTATTAGTATTATTTTAGTATTATTATTAGTATTAGTATTAGTATTAGTATTAATATTAGAATTATTATTAGTATTATTATTAGTATTATTATTAGTATTAGTATTAGTATTATTATTATTATTAGTATTAGTATTATATTAGTATTAGTATTATTATTAGTATTATTATTAGTATTAGTATTAGTATTAGTATTAAATTAGTATTAGTATTAGTATTATATTAGTATTTGTATTTGTATTAATATTAGTATTAGTATTATATTAGTATGTGTATTAGTATTAGTATTACATTAGTATTAGTATTATATTAGTATTAGTATTACTATTAGTATTAAATTAGTATTAATATTAGTATTATATTAGTATTAGTATTAGTATTAGTATTATTATTAGTATTAGTATTAGTATTACATTAGTATTAGTATTAGTATTATATTAGTATTATTATTAGTATTAGTATTAGTATTATTATTAGTATTAGTATTGGTATTAGTATTAGTATTATTATTATTATTAGTATTAGTATTATATTAGTATTAGTATTATTATTAGTATTAGTATTATTATTAGTATTAGTATTAGTATTAGTATTAGTATTAGTATTAATATTATTATTATATTAGTATTAGTATTATTATTAGTATTAATATTAGTATTTACATTAGTATTAGTATTAGTATTAGTATTAGTATTAGTATTAGTATTAGTATTAGTATTAGTATTAGTATTAGTATTAGTATTAGTATACTATTAGTATTAATATTAGTATTAATATTAGTATTAGTATTAGTAATATATTAGTATTAGTATTAGTATTATTACTAGTATTAGTATTACATTAGTATTAGTATTAGTATTATATTAGTATTAGTATTAATATTAGTATTACATTAGTATTAATACTAGTATTATATTAGTATTAGTATTAGTATTAGTATTAGTATTAGTATTATTATTAGTACTAGTATTAGTATTACATTAGTATTAATATTAGTATTACATTAGTATTAGTATTAGTATTATATTAGTATTTGTATTTGTATTAAAATTAGTATTAGTATTAGTATTAGTATTATATTTGTATTAGTTTTAGTATTAGTATTAGTATTAGTATTAGTATTATTATTAGTATTAGTATTACATTATTATTAGTATTAGTATTATATTAGTATTTGTATTTGTATTAAAATTAGTATTATTATTATATTAGTATTTGTATTAGTATTAGTACTAGTATTAGTATTACATTAGTATTAGTATTAGTATTATATTAGTATTACTATTAGTATTATATTAGTATTAGTATTATTATTATTATTAGTACTAGTATTAGTATTACATTAGTATTAGTATATTAGTATTAGTATATTAGTATATTAGTATTAGTATTATTATTAGTATTACATTAGTATTAGTATTAATATTACATTAGTATTAGTATTAGTATTATATTAGTATTTGTATTTGTATTAATATTAGTATTAGTATTAGTATTAGTTTTAGTATTATTATTAGTATTATTATTAGTAATAGTATTAGTATTACATTAGTATTAGTATTAGTATTATATTAGTAGTTGTATTTGTATTAATATTAGTATTAGTATTAGTATTAATATTAGTATTATTATTATTATTAGTATTAATATTAGTATTTATATTAGTATTAGTATTAGTATTAGTATTAGTATTAGTATTAGTATTAGTATTAGTATTAGTATTAGTATTAGTATTAGTATTAGTATACTA
This sequence comes from Osedax frankpressi, assembly GCA_964035775.1. Taxonomy (NCBI): domain Eukaryota; kingdom Metazoa; phylum Annelida; class Polychaeta; order Sabellida; family Siboglinidae; genus Osedax; species Osedax frankpressi. The sequence continues at coordinate 12,041,677 of OZ038314.1, forward strand.
TTATTATTAGTATTAGTATTAGTATTATTATTATTATTATATTAGTATTAGTATTAGTATTATATTAGTATTTGTATTATATTATTATTAGTATTATATTAGTATTTGTATTAGTATTAGTAGTACATTAGTATTAGTGTTAGTATTATATTAGTATTAGTCATAGTATTAGTATTACATTAGTATTAGTATTATATTAGTATTTATATTTGTATTAGTATACTATTAGTATTAGTATTAGTATTAGTATTAGTATTAGTATTAGTATTAGTATTAGTATTAGTATTATATTAGTATTTGTATTAGTATTAGTATTATATTAGTATTATAATATATTATAACACTATAGTGTTAGTATTATATTAGTATTAGTATTACATTAGTATTAGTATTATATTAGTATTTGTATTTGATTAGTATTAGTATTAGTATTAGTATTAGTATTATATTAGAATTAGTATTAGTATTAGTATTATTATTAGTATTAGTATTACTTAGTATTAGTATTAGTATTAGTATTAGTATTAGTATTCGTATTACATTATTATTAGTATTAGTATTATATTAGTATTGGTATTAATATTAGTATTACATTAGTATTAATATTAGTATTATATTAGTATTAGTATTAGTATTAGTATTATTATTAGTATTAGTATTAGTATTAGTATTATTATTAGTATTGGTATTAGTATTACATTAATATTAGTATTAGTATTATATTAGTATTATTATTAATATTAATATTAGTATTAGTATTAGTATTATTATTAGTATTAGTATTAGTATTAGTATTAGTATTAGTATTAGTATTAGTATTAGTATTATTATTAGTATTAGTATTAGTATTAGTATTAGTATTAGTATTAATATTAGTATTAGTATTAGTATACTATTAGTATTAGTATTAGTATCAATATTAGTATCAGTATTATTAATATATTAGTATTAGTATTAGTATTATATTAGTATTAATATTAGTATTATATTAGTATTAGTATTAGTATTATTATTAGTACTAGTATTAGTATTACATTAGTATTAGTATATTAGTATTAGTATTAGTATTATTATTAGTATTAGTATTAGTATTATATTAGTATTAGTTTTAGTATTAGTATTAGTATTATTATTTGTATTAGTATTAGTATTACATTAGTATTAGTATTAGTATTATATTAGTAGTTGTATTTGTATTAATATTAGTATTAGTATTATATTAGTATGTGTATTAGTATTAGTATTACATTAGTAGTAGTATTAGTATTATATTAATATTAGTATTAATATTAGTATTACATTAGTATTAATATTATTATTATATTAGTATTAGTATTAGTATTAGTATTAGTATTAGTATTAGTATTAGTATTAGTATTAGTATTACATTAGTATTAGTATTAGTATTATTTTAGTATTATTATTAGTATTAGTATTAGTATTGGTATTAGTATTAGAATTAGTATTAGTATTATTATTAGTATTATTATTAGTATTAGTATTAGTATTATTATTATTATTAGTATTAGTATTATATTAGTATTAGTATTATTATTATTATTAGTATTAGTATTAGTATTAAATTAGTATTATTATTAGTATTATATTAGTATTTGTATTTGTATTAATATTAGTATTAGTATTATATTAGTATGTGTATTAGTATTAGTATTACATTAGTATTAGTATTAGTATTATATTAGTATTAGTATTACTATTAGTATTAAATTAGTATTAATATTAGTATTATATTAGTATTAGTATTAGTATTAGTATTATTATTAGTATTAGTATTAGTATTACATTAGTATTAGTATTAGTATTATATTAGTATTATTATTAGTATTAGTATTAGTATTAGTATTAGTATTAGTATTGGTATTAGAATTAGTATTAGTATTATTATTAGTATTAGTTTTAGTATTAGTATTAGTATTATTATTATTAGTATTAGTATTATATTAGTATGTGTATTAGTATTAGTATTACATTAGTATTAGTATTAGTATTACATTAGTATTAGTATTACTATTAGTATTAAATTAGTATTAATATTAGTATTATATTAGTATTAGTATTAGTATTAGTATTATTATTAGTATTAGTATTAGTATTACATTAGTATTAGTATTAGTATTACATTAGTATTAGTATTAGTATTATATTAGTATTTGTATTTGTATTAAAATTAGTATTAGTATTAGTATTATATTTGTATTAGTTTTAGTATTAGTATTAGTATGAGTATTATTATTAGTATTAGTATTAGTATTACATTATTATTAGTATTAGTATTATATTAGTATTTGTATTTGTATTAAAATTAGTATTATTATTATATTAGTATTTGTATTAGTATTAGTATTACATTAGTATTAGCATTAGTATTATATTAGTATTAGTATTAATATTAGTATTACATTAGTATTAATATTAGTATTATATTAGTATTAGTATTAGTATTAGTATTAGTATTATTATTATTATTAGTATTAGTATTAGTATTACATTAGTATTAGTATTAATATTATATTAGTATTATTATTAGTATTAGTATTAGCATTATTATTAGTATTAGTATTAGTATTAGTATTAGTATTAGTATTAGAATTAGTATTAGTATTATTATTAGTATTATTATTAGTATTATATTAGTATTAGTATTAGTATTACATTAGTATTAGTATTAGTATTAGTATTAGTAGTAGTATTAGTGTTAGTATTAGTATTAGTATTAGTATTAGTATTATATTAGTATTAGTATTAGTATTACATTAGTATTAGTATTAGTATTAGTATTAGTAGTAGTATTAGTGTTAGTATTAGTAGTAGTATTAGTATTAGTATTATTATTATTAGTATTAATATTAGTATTTACATTAGTATTAGTATTAGTATTAGTATTAGTATTAGTATTAATATTAGTATCAGTATTATTAATATATTAGTATTAGTATTAGTATTAGTATTAGTATTATATTAGTATTAATATTAGTATTATATTAGTATTAGTAGTAGTAGTATTATTAGTACTAGTATTAGTATTACATTAGTATTAGTATTAATATTACATTAGTATTAGTATTAGTATTATATTAGTATTATATTAGTATTTGTATTTGTATTAATATTAGTATTATTATTAGTATTAGTATTAGTATTATTATTAGTATTAGTATTATTATTACATTAGTATTAGTATTAGTATTATATTAGTATTAGTAATAATATTTGTATTACATTAGTATTAATATTATATTAGTATTAGTATTAGTATTAGTATTAGTATTAGTATTAGTATTAGTATTAGTATTAGTATTAGTATTAGTATTAGTATTAGTATTAGTATTAGTATTAGTATTAGTATTAGTATTAGTATTAGTATTAGTATTAGTATTAGTATTATTATTAGAATTAGTATTAGTATTAGTATTATTATTAGTATTAGTATTAGTATTAGTATTATTATTAGTATTAGTATTAGTATTATATTAGTATTAGTATTAGTATTAGTATTAGTATTAGTATTAGTATTATTATTAGTATTAGTATTAGTATTAGTATTTGCATTATTATTAGTATTAGTATTAGTATTAGTATTAGTATTAGTATTAATATTAGTATTACATTAGTATTAATATTAATATTAGTATTATATTAGTATTAGTATTAGTATTAATATTAGTATTACATTAGTATTAGTATTATTATTAGTATTATTATTATTATTAGTATTATTATTAGTATTAGTGTTATTATTAGTATTAGTATTAGTATTACATTAGTATTAGTATTAGTATTATATTAGTATTTGTATTTATATTAATATTAGTATTAGTATTAGTATTAGTATTAGTATTAATATTAGTATTATATTAGTATTAGTATTAGTATTATATTAGTATTAGTATTAGTATTAGTATTAGTATTAGTATTAGTATTAGTATTAGTATTAGTATTAGTATCAGTATTATTATTAATGTTAGTATTAGTATTAGTATTAGTATTAGTATTAGTATTAGTATTAGTATTAGTATTAATATTAGTATTATTATTATTATTAGTATTAATATTAGTATTTATATTAGTATTAGTATTAGTATTAGTATTAATATTAGTATACTATTAGTATTAGTATTAGTATTAGTATTAGTATTAGTATTAATATTAGTATTAGTATTATTATTAGTATTAGTATTAGTATTAGTATTACATTAGTATTAGTATTAGTATTATATTAGTATTTTATTTGTATTAATATTAGTATTAGTATTAGTATTAGTATTAGTATTAATATTAGTATTATATTAGTATTAGTATTAGTATTATATTAGTATTAGTATTAGTATTATTATTATTATTAGTATTAGTATTAATATTAGTATTAGTATTATTATTATATTAGTATTAGTATTAATATTTGTATTACATTAGTATTAATATTAGTATTATATTAGTATTAGTATTAGTATTATTATTAGTATTAGTGTTAGTATTAGTATTAGTATTAATATTAGTATTAGTATTAGTATTAGTATTAGTATTAGTATTATTATTAGAATTAGTATTAGTATTATTATTAGTATTAGTATTAGTATTAGTATTATTATTATTATTATTATTATTAGTATTAGTATTATATTAGTATTAGTATTAGTATTAGTATTAGTATTAGTATTAGTATTAGTATTAGTATTAGTATTAGTATTAGTATTAGTATTAGTATTAGTATTAGTATTAGTATTAGTATTAGTATTAGTATTGGTATTAGTATTAATATTAGTATTACATTAGTATTCATATTAGTATTATATTAGTATTAGTATTAGTATTAATATTAGTATTACATTAGTATTAGTATTATTATTAGTATTATTATTATTATTAGTATTATTATTAGTATTAGTGTTAGTATTATATTAGTATTAGTATTACATTAGTATTAGTATTATATTAGTATTTGTATTTGATTAGTATTAGTATTAGTATTAGTATTAGTATTACATTAGAATTAGTATTTGTATTAGTATTATTATTAGTATTAGTATTACTTAGTATTAGTATTAGTATTAGTATTAGTATTAGTATTAGTATTAGTATTACTATTATTATTAGTATTAGTATTAGTATTAGTATAACTATTAGTATTAGTATTAGTATTAATATTAGTATCAGTATTATTAATATATTAGTATTAGTATTAGTATTAGTACTAGTATTAGTATTACATTAGTATTAGTATTATTATTATACTAGTATTACTATTAGTATTATATTAGTATTAGTATTAGTATTAGTATTAGTACTAGTATTAGTATTACATTAGTATTAGTATATTTGTATATTAGTATTAGTATTAGTATTATTATTAGTATTACATTAGTATTAGTATTAATATTATATTAGTAGTTGTATTTGTATTAATATTAGTATTAGTATTATATTAGTATGTGTATTAGTATTAGTATTAGTATTAGTATTAGTATTAATATTAATATTAGTAATAGTATTAGTATACTATTAGTATTAGTATTAGTATCAATATTAGTATCCGTATTATTAATATATTAGTCTTAGTATTAGTATTATTACTAGTATTAGTATTACATTAGTATTAGTATTAGTATTATATTAGTATTAATATTAGTATTATATTAGTATTAGTATTAGTATTATTATTAGTACTAGTATTAGTATTACATTAGTATTAGTATATTAGTATTAGTATTAGTATTATTATTAGTATTACATTAGTATTAGTATTAATATTACATTAGTATTAGTATTAGTATTAGTATTATATTAGTATTAGTATTAGTATTATTATTAGTATTACATTAGTATTAGTATTAATATTACATTAGTATTATTATTAGTATTATATTAGTATTTGTATTTGTATTAATATTAGTATTAGTATTAGTATTATATTAGTATTAGTTTTAGTATTAGTATTAGTATTATTATTAGTATTAGTATTAGTATTACATTATTATTAGTATTAGTATTATATTAGTAGTTGTATTTGTATTAATATTAGTATTAGTATTATATTAGTATGTGTATTAGTATTAGTATTACATTAGTATTAGTATTAGTATTATATTAGTATTAGTATTAATATTAGTATTACATTAGTATTAATATTATTATTATATTAGTATTAGTATTAGTATTAGTATTAGTATTAGTATTATTATTAGTATTAGTATTAGTATTACATTAGTATTAGTATTAGTATTATTTTAGTAGTATTATTAGTATTAGTATTAGTATTAGTATTAGTATTAGAATTAGTATTAGTATTATTATTAGTATTATTATTAGTATTAGTATTAGTATTATTATTATTATTAGTATTAGTATTAGTATTAGTATTAGTATTAAATTAGTATTAGTATTAGTATTATATTAGTATTTGTATTTGTATTAATATTAGTATTAGTATTATATTAGTATGTGTATTAGTATTAGTATTACATTAGTATTAGTATTAGTATTATATTAGTATTATTATTAGTATTAGTATTAGTATTAGTATTAGTATTAGTATTAGTATTGGTATTAGAATTAGTATTAGTATTATTATTAGTATTAGTTTTAGTATTAGTATTAGTATTAGTATTATTATTATTATTAGTATTAGTATTAGTATTATTATTATTATTAGTATTAGTATTATATTAGTATTAGTATTATTATTAGTATTAGTATTATTATTAGTATTTGTATTAGTATTAGTATTAGTATTAGTATTAGTATTAGTATTATATTAGTATTAGTATTATTATTAGTATTAGTATTAGTATTAGTATTAGTATTAGTATTAGTATTAGTATTAGTATTAGTATTAGTATTAGTATTAGTATTGGTATTAGAATTAGTATTAGTATTAGTATTATTATTAGTATTAGTTTTAGTATTAGTATTAGTATTATTATTATTATTAGTATTAGTATTATATTAGTATTAGTATTATTATTAGTATTAGTATTATTATTAGTATTTGTATTAGTATTAGTATTAGTATTAGTATTAGTATTAGTATTAGTATTAATATTATTATAATATTAGTATTAGTATTATTATTAGTATTAATATTAGTATTTACATTAGTATTAGTATTAGTATTAGTATTAGTATTAGTATTAGTATTAGTATTAGTATTAGTATTAGTATTAGTATTAGTATTAGTATTAGTATTAGTATACTATTAGTATTAATATTAGTATTAATATTAGTATT
>OZ038314.1:12056421-12088921 GCA_964035775.1 Osedax frankpressi
ATTATTATCATCTTCATCATCATTAAATGTTATCAAATATAAATTATAAATAATAAACATAATTAATATATTGTAAGATAATATGTTGTAGTATTATTATTAAATTGACATACATGCATTCATAATCTCCATATCTGAATTTCGGTGGAACTTTGATGATATTTGTTACGGTAGTGGTTTCAACTATATGCCATATTGTGTGATATGTAGTACGAATTGTGAAAAAGATATACTTGAATAAAACAATAATATTTAATTAATATTACACAATTTGATAAAACTATGATAGTTAATTTATAATGTAGATAACATTATAAAATTACGATAATTACTAAATTAATAATTTAAATATACAATATTCTTTGATTAAATAGTACATTACAATACAACATATATATTAATACATATTAAATATAATTAATACTTAAATAATATAACTAACTAATTTGATTTATTTTGACTAATTATACGGTGCGGGCTTTGGTAAATAAGCTCACTTAACATATAACCCTACCGTGTTTAGTACGCGATTGTAACTACTCGGAAGTTATGTAATAGCTAACCCGTGGTAGTAGGACTAGTCTTGTAACCGATGGTGGTGCTATTTACATTGTAGGAACACTTCGACTCCTTCGAAGTGCATACCTTGGTCAGCATTGTGTTCAATCCGGGACACCTGGCATGCTACGGATGACCAACACTTAATGACATCATCCCGTTAGAATTCTACGCAATACGTGTACTTAGAAAACACTATGTGGATACATTATAATACAAAAGCCCTATGTACTTGTGGGCATATATATGGGCTTGATTAATAAACGTAATTGTGTATCGCATTTGTTAAAATGCTAAGACATGTTCAATATAAGATACTCGTCCTGTTACCATATCGCCATTGTACGGCAATAGTAACACGATATGCAACAATAGAGGTAGTGGTGTAATGGTGCGCTATTAACCCACGGGATGCATTGGCGTGATCTGGTCTTAAGCTTCTGGTTGCAACAAGAAGTCCACTCCTTCCAATCTGCCCATTGAAACACTGAAAGTGCAGCGAAGTAGATAATATACAGGCTAAGAAGAGGCAGTAAAGTATACACAAGTGCGAGGAACAAAGTACATGATACTTGTATGAAACAAGTCTGTTAGAAATCAGTGTTATTGAATGTAAGTTTGATTAAATAGCAGAGTCTAATTTTGTTGACAGTTTATCGATATGAAATATATATTGGCATTTATTTATATATGTGTGTGTAAATATATATGTATATGTGTGTCTGTAGGTTGATAGTATGTGTTGAGATTATACAATGGGAAGGTGGAAGAAAGGATGAGGTAGATTTGAAGGGTATAATTTATTGAGTAAAGGGTGAAGTCTGTTTACAGTCTATAGGCTATAGGCTTAGAATAGGGGCCAAGAATATCCATAGGAGAGTTGTACACTGTACATTGTACACAGTATAATGTACAATGTACATGGTACAATGTACGGCTTACAGTATACGCGTTTCTAATACATATCAATGCCAGTTACTTACCTATCGGTTTCAGTGTAGTTATATGTTGAACTGTACCGTTCTTGATTACCTGGATGTCTACCGAATTAGCCAGCTCTACGATGTGATTATTACATAATAATAATTATCATTATTTATTGATTTGAATAAACAATTATACTTAAAAATAGATCAGCAATATATATTTAATATTAATACTCTTTTTTTAATAAGTCAATTGAGATCAAATTAGTTATAGGATATGAAAATGTATAAATGAGCATATCATAAATCAAACTATTAATAATCTTAGATGTGATAATAATGTAACCTGAAATAAGATAATATAAAACTAATGAAATAATAATATTCAAATATAAATATATATATATATTTTTTATTATTTAAATCAAATATATTTAAAGTTTTTTAAAAGGATAATTTATACGAAGCAAACTGTCTAATTGATCTTTACATATCCTGATAATTACTATATATTGTTGACCTGTTATCCGTTTGATCATCAAATCCGTAATGTGAAGACTTATTCCCAAAAGTCGCGGTCCGTTTTTAGGAATTACTTTTCCTTTGTTACGCAATATCAATATTTGATCTAAGGTCAGTGCTATTAATTGTTTTGGTTATTATCTTCCGAATAGTAATATAACATAATATATTATATAATTTTTGTTTTAAATCGATATTAATCGATATCATAAATGTATTTTAGAGAACACACTAACAGCTATTTGATGTAAGTTTCTTTTTATTCAATAGAGGATGTCTATAACTCTCTAGTGAAATAGTTCTTTTTGTTCTTCTGTGTTATTATTTTGTAGTTACACACGAGAGAACTTCATGTACAATATGTATAATTTAATCTTGGTTCGTTTTATTTAAATGAAATTCTAATTTTCATTCTATCCCATTTCATATAATTCATTTTTCAAAACTTTCTATATAACTAGTAACTAAATAAACAAACATAAATTGTATATAACTATATTTACTCTAAAGATATTTTGCTCATAACTTTTTACTATATAATATATATTTATAAGGATGCGATGTAATGTAAATGGTATAAATAACATTTAAACTAACGACTTAATTTTCTTGATTTCGAATTTACAATTATCGTTTAGAATGAGTTTAAAGTTGGATTCACAATTAACTTGGCATGACACGTTGCTCGTTACCACGAATGTCTCTATTTCGTTAGATCCGCTAGAAATGTTTTCTACGTGAAACAAAGTCGATGAAAGTTAATTCCTACTTAAGTTAAATAATCTATTGTTAATTAACTATATCTTGATTCTAATTCCGTAACTTTTAAATATAAATAACACACACACATATATATATATATATATATATATATATATATATATATAGAAATTGTTTTAGGATAGTGTACACGAATCTGTAGTTGCGTGTTTAGTTAAAGATTAGAGTACATTAGTAAGTTGAATAATTAAATGGTACTGTGGAAATGGGATTAGTCAACTTTAGTTGGTAATGTATATAATAAAGAGCAATAGCTTTACCAATGGATTAGAAGTGATTAGTAGGAGTAATATATGATGTAATAAAACAGTAGTTATGTAGCGAGTGTTTGAAGAAATTAATTTTAAGTATAATTAAGAAGTAAAAGTTGAATAGAGACAATAATAGAGTTTCTTTTATAAACAATTATATTAAATATTTGTTATAATTTGGGTGCTAATCTATTCGACAAAGTAAGGGCTGTATACATGAAGATTATTGTGTTATTGTGATAGTATGTTAATTGTTAAAAAATGTATATATTGGTATTTGTTTATATATATATATATGTATGTGTGTGTGTATGTGTGTATGTGTGTGTGTGTTTGTGTATGTGTATATATGTGTGTGTATGTGCGTGTGTGTATATGTGTGTGTGTCTGGGTGGGTAGGTGTTAATTTTTATAGTAAGTACATATTTATATTTAATTATATTTATAATATATCACTACATTTAATCGAGGTAACTAGAAGAATAAATCAATGTTGAATGTATACTTCATAAATGTATAGAAAATTAAGGAAGAAAATAACATTTTAAAATACTAACTACTGACAATGAAGTGGGACTTGGGATCATATATGTCATCAAAATCCGCGGGTCTATGGAATTGAGATAATGTCATCACAACATTTGATCTAATGAACTCGGACATAAAGCCAGCCTTTACAGCGCATGAAGCATCTGTTTCTGAATCATCATCTATTCGGGTTAATAAAATGTCTATTTGCGCATATTGCGATAAATAATATATACCATTATAACATTCTATAACCATTATAACCATTATAATATATACCATCATAAAATGCTAAGTAATAAATAATCTGTTAAAAAGCTAGTATATATACTATAGTATATTATAGTATATACTATAGTATATATAGTATACTATACTATATAGTTATATATTAGTTCATCTGAAATTTGTATACCTACTAAATAATTTAAAACTCTAGAAAAGTAACAAAATGTAAAAAATACAAGAAAATGTCTGAAATGTGTATTGCCTTATTACTATTAAGTATTATATTCAACTAATTCATTAGTTAAGAATAATGATCTAAATATAGTACTCATATTACGTATATAATAATAAGTACAATAGCAAATGATTATACACTATAAATATATCAAAATTTCCAATAAGTAATTTTAACAAAAGAATAAACCTTTAGAAGATACCATATGATATCTAAATATTCGTACAATGTAAAATGTTTTCTAACCTTTCATTTTAGATTCAACCTGGGGAAGCTCAGCCTTGGACACAATACATCCTACAGAAAATATATACACTACATATTCTACATATAATATGATCATTATGAATCCTATTTATTAAAAATCACTCCAAATATGTTAATATAATATTGATAAAGATTTATTTACAATTGTTAATAAAAATTTAACAATTTAGATTTATTTTGTATTATTTAAAAATATATTTATCTATATAAATATTATCTATTCAATCGATATTTATATATTTATTATTATCATATATATATATATATATATATATATATAATTAAATAGTTATAAAAGATTATAAACTTATCCTACATAAGCTAGCAGATACGTTAAATCGCCGGTATGTCACTATTTGATTACAATGAGTTATTAACTTCTCAGAGCCATATGTCCGCACCACCTGTCTCCTAATGGCGTCAATGTGTACGACTTTGAAACTTGCGCATGCGTACTCCCGTAACACTATATAGCGCTGCAGAGTTATTCTAGATCAGAGCCCCTATCGGTGAGTTTGAATTTATATTTCTTTTTTAATTATTGACATAACTCAATTGTCTATATAAATATTGATTCATTAAATGGTATATTTCACAGTATTCAATTGATCTTACATTGCAATTATGTTATGTAGTATTTAGTAGTATTATATTAATTATTAAAATAATCGTTAATTATTATACATATATATATATATATATATACTATTTTATTAAATAAATTCTATATATTAAATGAAATATAGAATTTATATATAGATATTTATTATGTACAAATAAATACGGCAATGTGGTCATAAGTATCACGGTTTGTTTTGATCACGGGGTCACGGGGTCACGGGGTCGCGTACATTACAGGTATCCGATCGTGTACAGGAACTCTTTCTCGATACTCCGCAGTCGGTTGCTAATGGAAACACGGCGGGCATGCGAAATCGCGTTGGCGAACCTATTCAAAGCGATCTCGTCCGCAATTTCAGATCCAGTCGTTCCCAAACTGCTGTCGCTGACGTCGGCGGCTTCCGAGAAATACGACGAAATTACCGGAGCCGGGAAATCCGTTATCGCGTCTTCGTGAAGGCGGTCCGTCGGGCAGCTGGGTGAGGTATCCTCGACGTCGCGCTGGGCGTGGCCTACGGTGTCGTCGCGGTGGTCGGCTACCTGGACGAGCTGTTTAACTGTTCTGTAGTATCGGCGAACCCTCAGCGCGAGACGTTTTCGAGCCGCGAACTGGTCCATGGTCAGGCGAGGCCAAAACGCCAATTCTGTTCGAATCCTAGGATTCGGATCTAGCTCGTCTCCGAGCGAGCAGTTCAACATGTTAAAGGCTGAGGTCGGAGTAGTATCGGCGGAAGGGAATGAATGCCGGGCCGTTCGTCCGCGCTACCTTTTATAGTTCTCGTTACGGTGGCACGGGGCGTGGTTTACGGAGTGGGCGTGGCTACGCGATGCCACTCCGCGCTCAGTGTATTACGGAGCAGAAATATTAGCACCTTTTAAGGTGACACGGCGAGTATATCTAATTACCGCTTTAACTACTCTACTCCGGCAAGGATGCGTTGAATGTCCAAAGCATTCGAGATCTACTCGGTATAGACACTGAGTTAAATAAGTATACTTATCTATAGATCTAATGTAGTGGATACATGGCATTGAGCAGATCATTGGCAAATAAAATATATGTATATGAAGACAGGGAAGAATAGTTGTAGATTTCATCTACAGCCGACATTGTTTTAACATAGGACACGTGTATAGTTATTGTTTAGGTTTCATATTATATATTAGGCTTAGAACCTTTTAGATTGTACAGTTTTCTGTATATTTACTGCCATGGTGGCGTAGTGGATAAGTAGACAATAATAACCAATTTCCAGCAATTGTCGGAAAAATAGTTTTCAACTAATAGATAGAATTGATAGATTCATAGATTATAGTTAAAATTAGAATTTCCTAAACGGGAGCTTTTACTTAGAGTTTTTATTCTATCTATTAATTATAATTAATAATTAAAAGAATAAATACTATTTAATACAATCAGGGGTATCTTATATGTCGTTATTCCTATACATATGTGTATTCCTATACGGTAAACTGTATACGATGTTACAGTATATATTGTATTATTATAATTAATTTGAAACATAACTCATTTATGTTATATTATATACCTATATACATATATACATATATACATATATACATATATACATATATACATATATACATATATACATATATATATATATATATATATATATACATATATACATATATACATATATACATATATACATATATACATATATACATATATACATATATACATATATACATATATACATATATACATATATACATATATACATATATACATATATACATATATACATATATACATATATACATATATACATATATACATATATACATTATACATTATATACAAGTTCTAAATTATTTAATAAATGTGTAATAAATTATTTTAAAAATATATTTATGGAATGATTAACATATGTATATGAATATATACATATGTATATGTTTTAAACCACAACCATATACTTATTGTTAGATTAGATATTCTTTAATAAAATATTGTTAGCTTCACACAAGTATACAACATAAATAAAACAATCTTAATTTGATCATTATATGTAATTGGTATAATAACTTCATGTAAATATAATGTGGTTTATATTTACATTATAAGTATATTGATGAATTATCGTAAATAATAATTTCTAAAATATTATTTATAAAGTATTTCTATCAAATATCTTCGATTGTTAAAAATACAATAGATTTCAACATATAGTTTATATTGTTAATAATCATTATCTACGTGTCTACGTGAACTTATAGCGCTATATATATGCAATATATACAATATAATTATTACGTTGGTAATAAAGTATATTAATTTACATCTGTTTCAATATTTCTCTCGGGTAATTAATTCCATAATTGCAAATGTTATCCTATATTAAGATTATGTTTTAAAAAATGAAAAGCAATTAAATAACTAATTAGAAAATAAAATTTTAAAATAAAAACATTAGCGAGTTGATTAAAATCTGCGAAGCTAATATTAATAAATCACAGCAAATTTATCGGCTGCGATAAAACGTATCCAGCAGCGCACCAAAGAACTTAAAACAAAATGGCGATAAGAAGGCATATCCTGTTCATCGTCACGATACTCGCACACCTAGCGGAGAGCAGGTTACACTAATTTAGTTATATTAATAATGTTGTTTATCTATACATTTACTATTTAAGTAACGAATTTCTATAACCTTATATTATTATGTGATGTGTATAGTTTATGAAATTATATAGTGAGTTTCACATCAATTCTATATCAAATATAATCTCATGTGCCACAAATATCATATACATGTTATGAGTAGCATTGTGTCTAGTTATTAATATATTAACCTTTATAAGTGTTACTACTATTTTATACAGTCAAGTCTAGTTTATAATCGATTAAAATAGTAGTAACACGTATAAAGGTTAATATATATAATAACTAAACACCATGCTACGTATAACATGTATATGATATTTGTAGCACGTGAGATATAATTAATATGGAACTCACTATACAATTCCATGACCTATGTATGACACTTATGTATCGCATGGGAGATATTTATTTGACACATATATGAAAGTTAATGACTCCTTTGATATAATTATATGATACTTATTGTCATATATAAGGAACTCATGAGATCATTATATAATATCTACATGATATTAATTTAGCAATTGTCTAAACTATGTGCGCCATTATATATCGTAAACATATACCTACTTGTACACGATACAAGTAAATAGCCTTACATAAGAGTTTAGTTCAGTAGATTCACATATTAATTCATTATAATTCGTATATATCTTACAGGAATATACAATCGTGTTCTCTGTGCCATTCCACAAGAAATAAAAGCCAAGATAAAACTAACTGCGAAATAGGTTTTAAGTATAAATATTGAAGAATGCATTTTATTTGTTTTAATATTATCTCAAATTTCTATTAATAACGTTAGAATGTTATATGTCTAATTACGATATGTTTATTATATATATTTTTGTGAGTAATATATTCGATATTACATGTATTTTAAATCATTTCGTTGTTAAGGAAAAATCGAAAACGAATTAATATGTAAAGATAAATGTTTTAAGTACTACAAAGAAAATGAAACACATGTTAGACTCTTATATAATTATTATATATATTATTAAACGCATATATGATATACTGTTTACATTACATTATAATATAACTGTGATGATAGGACATTATCTTCGATAACCTCATTCATTAATATAGCTCAGCAGTTTATCGATTTAATTCAAAATCGATTAATTTACATATTCAGTTCATGTAAATATTTATTTTTCTTCGTATAGGTAAAATTTCTTTTATTTCTTGTATAAATTGTATTCGAGAAATTATACCTATCCAGCTCAATCCAATTACTCACAAATTTTCATTACGCGCAGTTTTAGACCAATATACATAGAGTGCATTCAATGAGATCGAACTGTGTACTTCAAATTGATTAATTAATTGAGTATCTTAATGAATTTATAAATTAAGTTATTTATATGAAATCTACCATTTCAAACCTAGTTTCCTTTGAAAAGAGTAACTATCCGTGGTTATAATGATATGGTCAAATTAGAATACACATGATAGGCTTATCTAATGTAAGTTGATATATGTAAAGCTTACTTTTTAGTTTAGTATAATCTGCTCATTATAGATATTTGCAAAGATCTAAATCAGATTATTATATACTACATTCGTAAACAATTCGTTAGTGATCTCGTTCGTCATTTATATTACTAAAATCTTAAGTGTATATTTAAGTATATATTGCTATTAGTGGTTTAACCAATAAAGCAAACAATAATTTAGAATTCTGGAGTGGTCAATATTTCAGTTATCCTTGATATTTCTTGGACATAGTTATTTATTAGTACTATCCATTATTAAATTAAAACTATATAATACAATTAAAACTATCATTATAATAAATAAAAAGAAATAATCTTAAAAAACTTCTTATATTATATTATACTATTTTAATTGTTGAAGTACAATATTACAATTTATGACCTACACTATTATAATTAATTCCTTATAATATTACAAGTTTTCCTTACAGTACTTTATGTACTTACATGTACATTTACATGTACATGTACATTTACATGTACATTTACATGTACATTTACATGTACATTTACATGTACATTTACATGTACATTTACATGTACATTTACATGTACATTTATGATTTACAATATTAAAATGTATTACTTACAATATTATAAATTATTCCTTAGCATATCATATCAAAAATATCTTATAAAAAACTTCTCTTTTTCTAAAGAATAGTTTAAATATGATAATTTATTTGTTGAAAATGTATTGATCCTTATAATTGTCGAGATTGTTATTGTCATTATTTTCATAATATAATTATATATACAATTATTTTTGTTTCATGCGTGAGATATTTTTAATTCCTGGTGAAATACAATTTAAAAAATAATATGCTTATTGTGTTAAATTCATAATCAATTATTGATAATTAATTGATATAATCATTATAAAAATACTCACCTTGTATATACACTGAATTATATATTTAATTAATATAGTATGATTAATGTGTAATAATGTAATAATAATTAATATAACATACTAAATATTATATTAAGAAATCAAATCAAACAAATCAAACATGATAGCCAATATTCTATATCAAGTATGATTTTGTAATTTCTAATTTCTATTATTGCCAGAATATGCTGCTATTTTATATATTTTAATATTTAGAACGCTTATTTGTGTATCAATTTTATAATTTCATTTTAAAATTTGAATTGATATCTAAACATCTCTTTAATTTCTTGATATTTACGTTATCAATTATGTTATTTCTTGTATTATATGTTTTCAATACGTTTTTATATTTAACAATTATTTTCATTGCTGAGTTTAAATATAATCTAAATTATAATTATATTCTGAGATCTAATATTTCCCCGAATATAATATAATAAATGTTTGGGATATTTCTATTGGTTTATGAAAACCAAGTTAGCGATGTTTGTTTTACGAAAGATGGAATGAATCATCTCTATATCATATTCTATATATAACTGTAACTTGTTAATTATTTATTTATTTCGTTAGATTAGTTAGTATACTAGTTTTACTTATAATCGTCTTTAACTTCTTTATTTTAATGATTAGGGTAATTAGATAAGATTATAATTTAGGAATGAGATATATATATGCTAGTAATTTGTATATTTTCAGAACATATACAAGTTATTTCATTGAATATATCATAAATGTAAATATAATATAATATAATATACACAACGAAATCAAATGTAAGATAGGTAAATTTATTGTTGACACGTATTAAGTTTATAATGTGTATATTTATTTATATCAAATACTATTTTATCATAAAGATAATATCAGCAAGGGGTTGTATTAAACCGTTCGAAGGAGCCAGTGACGAAAATGATATCCTGAAAACGTTGATCTCAAAATCAACACCTCTCGTACCCGAATGTTTAGACGGTTAGTCTAATTATTGGTATAAGAGTATTCGTATCAACTAATCATACAATGAAATATATCATAAAGAAATAGTTGTACATGTTTGTCATGCCTAAATAAAATGTATCATTTTATTAACTAGGTTACTGTTCGATGATAAGATAATTATATTATAATCTATTGAATCTTCGTATACACCAATACTTAATCGAGTATTATTATCAATGGATACTAATTTTAAGTCGATTTTATAATTATCATTACAGTAATCTGAAATATCCGTAATTTAGTGATGATTATTATTATTTATATATCTTTATATAAAGCTCATCGCATCTATGTCTTTATAAATATATAAAGAAAAAATCATAATAATAATATTACCTAATGTACTATATTCGCTTAGATATATATATATATATATATATATATATATATATGTATATATATATATATATATATATATATATATATATATATGTATATATATATATCTAAGCAAATATATGGTTACAGCTTGTTAATTATAAAATATGAATTAGAACCTACTTGATTTATCATTAATAAATAAGTCATACGATTGTTATGCTAATGAAATACAATAATTAGGCATTAAAGCACGCAGGTTTAAGTGAATATTTATATATTAACATTGTTATATGGTACATTATATAGCATTATTATATTATTATATAGCAATTGGTAGTTAAAATATACTCGGTAGTTAATATATTTATTTAAGTATTGAAAAAAGATTATATTTAGAATTATATAATTCAGTTTATTGTAAGAGGATAATAATTATCAATCTTAGTGTTGACACTAAATATATATCACCCCATTTCATTAACCATTGATATTAATAATAATGAAATATATCATGAATACAGAAATAACTATTCTTTATAACCATGAGTTTATTAATTATAAGAGTATTACTAAATTGAATAAATACAATACTAATACAGGTATTACATTGTAATACAGGTATTACATTGTAATATTTTTAAGGCATTATTCTACATTCAAACATCATATAAACCGCTATTACTTCAAATACAATTCTATAATTTTAATAAACTGGATAACTACATGGATATTCTTGAAAATTAATATTTGTTAATATCTATATTCTTATAAAGTGAAACATTTGTAATACTCACTGATGAGGCAACTTAGTTTCGATATTATGAAGAATGGTGTTAATAGTATTTTGTATTGGTGAAAATTGCACATTTATCAGGCTATCTTCTACAAATGCACAATATCCCATATGTTTTCGTTATAATTGTAACATCTATCTACTACACCCCATCATTTATTCATTATATGTCAATGTATATATTTATATCAAGGCGTATTTCTATGTATACCTATATATATATATATATATATATATATATATATATATATATATATATATATATATAATTACTGATACAATGACAGGGGCACACTCTTGTTTAATATTCTGCGATTCGTGTAATGAAGAATATATAAAATCAGTTAATAAAAAAGGTTTCATTTGTTATATATACTATACTTAATTTACTCTTTTTTATTATAATAGAATATTCTACATTGTTATATATTTGAAAGTATAACATATTATAAATAAGTAATATTTCATAACAGATGATCGTAAGATAGTAAGTTTATGTAGTATTTATATAGTATAGTATTAATATATATTACTAAATATTATATAAATATACCCAATGATATATTAATGTATTATCAAGAAATCATAAAAATATATTTCTTATAAATGTTAATCATTGTGATATTTTCATTTTAGAACAAAAGATATAAAAGAGTAAGTTTGATATATATATATATATATATATATATATATATATATCCACCATTTAATTAAATAGTATTAAATTATATTATAATAAAATATTACAATATTATATATTCGTTATCATTAAAACATTATTTTATATATACAATAATATTTGAATTATTTATATTCTTTAAATTAATATCTTAATATATACAAATAATTATCGTAAAAAAAGAATGGTTTTCTATATTGTATATAAAACATATAAAGCTTAATTTATATAAATGAATACTTCATATTCTGCAATCTAAGCTTTATTAGTAATTTATTAATAATTAATTCATGAAATCAAATATATATTAAATTTATTAACTTTCTTCACTATTATGAATTTATTACATTTTTTAATTAATATTTCAACATATTTAGTTTATTTCATGTTTATTATTTATACATTGTACATATTCATTTGTATATTCATTCTATTTTGTAAATTATATATGTGTATCATATATTCATACTTGTTTATATATTAAGTAAACGTATTAATGATGTATTCTATTAAAAAACAGTTTTAATAGTATTTTATTTGAAAGAAGAATTTAATTAAGTTATTTTAGTTTTAAAAAATTCAATATTTTAAATATTTAAAATCAATTTTTCTATTGTTTTTTTGGAGTATGTATTTATTATAAAGATTATCATTACTACATAAATTATGGAATTATTTTATGTTTGTTATATATGTGGTACATATTACACAAATATATATATATAGATATATATATATATATATATATATATATATATATATATAGTATCAATTATTATTTAATAAAACAAATATTATAATAAATTTAGCAAATCCAAGAAAATATTGGTAAGATAATATTTTATAATATTATATTTATAAATATAACATTTTCAATAGCACATTTTCAAACAAAATATTAAATTTATGATAATATTTCAAATGTTCTTGGTAATTAAATTAAATCACTATGTACACATATATATATATATATGTAATTATGTATATTTCGATTATTATATATATATATATATATAATAGTACGTATATAATATATGTATTAAATGTACATTATGTTATTAAATCCATGTATGAAGATAAATAACAACATATTATTTAAATATATTTAATGAAATATCAACTAAACAAAAATTATAATCTTCTAGTTCTTTATCTATTATTTTAATATTTAATCGCAATACAAATGTAGTATCTATTAAAAAGTGTTAAATGTAGTACCCGCATACTTATTAAGTAAGATAATCATTTTAGATTGTTTATTTTATATATAATTATATGAAATAAATGTAGTGTAATTTATTTAATATTATTAATAAATCTATTTGATTAATATGTTATTACTATATTATAATAAATAATTAAAAAAATATATTTGGATTTATTTAGAAATTGAAAAAATTGATAAAGTTAGTATTTATAAATATGTATACTTTCTATTGTGTTTAGATAATTACACATATAAATATTGTCTAAAACTATTTCTATTATATAATATATAATATATTATTGTATTGTATTATATTGAAATTAAATAATTAAAAACACATTTATACTTAAAATTTCTATTTCTTTATATTTATAATATATTAGTAATAGAATTACTATTATCATAGAAAGAACCAGCTGAAAAAGCTAATGGTATATTTATAATTTATATATATATATATATATATAAATGTATATATATATATATATATATATATATATAATAACTAATATAGTAAAATATGTATAATAAACATAAAATAACAATACACGTAATATATTGATAAATTATTTCCCATAATTTATGTAGTAAATGTGTAAGTCACATTTCCATTGATTATATAGATCTCCTTCCGATGATGGTTGGAGGAGGAATTGCAGGAATAGCAATTTTACTCATGGGAATAAAAATATGTTTGTCTAAAGGAAAAAGTTTGTATATATAGACAAATTTATAATTTCTAAATTATGGAAATAATTATTATACACGTTAATACTTAAAACAAACTAAATGAAAGAAATACAAATATTATAGTTAGTACGTGAACTAAAACATTATACTTTAATTTCACGTTTCTAATTAATTCAAAGGTACACATTTATATTCCATATGAATATATATATATATATATTTATATATATTTATAAATATATTAATGATAATATTTATAATGTGCAATAAGATTCATAACTAAATAAATAATAATTATCATATAATTATATAAATATATACTGTAAAAATTTTTAAATAAAAAATAAATCATGTCTTAAATTTCGTTATATATATCATATACATATTTATAAATATTTCTAACTACATAGTTGTCATAAGCATTATAACTGACATATCACCAATAACCAAATAGAAAAAACTCCTGAAAGTGTAAAGCAGGAACCTTCAGAAAATGTACTCGTAAACAGAAATGAATCGAAAAAGGTTCCCGTGGTACCCACCCCCATAGAAAAAGTTGCTCCAGTACCTCTTCCACCTCCAATTGCGTTCCAAGCCATTCCGATGCAGTCGCCGAACATCGAACCATCCGAAGATCAAGGCAGTAGTAGACGCACAGAATTTGAAAGCGGTGAAACTGAAAGTGCAACAGTTGGAGAATCTACTATCCGACCGACGGATGACGATGGTTCCAGCATTATGCCGGATTCGAGTTTCAACAAGAGTTTCTCGCCCAGCGATGCCAGCAGTTACCGCAGCGAGATGGACGCCTCGGGTTTAAGCGCCCTGGACGCCGACAGCACCTACGACACGGCCAGCGTGGCCAGCAAACGCAGGCGCCGCCGCGAAAAGGGCGACACCGTCTCCAACATCAACTACGGCGAAGGCAACGACGACTCCGTGTTCACCGTCGACGAGAACGAGTCGAGCGCGGCGAGTTACGATAGATCTGACGTCAGCGGGGCGTCGGCGTTCGGCGACAGATCCGCCATGATCCACGGCATGCAGGCGAGCATGCGCGAAGACTTGAGCTACGAGGCGTCGGCGTTGAGCAACATCTCCGACATGAGTCGCATGTCGGCGGTGCCCGGAGAAGCGAGCAGCATGTTCTCGACGCGTTCCGGCCGCAGCATGGGCAACCGGAGTGCCATGTTGGTCGACGGAATGGATTCGAGTTTCGTCAGCCAGGCGAGCGGTTTCGGCAACTCGTCGATACAGCCTTCGGAATACGAAGAGAGTGCCGTCAGCGACGTGAAGAGCATCGGTATGGGAGCCAGCATGGACGAACGTAGTTACCTGGAGAGTAAGTTGACGTTCAACTACGACCTGAGTTCGACGAAGTACGACGCGAGTGACTTGTCTCAGGGCAACTCGGATTACTCGGATATCTCGGACTTGCGGAGCATTAAGAGTCTCGGCTTGAAGTACATGATCGACGAAGATCAGTCTATGATGAGCACGGCCAGCGACATGTCTAAGATATCGCGAAAATCTGCGCGTCCCAAAGACGACCTGAAGAGCATGAGAAGCACCCGGAGTGCTCGCAGCACGATCTCGCAAAAGCCTCAAGCGGGAGCGAAGTCTCGCACGCCTTCCGTATTTGGTAACGAATCGAATGCAACCGGAGCCAGGAGTGTCGGAGGCGACCTCAGCATGGGAATGATGAGTTCGATGGCCGGCTCGGAGAGCTTCCAGGGCTCGGATTACAGCAACAGCATCTCGCCGTCGGCATTCGGTAACGAGTCTAACATGAGCGACACGTCCAGGGGGCTGAACTCGTCGTTCCAGGACGACGCGACGTTCCAGGGCAGTCTGTACTCGGGATCGCGTTCCGAGTTCGATCAGAGTATCTCGCCGTCGGCCATCGGCAACTCGGAATACGAGGCAAGCAATGCCAGCGCCATGAGCAAAACTAGTTCGACGAGCAACAAGAGCAAGAAGAGCATCACTAGCAAATCATCGAAAGGACGAACTCGGAAAGACAATTTCGACGAAGACAAGTTAAAAAAGCTGAACGAGAAAATCGAGCAGCGCAGGGCTCCCGCGAAACCCATCAAACGTAAGAACGAGTCCAGCGAGGATAGTTCGATATCGGTGGACTATGACGGCATTACCGTAGCCTCGCAGAGCGCTATGAGCGGTATGAGCGGTGCCAGCGATATCAGCGGAATGAGCGGCATGAGCGTAACCACGTACGACTCGGCGGTGAAGGATGTACTGCAGAACGAATTGGACAAAATGGAGTTGAGCGAAATGAGCCAATTGAGCGAAAACGTTCCTCAGTTATCGGGTAAGTATACAAAGAAACTTAAAGCACTGAATAAGATGAACGAGAAGGAGGATAAGAAGAATTTGGAAGAGAATAAAATAAGACAGGAAAAAGCAAGTAAGAAGGAGGCAGCCAAGAAAGCTCCGAAATAAGAAGTATAGATCGTATGATGGGATGTTTATTGAATTACAATTACAATTCAACCTAGGTATAGAAAATGCATACATGTGTCGACTAATCATTGACCTATTAAATGCAAATCGTAAATACCAAAGGTAAATCACGGATTCATAATACCATTCTAAAATAAAACATCTCATTGAAATATGTGTTCTTAATTATGTTATACAAAAATCATTATTTTAGTGACTTAATATAGATATATCATATAAAATCTAGTATCTAGTCTGTCTAGTATCTCTATAATGTTATAGTCTATCTAGTATCTCTATAATGTTATAGATTATCTAGTATCTCTATAATGTTATAGTCTATCTAGTATCTCTATAATGTTATAGTCTATCTAGTATCTCTATAATGTTATAGTCTATCTAGTATCTCTATAATGTTATAGATTATCTAGTATCTCTATAATGTTATAGATTATCTAGTATCTCTATAATGTTATAGATTATCTAGTATCTCTACAATGTTATAGATTATCTAGTATCTCTATAATGTTATAGTCTATCTAGTATCTCTATAATGTTATAGTCTATCTAGTATCTCTATAATGTTATAGTCTATCTAGTATCTCTATAATGTTATAGTATATCTAGTATCTCTATAATGTTATAGATTATCTAGTATCTCTATAATGTTATAGATTATCTAGTATATCTATAATGTTATAGTCTATCTAGTATCTCTATAATGTTATAGATTATCTAGTATATCTATAATGTTATAGATTATCTAGTATATCTATAATGTTATAGATTATCTAGTATCTCTATAATGTTATAGTCTATCTAGTATCTCTATAATGTTATAGTCTATCTAGTATCTCTATAATGTTATAGATTATCTAGTATATCTATAATGTTATAGATTATCTAGTATCTCTATAATGTTATAGTCTATCTAGTATCTCTATAATGTTATAGTCTATCTAGTATCTCTATAATGTTATAGATTATCTAGTATCTCTATAATGTTATAGATTATCTAGTATCTCTATAATGTTATAGTCTATCTAGTATATCTATAATGTTATAGTCTATCTAGTATCTCTATAATGTTATAGATTATCTAGTATCTCTATAATGTTATAGTCTATCTAGTATCTCTATAATGTTATAGATTATCTAGTATCTCTATAATGTTATAGTCTATCCAGTATCTCTATAATGTTATAGATTATCTAGTATCTCTATAATGGTATAGTCTATCTAGTATCTCTATAATGTTATAGATTATCTAGTATCTCTATAATGTTATAGATTATCTAGTATCTCTATAATGTTATAGATTATCTAATATCTCTATAATGTTATAGTCTATCTAGTATCTCTATAATGTTATAGATTATCTAGTATCTCTATAATGTTATAGATTATCTAGTATCTCTCTAATGTTATAGATTATCTAGTATCTCTCTAATGTTATAGATTATCTAGTATCTCTGTAATGTTATAGTCTATCTAGTATCTCTATAATGTTATAGATTATCTAGTATCTCTATAATGTTATAGTCTATCTAGTATCTCTATAATGTTATAGTCTATCTAGTATCTCTATAATGTTATAGTATATCTAGTATCTCTATAATGTTATAGATTATCTAGTATCTCTATAATGTTATAGTCTATCTAGTATCTCTATAATGTTATAGTCTATCTAGTATCTTTATAATGTTATGGTCTATCTAGTATCTCTATAATGTTATAGATTATCTAGTATCTTTATAATGTTATAGATTATCTAGTATCTCTATAATGTTATAGATTATCTAGTATCTCTATAATGTTATAGATTATCTAGTATCTCTATAATGTTATAGTATATCTAGTATCTCTATAATGTTATAGATTATCTAGTATCTCTATAATGTTATAGTCTATCTAGTATCTCTATAATGTTATAGTCTATCTAGTATCTCTATAATGTTATAGATTATCTAGTATATCTATAATGTTATAGATTATCTAGTATCTCTATAATGTTATAGTCTATCTAGTATCTCTATAATGTTATAGTCTATCTAGTATCTCTATAATGTTATAGTCTATCTAGTATCTCTATAATGTTATAGATTATCTAGTATCTCTATAATGTTATAGATTATCTAGTATATCTATAATGTTATAGTCTATCTAGTATCTCTATAATGTTATAGATTATCTAGTATCTCTATAATGTTATAGATTATCTAGTATATCTATAATGTTATAGATTATCTAGTATCTCTATAATGTTATAGTCTATCTAGTATCTCTATAATGTTATAGTCTATCTAGTATCTCTATAATGTTATAGATTATCTAGTATCTCTATAATGTTATAGATTATCTAGTATCTCTATAATGTTATAGATTATCTAGTATCTCTATAATGTTATAGTCTATCTAGTATCTCTATAATGTTATAGATTATCTAGTATCTCTATAATGTTATAGATTATCTAGTATATCTATAATGTTATAGATTATCTAGTATCTCTATAATGTTATAGTCTATCTAGTATCTCTATAATGTTATAGTCTATCTAGTATCTCTATAATGTTATAGATTATCTAGTATCTCTATAATGTTATAGATTATCTAGTATCTCTATAATGTTATATTATGTCTAGTATCTCTATAATGTTATAGATTATCTAGTATCTCTATAATGTTATAGTCTATCTAGTATATCTATAATGTTATAGTCTATCTAGTATCTCTATAATGTTATAGATTATCTAGTATCTCTATAATGTTATAGTCTATCTAGTATCTCTATAATGTTATAGATTATCTAGTATCTCTATAATGTTATAGTCTATCCAGTATCTCTATAATGTTATAGATTATCTAGTATCTCTGTAATGTTATAGTCTATCTAGTATCTATATAATTTTATAGATTATCTAGTACCTCTGTAATGTTATAGTCTATCTAGTATCTCTATAATGTTATAGATTATCTAGTATCTCTATAATGTTATAGTCTATCTAGTATCTCTATAATGTTATAGATTATCTAGTATCTCTATAATGTTATAGATTATCTAGTATCTCTATAATGTTATAGATTATCTAGTATCTCTATAATGTTATAGTCTATCTAGTATCTCTATAATGTTATAGATTATCTAGTATCTCTATAATGTTATAGATTATCTAGTATCTCTATAATGTTATAGATTATCTAGTATCTCTATAATGTTATAGTCTATCTAGTATCTCTATAATGTTATAGATTATCTAGTATCTCTATAATGTTATAGATTATCTAGTATCTCTCTAATGTTATAGATTATCTAGTATCTATATAATGTTATAGATTATCTAGTATCTCTATAATGTTATAGATTATCTAGTATCTCTATAATGTTATAGATTATCTAGTATCTCTATAATGTTATAGTATATCTAGTATCTCTATAATGTTATAGATTATCTAGTATCTCTATAATGTTATAGATTATCTAGTATCTCTATAATGTTATAGATTATCTAGTATCTCTATAATGTTATAGATTATCTAGTATCTATATAATGTTATAGATTATCTAGTATCTCTATAATGTTATAGATTATCTAGTATCTCTATAATGTTATAGATTATCCAGTATCTCTATAATGTTATAGTCTATCTAGTATCTCTATAATGTTATAGTCTATCTAGTATCTCTATAATGTTATAGATTATCTAGTATCTCTATAATGTTATAGATTATCTAGTATCTCTATAATGTTATAGATTATCTAGTATCTCTATAATGTTATAGTCTATCTAGTATCTCTATAATGTTATAGTCTATCTAGTATCTCTATAATGTTATAGATTATCTAGTATCTCTATAATGTTATAGATTATCTAGTATCTCTATAATGTTATAGATTATCTAGTATCTCTATAATGTTATAGTATATCTAGTATCTCTATAATGTTATAGATTATCTAGTATATCTATAATGTTATAGATTATCTAGTATCTATATAATGTTATAGATTATCTAGTATCTCTATAATGTTATAGATTATCTAGTATCTCTATAATGTTATAGATTATCTAGTATCTTTATAATGTTATAGATTATCTAGTATCTCTATAATGTTATAGATTATCTAGTATCTCTATAATGTTATAGTCTATCTAGTATCTCTATAATGTTATAGTATGTCTAGTATCTCTATAATGTTATAGATTATCTAGTATCTCTATAATGTTATAGTCTATCTAGTATATCTATAATGTTATAGTCTATCTAGTATCTCTATAATGATATAGATTATCTAGTATCTCTGTAATGTTATAGTCTATCTAGTATCTCTATAATGTTATAGATTATCTAGTATCTCTATAATGTTATAGTCTATCTAGTATCTCTATAATGTTATAGATTATCTAGTATGTCTATAATGTTATAGATTATCTAGTATCTCTATAATGTTATAGATTATCTAGTATCTCTATAATGTTATAGTCTATCTAGTATCTCTATAATGTTATAGATTATCTAGTATCTCTATAATGTTATAGATTATCTAGTATCTCTCTAATGTTATAGATTATCTAGTATCTATAAAATGTTATAGATTATCTAGTATCTCTATAATGTTATAGATTATCTAGTATCTCTATAATGTTATAGATCATCTGGTATCTCTATAATGTTATAGTATATCTAGTATCTCTATAATGTTATAGATTATCTAGTATCTCTATAATGTTATAGATTATCTAGTATCTCTATAATGTTATAGATTATCTAGTATCTCTATAATGTTATAGATTATCTAGTATCTCTATAATGTTATAGATTATCTAGTATTTCTATAATGTTATAGATTATCTAGTATCTCTATAATGTTATAGATTATCCAGTATCTCTATAATGTTATAGTCTATCTAGTATCTCTATAATGTTATAGTCTATCTAGTATCTCTATAATATTATAGATTATCTAGTATCTCTATAATGTTATAGATTATCTAGTATCTCTATAATGTTATAGATTATCTAGTATCTCTATAATGTTATAGATTATCTAGTATCTCTATAATGTTATAGTCTATCTAGTATCTCTATAATGTTATAGTCTATCTAGTATCTCTATAATGTTATAGATTATCTAGTATCTCTATAATGTTATAGATTATCTAGTATCTCTATAATGTTATAGATTATCTAGTATCTCTATAATGTTATAGTATATCTAGTATCTCTATAATGTTATAGATTATCTAGTATCTCTATAATGTTATAGATTATCTAGTATCTATATAATGTTATAGATTATCTAGTATCTCTATAATGTTATAGATTATCTAGTATCTCTATAATGTTATAGATTATCTAGTATCTTTATAATGTTATAGATTATCTAGTATCTCTATAATGTTATAGATTATCTAGTATCTCTATAATGTTATAGTCTATCTAGTATCTATATAATGTTATAGTCTATCTAGTATCTCTATAATGTTATAGATTATCTTGTATCTCTATAATGTTATAGATTATCTAGTATCTCTATAATGTTATAGATTATCAAGTATCTCTATAATGTTATAGATTATCTAGTATCTCTATAATGTTATAGTCTATCTAGTATCTATATAATGTTATAGTCTATCTAGTATCTCTATAATGTTATAGATTATCTTGTATCTCTATAATGTTATAGATTATCTAGTATCTCTATAATGTTATAGATTATCTAGTATCTCTATAATGTTATAGATTATCTAGTATCTCTACAATGTTACAGATTATCTAGTAGCTCTATAATGTTATAGTCTATCTAGTATCTCTATAATGTTATAGTCTATCTAGTATCTATATAATGTTATAGATTATCTAGTATCTCTATAATGTTATAGTATATCTAGTATCTCTATAATGTTATAGATTATCTAGTATCTCTATAATGTTATAGATTATCTAGTATCTATATAATGTTATAGTCTATCTAGTATCTCTATAATGTTATAGATTATCTTGTATCTCTATAATGTTATAGATTATCTAGTATCTCTATAATGTTATAGATTATCTAGTATCTCTATAATGTTATAGATTATCTAGTATCTCTACAATGTTACAGATTATCTAGTAGCTCTATAATGTTATAGTCTATCTAGTATCTCTATAATGTTATAGTCTATCTTGTATCTATATAATGTTATAGATTATCTAGTATCTCTATAATGTTATAGTATATCTAGTATCTCTATAATGTTATAGATTATCTAGTATCTCTATAATGTTATAGATTATCTAGTATCTCTATAATGTTATAGTCTATCTAGTATCTCTATAATGTTATAGTCTATCTAGTATCTCTATAATGTTATAGTCTATCTAGTATCTCTATAATGTTATAGATTATCTAGTATCTCTATAATGTTATAGATTATCTAGTATCTCTATAATGTTATAGTCTATCTAGTATCTCTATAATATTATAGATTATCTAGTATCTCTATAATGTTATAGATTATCTAGTATCTCTATAATGTTATAGATTATCTAGTATCTCTATAATGTTATAGATTATCTAGTATCTCTATAATGTTATAGTCTATCTAGTATCTCTATAATGTTATAGTCTATCTAGTATCTCTATAATGTTATAGATTATCTAGTATTTCTATAATGTTATAGATTATCTAGTATCTCTATAATGTTATAGATTATCTAGTATCTCTATAATGTTATAGTATATCTAGTATCTCTATAATGTTATAGATTATCTAGTATCTCTATAATGTTATAGATTATCTAGTATCTATATAATGTTATAGATTATCTAGTATCTCTATAATGTTATAGATTATCTAGTATCTCTATAATGTTATAGATTATCTAGTATCTTTATAATGTTATAGATTATCTAGTATCTCTATAATGTTATAGATTATCTAGTATCTCTATAATGTTATAGTCTATCTAGTATCTATATAATGTTATAGTCTATCTAGTATCTCTATAATGTTATAGATTATCTTGTATCTCTATAATGTTATAGATTATCTAGTATCTCTATAATGTTATAGATTATCAAGTATCTCTATAATGTTATAGATTATCTAGTATCTCTATAATGTTATAGTCTATCTAGTATCTATATAATGTTATAGTCTATCTAGTATCTCTATAATGTTATAGATTATCTTGTATCTCTATAATGTTATAGATTATCTAGTATCTCTATAATGTTATAGATTATCTAGTATCTCTATAATGTTATAGATTATCTAGTATCTCTACAATGTTACAGATTATCTAGTAGCTCTATAATGTTATAGTCTATCTAGTATCTCTATAATGTTATAGTCTATCTAGTATCTATATAATGTTATAGATTATCTAGTATCTCTATAATGTTATAGTATATCTAGTATCTCTATAATGTTATAGATTATCTAGTATCTCTATAATGTTATAGATTATCTAGTATCTATATAATGTTATAGTCTATCTAGTATCTCTATAATGTTATAGATTATCTTGTATCTCTATAATGTTATAGATTATCTAGTATCTCTATAATGTTATAGATTATCTAGTATCTCTATAATGTTATAGATTATCTAGTATCTCTACAATGTTACAGATTATCTAGTAGCTCTATAATGTTATAGTCTATCTAGTATCTCTATAATGTTATAGTCTATCTTGTATCTATATAATGTTATAGATTATCTAGTATCTCTATAATGTTATAGTATATCTAGTATCTCTATAATGTTATAGATTATCTAGTATCTCTATAATGTTATAGATTATCTAGTATCTCTATAATGTTATAGTCTATCTAGTATCTCTATAATGTTATAGTCTATCTAGTATCTCTATAATGTTATAGTCTATCTAGTATCTCTATAATGTTATAGATTATCTAGTATCTCTATAATGTTATAGATTATCTAGTATCTCTATAATGTTATAGTCTATCTAGTATCTCTATAATGTTATAGATTATCTAGTATCTCTATGATGTTATAGATTATCTAGTATCTCTATAAAGTTATAGATTATCTAGTATCTCTATAATGTTATAGTCTATCTAGTATCTCTATAATGTTATAGATTATCTAGTATCTCTATAATGTTATAGCTTATCTAGTATCTCTATAATGTTATAGATTATCTAGTATCTCTATAATGTTATAGATTATCTAGTATCTCTATAATCTTATAGTATATCTAGTATCTCTATAATGTTATAGATTAGCTAGTATCTCTATAATGTTATAGATTATCTAGTATCTCTATAATGTTATAGATTATCTAGTATCTCTATAATGTTATAGTCTATCTAGTATCTATATAATGTTATATTCTATCTAGTATCTCTATAATGTTATAGTCTATCTAGTATCTCTATAATGTTATAGTCTATCTAGTATATATATAATGTTATAGTCTATCTAGTATCTTTATAATGTTATGGTCTATCTAGTATCTCTATAATGTTATAGATTATCTAGTATCTTTATAATGTTATAGATTATCTAGTATCTCTATAATGTTATAGATTATCTAGTATCTCTATAATGTTATAGATTATCTAGTATCTCTATAATGTTATAGTATATCTAGTATCTCTATAATGTTATAGATTATCTAGTATCTCTATAATGTTATAGTCTATCTAGTATCTCTATAATGTTATAGATTATCTAGTATCTCTATAATGTTATAGATTATCTAGTATATCTATAATGTTATAGATTATCTAGTATCTCTATAATGTTATAGTCTATCTAGTATCTCTATAATGTTATAGTCTATCTAGTATCTCTATAATGTTATAGATTATCTAGTATCTCTATAATGTTATAGATTATCTAGTATATCTATAATGTTATAGTCTATCTAGTATCTCTATAATGTTATAGATTATCTAGTATCTCTATAATGTTATAGATTATCTAGTATATCTATAATGTTATAGATTATCTAGTATCTCTATAATGTTATAGTCTATCTAGTATCTCTATAATGTTATAGTCTATCTAGTATCTCTATAATGTTATAGATTATCTAGTATCTCTATAATGTTATAGATTATCTAGTATCTCTATAATGTTATAGTCTATCTAGTATCTCTATAATGTTATAGATTATCTAGTATCTCTATAATGTTATAGATTATCTAGTATATCTATAATGTTATAGATTATCTAGTATCTCTATAATGTTATAGTCTATCTAGTATCTCTATAATGTTATAGTCTATCTAGTATCTCTATAATGTTATAGATTATCTAGTATCTCTATAATGTTATAGATTATCTAGTATCTCTATAATGTTATATTATGTCTAGTATCTCTATAATGTTATAGATTATCTAGTATCTCTATAATGTTATAGTCTATCTAGTATATCTATAATGTTATAGTCTATCTAGTATATCTATAATGTTATAGATTATCTAGTATCTCTATAATGTTATAGTCTATCTAGTATCTCTATAATGTTATAGATTATCTAGTATCTCTATAATGTTATAGTCTATCCAGTATCTCTATAATGTTATAGATTATCTAGTATCTCTGTAATGTTATAGTCTATCTAGTATCTATATAATTTTATAGATTATCTAGTACCTCTGTAATGTTATAGTCTATCTAGTATCTCTATAATGTTATAGATTATCTAGTATCTCTATAATGTTATAGTCTATCTAGTATCTCTATAATGTTATAGATTATCTATTATCTCTATAATGTTATAGATTATCTAGTATCTCTATAATGTTATAGATTATCTAGTATCTCTATAATGTTATAGTCTATCTAGTATCTCTATAATGTTATAGATTATCTAGTATCTCTATAATGTTATAGATTATCTAGTATCTCTATAATGTTATAGATTATCTAGTATCTCTATAATGTTATAGTCTATCTAGTATCTCTATAATGTTATAGATTATCTAGTATCTCTATAATGTTATAGATTATCTAGTATCTCTCTAATGTTATAGATTATCTAGTATCTATATAATGTTATAGATTATCTAGTATCTCTATAATGTTATAGATTATCTAGTATCTCTATAATGTTATAGATTATCTAGTATCTCTATAA
Source organism: Osedax frankpressi (assembly GCA_964035775.1). Taxonomy (NCBI): domain Eukaryota; kingdom Metazoa; phylum Annelida; class Polychaeta; order Sabellida; family Siboglinidae; genus Osedax; species Osedax frankpressi. The sequence continues at coordinate 12,083,618 of OZ038314.1, forward strand.
TGTTATAGTATATCTAGTATCTCTATAATGTTATAGATTATCTAGTATCTCTATAATGTTATAGATATCTAGTATCTCTATAATGTTATAGATTATCTAGTATCTCTATAATGTTATAGATTATCCAGTATCTCTATAATGTTATAGTCTATCTAGTATCTCTATAATGTTATAGTCTATCTAGTATCTCTATAATATTATAGATTATCTAGTATCTCTATAATGTTATAGATTATCTAGTATCTATATAATGTTATAGATTATCTAGTATCTCTATAATGTTATAGATTATCTAGTATCTCTATAATGTTATAGATTATCCAGTATCTCTATAATGTTATAGTCTATCTAGTATCTCTATAATGTTATAGTCTATCTAGTATCTCTATAATGTTATAGATTATCTAGTATCTCTATAATGTTATAGATTATCTAGTATCTCTATAATGTTATAGATTATCTAGTATCTCTATAATGTTATAGTCTATCTAGTATCTTTATAATGTTATAGATTATCTAGTATCTCTATAATGTTATAGATTATCTAGTATCTCTATAATGTTATAGATTATCTAGTATCTTTATAATGTTATAGATTATCTAGTATCTCTATAATGTTATAGATTATCTAGTATCTCTATAATGTTATAGTCTATCTAGTATCTATATAATGTTATAGTCTATCTAGTATCTCTATAATGTTATAGATTATCTAGTATCTCTATAATCTTATAGATTATCTAGTATCTCTATAATGTTATAGTATGTCTAGTATCTCTATAATGTTATAGATTATCTAGTATCTCTATAATGTTATAGTCTATCTAGTATATCTATAATGTTATAGTATATCTAGTATCTCTATAATGATATAGATTATCTAGTATCTCTGTAATGTTATAGTCTATCTAGTATCTCTATAATGTTATAGATTATCTAGTATCTCTATAATGTTATAGTCTATCTAGTATCTCTATAATGTTATAGATTATCTAGTATCTCTATAATGTTATAGATTATCTAGTATCTCTATAATGTTATAGATTATCTAGTATCTCTATAATGTTATAGTCTATCTAGTATCTCTATAATGTTATAGATTATCTAGTATCTCTATAATGTTATAGATTATCTAGTATCTCTCTAATGTTATAGATTATCTAGTATCTATAAAATGTTATAGATTATCTAGTATCTCTATAATGTTATAGATTATCTAGTATCTCTATAATGTTATAGATCATCTGGTATCTCTATAATGTTATAGTATATCTAGTATCTCTATAATGTTATAGATTATCTAGTATCTCTATAATGTTATAGATTATCTAGTATCTCTATAATGTTATAGATTATCTAGTATCTCTATAATGTTATAGATTATCTAGTATCTCTATAATGTTATAGATTATCTAGTATCTCTATAATGTTATAGATTATCTAGTATCTCTATAATGTTATAGATTATCCAGTATCTCTATAATGTTATAGTCTATCTAGTATCTCTATAATGTTATAGTCTATCTAGTATCTCTATAATATTATAGATTATCTAGTATCTCTATAATGTTATAGATTATCTAGTATCTCTATAATGTTATAGATTATCTAGTATCTCTATAATGTTATAGATTATCTAGTATCTCTATAATGTTATAGTCTATCTAGTATCTCTATAATGTTATAGTCTATCTAGTATCTCTATAATGTTATAGATTATCTAGTATCTCTATAATGTTATAGATTATCTAGTATCTCTATAATGTTATAGATTATCTAGTATCTCTATAATGTTATAGTATATATAGTATCTCTATAATGTCATAGATTATCTAGTATCTCTATAATGTTATAGATTATCTAGTATCTATATAATGTTATAGATTATCTAGTATCTCTATAATGTTATAGATTATCTAGTATCTCTATAATGTTATAGATTATCTAGTATCTTTATAATGTTATAGATTATCTAGTATCTCTATAATGTTATAGATTATCTAGTATCTCTATAATGTTATAGTCTATCTAGTATCTATATAATGTTATAGTCTATCTAGTATCTCTATAATGTTATAGATTATCTTGTATCTCTATAATGTTATAGATTATCTAGTATCTCTATAATGTTATAGATTATCAAGTATCTCTATAATGTTATAGATTATCTAGTATCTCTATAATGTTATAGTCTATCTAGTATCTATATAATGTTATAGTCTATCTAGTATCTCTATAATGTTATAGATTATCTTGTATCTCTATAATGTTATAGATTATCTAGTATCTCTATAATGTTATAGATTATCTAGTATCTCTATAATGTTATAGATTATCTAGTATCTCTACAATGTTACAGATTATCTAGTAGCTCTATAATGTTATAGTCTATCTAGTATCTCTATAATGTTATAGTCTATCTAGTATCTATATAATGTTATAGATTATCTAGTATCTCTATAATGTTATAGTATATCTAGTATCTCTATAATGTTATATATTATCTAGTATCTCTATAATGTTATAGATTATCTAGTATCTATATAATGTTATAGTCTATCTAGTATCTCTATAATGTTATAGATTATCTTGTATCTCTATAATGTTATAGATTATCTAGTATCTCTATAATGTTATAGATTATCTAGTATCTCTATAATGTTATAGATTATCTAGTATCTCTACAATGTTACAGATTATCTAGTAGCTCTATAATGTTATAGTCTATCTAGTATCTCTATAATGTTATAGTCTATCTTGTATCTATATAATGTTATAGATTATCTAGTATCTCTATAATGTTATAGTATATCTAGTATCTCTATAATGTTATAGATTATCTAGTATCTCTATAATGTTATAGATTATCTAGTATCTCTATAATGTTATAGTCTATCTAGTATCTCTATAATGTTATAGTCTATCTAGTATCTCTATAATGTTATAGTCTATCTAGTATCTCTATAATGTTATAGATTATCTAGTATCTCTATAATGTTATAGATTATCTAGTATCTCTATAATGTTATAATCTATCTAGTATCTCTATAATGTTATAGTCTATCTAGTATCTCTATAATGTTATAGTCTATCTAGTATCTCTATAATGTTATAGTCTATCTAGTATCTATATAATGTTATAGATTATCTAGTATCTCTATAATGTTATAGTCTATCTAGTATCTCAATAATGTTATAGATTATCTAGTATCCCTATAATGTTATAGATTATATAGTATCTCTATAATGTTATAGTCTATCTAGTATCTCTATAATGTTATAGATTATCTAGTATCTCTATGATGTTATAGATTATCTAGTATCTCTATAAAGTTATAGATTATCTAGTATCTCTATAATGTTATAGTCTATCTAGTATCTCTATAATGTTATAAATTATCTAGTATCTCTATAATGTTATAGCTTATCTAGTATCTCTATAATGTTATAGATTATCTAGTATCTCTATAATGTTATAGATTATCTAGTATCTCTATAATCTTATAGTATATCTAGTATCTCTATAATGTTATAGATTATCTAGTATCTCTATAATGTTATAGATTATCTAGTATCTCTATAATGTTATAGATTATCTAATATCTCTATAATGTTATAGATTATCTAGTATCTCTATAATGTTATAGATTATCTAGTATCTCTATAATGTTATAGATTATCTAGTATCTCTATAATGTTATAGTCTATCTAGTATATCTATAATGTTATAGATTATCTAGTATCTCTATAATGTTATAGTCTATCTAGTATCTTTATAATGTTATAGATTATATAAAGAAACTATTATATTGCATATTTTTTCACCAATTAATACCTTTAATTTATGTATTTTATAAAGCTTTCATTCCCATAGATTTTTTTTCATATCATTTAAATATAAATAATTATATTATATTTATATGTATAATATTCCATGTTAAAGAATCTATAGTATAATTATGGTATATGCCTTGGTATAGTGTAGTCATATATAAAAAATTACAAGGATGAAATATATTATATATACGTAACGTAAACCATATAATATAAAATAAATTATATTCATGATATATATATAATTGGATGTATATAGATATTCCATTTAATAATTTCAAAACAGTAATATAATTATTTACGTATATCAAAATTTATAAATATATTGAAATAAAAATACAAAATATTGAAAATGTAAGAACATATTTTCAGGTTTAAATATATTATTAAATATATATTATTAAACATATAGTATTAAATATATACATTTAATAATATATATATTTAATATATATTGTTAAATATATATTATTAAATATATATCATTAAATAAATATTATTAAATTTATTATTCGGGTGTTGATGTTTGATGTAACATATTATAGAGTTTTTTAAAAAATATATATAATTTAATATGTTATCATTAAAATTAATATTATTAAATTAACATTAAATTAATATATCTATGTTCAAGTTGCATCTGATTATTATTTTTATATTTATAGCCACCATTTACATATATATATTAATTTAATATATGTAATATATGGAATTTTATTATTGATATTAATTAATTGTAAATATTTTATTTTATTTCGATAAATAATATAATATTCAACCAATCAGTAAGGATGTTTACTAGTAAATATAATAATTAAAATAAATATTTTTATCTATTAATGTATATATTATGTTAATTATTATTTAAATATAATGTCAGACTGGTACATAATTAATATCATTATTGTATTATATTACATTACAGATATGTTTTATATATCTAAATATATATTATTGTATATCGTTAAATTCCTTCTTTTAAGCTAAATCATATTTATTTATTTATTATAATTTAAATTATTCAATATATTATTTTGTTCGGTGGTATTTAATTTATGTAGTATTCTAATTCAATCAACAAATGGTATTAATCTTGGAGTATAATAATGTTTACACAATAATCCAATATTACACCTATTAAAGTATTCTTGGATATTATCCAATATACATTTATTCAATTTTAAAATATTAATTTAATGTTGTCATAACAATTAAATAACAACAATGTATGTATAAATATTTATATATATAAATATATGTATCCTTGTATTTTAACGTTAAATGTAACTCTATATTAGTAAGTTGTAGCCCGTGTCTAAGTGACTGCGAATGATAGATATATTTTCTATATTTCTTACAGTGCGGGAATGTTTGAATTATTTGGAGAAGATGAAGGAAATAAATCAGGAAAGTTGAAAAACAAAAAAAATCGGAAGTCTAAAACGCAAAATGAGATTCCTGATTACGGAT
>OZ038314.1:12093921-12125201 GCA_964035775.1 Osedax frankpressi
TTAAACCGTTCTTTTTTATAAAAGAGTAAATGAAAAACGCAGTTTTCCGTTAGCCTTTATTTGTCTACATACTATAATTGCCTATTTAACGGCGTATAGGCATACTTATATAGGCATCTTCGTAGAAGAATTAGTTGTTCTTAAGTTCCAAGTTCAAGTAAACACATGTGTTGTGTTTGTTTATCCCTGGATAGATATTTTTCTTAGCGCAGTAATAAATAGCAAGATACAATTGTTAGCTAAAAAAGACATATGGTTTTATAAAAACAACATGATGATTATATCAATACAAATAATTACATAATCATTACGGTACCGCATTCCTAGTTATAATATTATTGTTCGAATGGATAGCACGTGATAATAAATATCCGTGTCCTCCGTATGTCCTCCTATAGGCATATACTTTGATTGACGTGATGTACGTGATTATAAACTACGAGGGCGTAATCGCTATCCCACATACCATAGCATCCCCTCCCTTTGCTGGTATGCGTCATTATAACGTTATTATACGTAGACGCATGCGCATGGCGAGATGCTCTATGCATACGAGAATGACACAAGCCCCGCCCACTCCAGTCACATGTCCTTGTGCGATACGGACGGCGAACGTAGTACGATGTATGCCTATCTCGGCAAGGACAGCAGAGGCTACAGGAAGTCAGCTGATGTCTACGGTTGCGACGCAATTGTACAGGTGAGATACGAGTTACTAAACAAATATAAACACGGCGTATAATATACGGCGTATAATATACGCATATCTAAATATAAGAGAATAAGTACACCCGTACCTAAATAAGCGTGACACTAGTACATGTGTATCTAAATAGGTAAAATATGAGTTCAGGTGTACCTAAAGAGGTAAAACAAATTTACGAATTCACATAAACGAGAGTGGTATGGATACATGTATACATAAACAAATGGCACATGGATACAGGCAAGACACGAGTACACTTGTATCTAAATATAACAGACACGAGTATACGTGTACCTAAATAAGCGAGATACGATATACAAATATGAATTAACTGCTGAACATATGTTCATACCTGACCTCGGTTCTTCTGACCCCGCAGAATATCTTCAGAGATCTGGGATCAGAGTTGAACGGTTCATCCGTGTACTCTGCGATCACAAATATCGTATCTCAGACGTATTCAGTGCAGAAGCGAACACGATTCAACTTCCTGTGGACGGTCAGTGCGCAGTTCTTTTAATCAATTGTTCGCGCGCATGCGCGGAGTTTCCGGCTTCTGTTGATTCTATTAATAGATAACTGATCAGCGCAGCATGGGGCTGTGGTTTAATCGGCAGATACGAACGTGGTGTAAAGTCGAACAGGTGTAAATAACATCCGTGACCTTAACCTATTTCCACTAACCTACCACCATACGATGTTTCAGTTCGGCGGACTAGGTAGTAGTCGCATAGCAACTAGATTCTCAAGCAAATATACGGCGGCGCTAAACATGCTATTGTTATCTTTGAAGGGCGTGTCTATAATCTATTACGGCGATGAGGTTAGATAAAGGAGATAAGGTGGTACCTATTATATACTGTGGTAATGAGATCGAAGGATGTGGTATAAAAATTAGCATTTCAGAGTTAGATATCTAAATATATAGTGGAATCACTCTAGCTGTGTAACTATATGGTGAGTTAATAGTTGACAGCGAGTTAACCCTAGAGGTCATTGCCTAGTATATCCAATAACAGTACATATAATGAGTCGGATGTAACGGAACATTATAAATCATATAAAGCTAGATTGTAATATCTGCAAATTCCTCAATATACTAACTACATATAAATATTCAAATATACAATCATTTGAAAAAGAAATAAGTTAAAGGTATACTGTTAACTTAACTTACACCTTTAATTTAAATATAATATAACTATCGATGTAAAAAATATCTGAATTATATATTTAATATTTATATATATATACAATATATATAAAGCACTATAAGAATAATATAATTATAATAGATTGGGATGCAGGATATGGAAAACTCGACGTTATCAGAATATTATACAAAGAACATGGTATACGGAAGAATATGTTTATTTAATGTTGTCTTAAATTATCTCTCAAATTATAAAATACCTTGGAAAATTATGTTCTGCTTTTTATCACACAACACTGATACTAATAATACAACACTGATCCTTAGAACAATAATTTAGCTACTACGTCACAATCTCATATTTTCCAACGGTGTATATTCATATATATATAAAAGAGATCATTGAATTAAATATAAATGCACTCGCTAGGTGTCTAGAAATGACAGCACTACGTTCAATAAGTGCCAGTCTCCGATGCAGTGGTCACCGGAGCATAACGCAGGATTCACTTCCGGTATCCCATGGATGTCAATCGGCAAGGACTTCGTTACTACCAATGTAATGGTTAGTAGAACTATGAATAACTACTTCAACTATCCCTCGTCAAGTTATTATGTATCATTGTCGTGTTTGTGATAATAAATGTGATAATATATGTGATAGTATATATAATAGTAAATGTGATAGTATATGTGATAGTATATGTGATAGTATATGTGATAATATATGTGATAATATATGTGATAATATATGTGATAATATATGTGATAATATATGTGATAATATATATAATAGTATATGTGATAGTATATGTGATAGTATATATGATAGTATATGTGATAATATATGTGATAATATATGTGATAATATATGTGATAATATATGTGATAATATATGTGATAATATATGTGATAGTATATATGATAGTATATGTGATAGTATATATGATAGTATATGTGATAGTATATGTGATAATATATGTGATAATATATGTGATAATATATGTGATAATATATGTGATAATATATGTGATAGTATATATGATAGTATATGTGATAGTATATATGATAGTATATGTGATAGTATATGTGATAATATATGTGATAGTATATGTGATAATATATGTGATAATATATGTGATAGTATATGTGATAGTATATGTGATAGTATATATGATAGTATATGTGATAGTATATGTGATAATATATGTGATAGTATATGTGATAGTATATGTGATAGTATATGTGATAGTATATGTGATAATATATGTGATAGTATATGTGATAATATATGTGATAATATATGTGATAATATATGTGATAATATATGTGATAATATATATGATAGTATATGTGATAATATATGTGATAGTATATGTGATAATATATGTGATAATATATATGATAATATATGTGATAATATATGTGATAATATATATGATATGTGATAGTATATGTGATAGTATATGTGATAATATATGTGATAGTATATGTGATAATATATGTGATAATATATGTGATAATATATATGATAATATATGTGATAATATATGTGATAATATATGTGATAATATATGTGATAATATATATGATAGTATATGTGATAGTATATGTGATAATATATGTGATAATATATGTGATAATATATGTGATAATATATGTGATAATATATGTGATAATATATGTGATAATATATGTGATAATATATGTGATAGTATATGTGATAGTATATATGATAATATATGTGATAATATATATGATAGTATATGTGATAATATATGTGATAGTATATGTGATAATATATGTGATAATATATATGATAGTATATGTGATAGTATATGTGATAATATATGTGATAATATATATGATAGTATATGTGATAATATATGTGATAGTATATGTGATAATATATGTGATAATATATGTGATAATATATGTGATAATATATGTGATAATATATGTGATAATATATGTGATAATATATATGATAGTATATGTGATAGTATATGTGATAATATATGTGATAATATATGTGATAATATATGTGATAATATATGTGATAATATATGTGATAATATATGTGATAATATATGTGATAATATATGTAATAATATATGTGATAGTATATGTGATAGTATATGTGATAATATATATGATAATATATGTGATAATATATGTGATAATATATATGATAATATATGTGATAATATATATGATAATATATGTGATAATATATGTGATTAGATGTAAATAAACACAACATCCGGATAATATTCAAATCTTGTAGAAATAGGTATAGCTTATTGCATGCGATATATTGTATATATTATATAATATATTGTATAAATTATATAATATTGTATATCCTATATACTATGGTATATAATATATAATATGTTATAGAATATAGTATTTACTATGTTATATACTATAGCATATAATATAGTGTAAAGTATATATTATAGTATATAATATATATTATGTTACATAATATATGCTATATTATATAGTATATAGTATATAATATTGTATAGTATATATTAAAATATATAATATTGTATATTTTATATACTGTAGTGTATACTATATAATATGGTATACAATTTAGTATGTAATATATAGTATATTGTATAGTATATAGTATATTGAATTAATATTTATTATATAACATTAAACAAAATTTGTTATCAAATATTTATTAATCTAATACACATAGTATTAATTTTATTATACTTTACTAAGTATTATATATGATATATATATAGCCTTTACTATATTAACCATATAGTAACTCTATATTAACCCTCTATTAAACCTCTATCAACCGTCTATTAAACCTCTATTAAACTCCGACTCAATATATTCATTAAGACGCTTTTGTCACACGGAATTGGAGAATCAGTAATTGAGGTATTTCGTAACATCTCACAAGTTCGCAGATTCCCTTCTTTCATGTTCGGCTCACAAAAGTTTTTAGGAAGTCACGATAGTGTGTTCAGGTTATAGTGAAAATCCTACAACTAACTTATGTAGGTATTTACAACGTGATGTGGTTATCTTATAGCGACGGCATGTATACGATAGTGTAGTATATCTTGTTACCCACAATGAGGAGCATCTATGTATATAAAATAAAATTTCTCTATTAAAAGAATTTCATGAATAAATTAAATTCAATAGAAATAAATGGTTTTCGTAATATGCGTTAATTTTGTTATACGTTTTTAATGTTATTATATGATTTTTCTATAATTCATTATATATTCATTTTCCAATAATAGAAATAGTTAATATTGTATTTGATATCATCAACTAGTAACATTAATACAAATGCTAGGCAAATTTAGATCACTTAAAATAGAAATTAAAAAATATATTGTACATATACAAAATATTTGTTATATATATATATTATATATCTATTGCTTGCAAATATACTTAATATTCTTTGTAGTTTTCTAAGAATGGCTATCGGCTATCAGACGTTTTTGGTAACGATTAATTTTGGCCCCGATGACGCGACATGCGACTTTACCACCGAACATGAAATGAAATCTTTATCTTCTGTTGGAAAAGTTCGCATATATTTTCTAACTCTTCTATCGATTTGATTATCTTAAATATTTGAATGCCATTATTTTCTTTGTTAGCTATGAGTAATGTAAATCCGTAATTTTAGGTGATTACTACGACAGGAAATATGAAGGTTATGGCTGAGTTCAGAGAAGATACAATGGTTGAATTAAGTAACCTTTTCTTGCGACCTGGAGAAGGAGTTATCTTTGGACTGGTCAATAAAGTCTAGACAACAATAATTAAACTTTATGTATATTTTATAAATCATTTCAATAAAATAACATTTAAACAATACTTTGCAGGTATTTTTTTCTTCTTAAAATCAATATCAATATCTTCTTCGCAATTTGCTTCTCTATTGCGTGTTATTAGACTATCAACAAGTATTTGTTTAATAATTAATCTGAATTATTGTATAGAGGGATTATTTGACTGATAATGTTTTCATTTTATCTGAGAAAATAAATGTTCCACTGCATCCTGATAATAAATTATATAGATTAGCAATTAATAATTTAAGTTTCATTTATTTCAAAATTACCTGATTACAACGTCTCATTAAAATATATTTAACATTATATTTTTCCTTTAAATTTTCTAATAGCTTTGGCAAGACAATTATGACATCATACCATCCTGGTGTATATATATATATATATATATATATATATATATATATTCACATATATATATGCTTAACTATAACGATATTAACCTTGTAAACATGATATGATTTTATTTTCTTTTTGGATATTCGTGATATCATGTTTCATGTATGAGAAAAATGCGTTATGGTCATGAATGGTATATGCTTGCTGCATAGGTCTACGAAGATATCTATGAAATTATTAAATATTTTCGAAGTTATATTTATACCATATTTACCTTGTGATTTGATTTCTTCAAATGTATTGGACCCACCCTTTAGCACTATGAGATAAATCAATATATATATATATATATATATATATAATTAATACATAATAAAATTGTATATACTTTATTAGATTTATAATGATAATAATGACAATTATGAAATAAATCTCATAACCGGTTTAAATCATAGGGATATTTATGGAACTTCATAAGCTCACCAGTCTTCTTACTCTTTTTGTAACTGTTGTTACAACCAAAGGCAATATTTAATATACAATTATAAATGTTTTATCTTTAAAAAGTATAACTCAATATATTATTTTATGTTATATATTATATTTACAATTATTATATAGTTTTAATATAATATATTTACATATATAAGTACTATTAATTTATTATACTGTATGGAGAATAAACCATATACAAACTATTACATAGAACATTGTCATATTTATATATATAAAAGAAAGAAAAATTCAAAATTTGTTATTAATATTTAATGAATTTATAAATCTATAATATTTACATATATTATAGTTTATGTATCAATAATTGATAGTTGATAATGTTGGTATACAGTTAATATAATATTAATATAATCACATATATATATATATATTATATGTTTTAATAGTTAATAAAAACACTGTTATCGATATTCATTTAAATATTTATAAATGCCGACATCTATTTGATTAATAGGTCATACTTAATAAAAGGCCATTTATATATGTAGTAAATTAGTATATTTTTCATAATCATATCTATAATATATATTATATTTACTTTTAAAATACGTGTTCTATTAGGTACGAAAAGTTAATAAAACAAAATATATTTTTCAAAAACAATATGTTTTTCTACTATCTATATCGTATAATAAATTAATTTTAATACATATATGAATTTATTTATTAATCGACTTTTTCGAATAATATAGAAATATATCTATACACATATGGATGTAGACTAAAGTTAGATTCTCGATTCTTTATTTCAGATAAAATTCGAAAGGAAAACTTTCATCTATATACCATTTACTGAAATAAGAAAATCCGATGATAAGTGATATGATAGATAATATATTGTAATAACAGGTAATAAGTAATATATTAAAATTACGGTTAATATGTAATATATTACTATAACGAGTAAAAGTTAACAATATATTATTATATCGGTTAATTGTGTAAAAAGTGTTTACAATTTATTAAACGGATACTTTTTCTTGTAAATAACTTATATGGTATATATAGAGTAATACAATGTACTATATTAGTTATATAGAAAAATAATTGAGGGTTATACATGCATATCAATATACACATGCACACATACATAAATATTTTTATATACAACTAAGTAAATAATTAGAATATATATCTAACATAAGCAGATGATATATTTTCAAAAATAAATGGGAGTACATAAAAATAGTATTGTTTAGAAGTAGGTTCATGTCATTATATAAATAGAAATACTCATTTACTATAATTTATATATATACCATATACTACTAAATATAAGTAAATGTTTTCCACACTACACATTGTACATTCCACAATACACAATGTATATTCCACAATACACAATGTATATTCCACAATACACAATATATATTCCACAATACACAATGTATATTCCACTATACACAATGTATATTCCACTATACACAATGTACATTCCACTATACATAATGTATATTCTACACTAGAATAACGATTTGCGAATCGATACAAGTACGTGCTGCAACGTGTTTCATTATTTATTTACTTTGCTATCGAGTTGCGTCCTTGGTTACCAATATACAGTTGAACAAGCTACCCACTGAAGTGTGACCGCCTAGTTACGCCCAGTCTGGTAACGCACGCCGCACGTAATCGCGGGAGTCTTCTATAAAAGTAGAGTACATTTACAGAGCGTCTATTAATCAAATTCTGTGAAACCTGGCACGCTTCTTATTCTCGACAACAGTTCACGGCCTCGACATGAGTACGGACTGGAAGAGCGTGCTTTCTCACATACCAATAGAACAACCTGCAGATGCCTCGATACTTCGTTACCGTTTACCGTTTCGCCGGTCAACATAATCATCTAGGCTGATCAGTAGAGTTTCCAGGCATCGCATTCCTTAGCGCGGGGCCGGTGAGACGATACCGACGGCCTAGGGTCTTGGGAGTCACACCGGACGTCCGTTCTAAGGTCGCTATCGTTAAACTACGCCATGACCTGGACGTCAGGTGCCTGGGACCGCAGTGACACCTCTACCGTCGGGCCTTTACCTACGTGGTCAATAAATATAGGTCAGCGGTAGCGTTGAAACTGCAGTCCACTTCCTAAATCCTCAATAGAATATATATCAATATATTTTGATTTATATTGTTATTTTTTAAATCAATTTTTATAGTAATATATATAGTTATACATTATAATTTTAAGTTATGTATTTTTAGTATTTATTAATATACGTAAGAATTTCCAATATTATTTTATAATTCATGTCTTTTAGTATTAAACAATAGTAACTATTATATGTGTACACATTTAGATTGTAACAATTGATCACATTACTATTTAGATAAGAATAAATATGATTTTATATCGATTACAATATATATATTATTCGTTTATGGATTATATAATAATTTATTTGTTTTAAGTTTGTAGTTACCTCATAGCTATAGTAGGATAAATTACCCTATCGAACTTATATATTATCCTAACTATAATATTATTATAGTATAGCTACGTACGATATAGTACGATATGTATATGTGATTATAGTATAGCTTCGTACGATATGTATATGTGATTATAGTATAGCTTCGTACGATATGTATATGTGATTATAGTATAGCTTCGTACGATATGTATATGTGATTATAGTATAGCTTCGTACGATATGTATATGTGATTATAGTATAGCTTCGTACGATATGTATATGTGATTATAGTATAGCTTCGTACGATATGTATATGTGATTATAGTATAGCTTCGTACGATATGTATATGTGATTATAGTATAGCTTCGTACGATATGTATATGTGATTATAGTATAGCTTCGTACGATATGTATATGTGATTATAGTATAGCTTCGTACGATATGTATATGTGATTATAGTATAGCTTCGTACGATATGTATATGTGATTAAAATAACATATGTGATAAAAATAACCTTAGAAAATTCGGTCATGAATATAAAGTTGAATTCGTAGATATTTATATATTGTTTAAATATATGTAATATATTGATTATATTTATGTAGCGCTATAATCAATACTCAATAATCAATAATATATATATATATATATATATATGAGGTTATTATAAACTGCAGCAGATATTATTTATAGGTATACTGGGATAATTAATTAATACAAAATAAGAATTAAAATTAAAATGTATTTAGTAAATACTATAATAAACTTAATACAATGCATTATTAACAAACTGTGTTATTAATAAACTATATTATTGATAAACTATAATGTTAATAAACCATATTATTAATAAACTATAATGTTAATATACTATATTATTAATAAACGATATTGTTAATAAATTATATTATTAATATACTATATTATATTATATATTATATTATTAATAATTATAGTATTAAACTATAGTTTTTAATATACTATTAATGTAAATTATATTAATGTAAATTATAATTTAATGTAAAGTATATTCTTTTTTAGAACCTTCAAATCAAATACTATGATATTTAAATATATTTATTTATATTATATTGAGAAATCAATAATTATATTATAATTCATTTTGGTAGAATGTAGTATAATACGCGTTATAAAAGTTATATAAAATATCTATACAAATATATATCAATAAAACTATATATATGTATATGTACCTAGCATATTGTACTATAAGCATTAATTACAAACATTAATACAAACAAAGTAAATGTTAGTTTACAATTTTATCATTGTTTAGTATAAGCTTTATAAAATTATTATTAATCACATTATTAGTACTTTTAAATTATATAAATTAGAGATAGTTATTACTATTTAGTTTTAGTTATAAATTATTAATATATGAATTAGAATTTTGTTTTTTATAGATAATGATTGTAGATATACGAAACTAACTTTTCCAGATTTCATTTCTACTAAATTCAGCAAAGTCTCCGTTCGTATTTATCTGCAATCAATACATTTATAGATACTTATTTATTAATATATACATTTTTTATATTAGATATGACTAACTTATCATAACTCATTTTTTCGATTTTTATTCAGTTATATATTCACTATTTCCTAGTTTAGGCCAAATCTGGATGCACTATGATGTTATATATCAAATATTACGAGATAATCGATGTGTATGAGTTGTTAGAATCTAAATACTAACATATTTTGTAGCAATCTCTTCTACAACATAGTTGCGAAATTTTTATAAAGGAGTAATTTGGCAATTTTGAATTTCCATATCTTTTATAAATAAATATTATAGTATAATGCTATAATAATAAGCGTTATAACATTGCAATGTGTCCTAATATACTTATTACTATACATTTAATATATATTATTCTAGTCAATGGAATATAATCTATTCACAATATATTATATATTTATTATTTTAATATATTTTATTGTCAAATATACGAAATGTGTATTTCAATATTTAAAATAATCTACGATATAATTAGAACGCATAAGAAAAAACCTTCACATATATCTTTAATGTCTGTTCTTAATGATAAGTACATGTGTGGATAATGTTGTTCTAGAACATTAAGAAATGTATTGTACTCTTCGCTCCTCTTCTTTTCCAATACGTCTAAAAACTAATAAGATATTTATATAATATAATCCACACACTTTTTTTATTAAACTTATTTTTAAAAATTATTTTACGTATATATACTTTAAATGACTATATAATATACTATATAGATTGCCATTATGAAATTTGGTAGTCATGATACTAAATATTAGGATAATCATTATAATATTAAATAATTTTGATATAAATAAATAATTTAATATAATAATTTAAATTTGAGGAAACGATGAATGAATTCAATTATAGATTTTAATTTACAATTTTTTATAAATATATTTTATATTTATATTGTAAATGGTATATTTTTAATACATATACTTCAATTATGTTACAATTATGTTCAATTTAGTTGTAAAATTGGTATTATACTTGTATAGAAGCAGTTTTACTATATTCTCTATTAAAGTATATAATTCTTTATTATTAGATGTATGATTTATGTTCATGTCAATGTTAAAATTTTACTGAACTTATTTTTTTTTAATTTTAATAGTTTTTATTTAGTCACATAACGACATCCGTCTCTCTCTATAGTGATTATTTATAATGTATAGGTTTCAGTTTTAACATATGTTAAATATATACTTTTGTTATTGAGATTGATTAATTCCAGATATATTTCACCAATAATATTTAGTTTATTATCTTAATAGAAAAGTATACTTTATGATATACTATTTTAACTTGAATACAATTATAATGTAAATGGTGTACTTTATTAGACAAACAATATCTTGGTTTATGTATAAAAGCTATCAGAACATTTGAAACTAATTTAATCTGCAATGGAATATTGATTACGTAATATGTATAGTTATTCAGGAAAATAACCATAGTAAAAGTCCAAAATTGAACATGTAACTGATTCAGCTACAAGTAGTAATGCAATACTATTAAATTAATATAACATTCTTTATATGATTCTATATTATAGCATCTCATTATTGTAAATAAAAGTTCGCATATTGTAATCTGGCAGCTGACTATAGTCTACCTTCTTATAGCTATAGCTACTGACCACTGGTTACGTATTTACCATGAATAGAAGCTTCCAACTACTGAAACGCTGCTAGGGAATGTAATCATTAATTCTCTATACTATAAGTATCGTCTGTAAATTAGTTAAATAAGAAGGTATTTATGGTGTATCCTTTTTTTTAGATCAAGTGTTTATACGAGTATATTCACCTTGACATAGGAAAGCTGTATATATATTGATGAATCAAACAATGAGTAAATTAAAGGAATTCTACTTTGTACACGCAGAAATATTCACCCATTTTAAAATTCACTAATTGATATATATATATATATATATATCTCTCTTTCTCCCTTTCTATTCCTCTCTTTCCCTCCCTCCCTTTCTCTCTCTCTCTCTCTCTCTCTCTCTCTCTCTCCCAAACCTCAAGTTGGTAATATTGTGTAATATGGTAAATTAATCAAGCCCGTTTTTACATTCGGCGTAAGTAAAATAAATAAAAGATAGTTCAGGACAGCCGGAGAATATAAACCGATATAAATACAATATGTGCTTTTTTGTTATATTATTAGAGAATATTTCATTTTCTTACAAATATTTCTTTTAATATCAATTTGTAATCTCTTTTAATATCATACTGGTAATTATAGTATTCCGATTATTGAAATATATTTATAAATTTGTGTAACCACGCCCCGATTTATATGCCAGACATTGATTAATACGCCCACATTTAAGAATTTGAAAATTATATTTTTTAATATCATAGAAAAAATTTATGAAAGCATATAATAATAGCTGCTATTATTACTAATCACTAAGTAATTAAGCTATATTATTATCTAATTCTTTTAGATATATTTGTAAAGATTATAGAAAATGTCACGTGAAGATTCCATTCTGGGACATGACAATGGCATTGGCTAGATAGGCTGCGAAACATGCCATATTGTTTACAAATAATTTTATTTTTATAATTTGTATGTCTTTGTGGTTCATACATGGTTTATTATTAAATATAGATATTGCATTGATATAAAAGAACTTTTACTAGTTACCGATGTAAATAGAAAAATATGTGGAAAATACATATTTATTTTCAATATAAAATATTTTCATACCGGAATAAACTTGAAATAACAAACTATGCTATATATATTAATAGTTACTGTAATATATTACTTCAAATTTATATTTTGAATTTAGCCATAACTAGAATTTGGGCATATATGCTATAGTATGCTATAGTAAAACTATAGTTTACCCTAACTTATTTCATAACAAAAATAAAGGAAAATGTATATTTTTAGTGTATTATATTTGTTAGACTCTATATATAAAATAATTCGTAAATTGTGTTTATATAATATAATTATTACATATAAAATATTTATTTATTCAATATTATAATATATAATTATAAAATTATTTGAAATGTATATTAAAATTTAAAACTTTATAAGAGCGCGAAGTTTAAATAATTTATAAAATTTCATAGATTATATTTTAATTTAGATTCCTATATATCGATATACAATATTTTTATATCATGTTTATTGCAAATATTATAGATAGTGAATACATTAATACAGATAATAATACTATTTTAATAAATAACCCATAAGGAAGATTTTATATTATATAAAGAAGCTATAAAAGAATATGAAGTTAAAACTGATAATCAATATAATCAATATTATTTAGTAAAAGATACTTATAAATATAACGCAATTCCAAAAGGTATCATATTTGAAATTTGTAAAGGGTTGAAAATAATTAAATTATCATGTTACCATTGGCAATAAATTGAAATATATATATACAATGTTGAATATACATGATACAATTATTTTATAATCGATGAAAACTTAAAAAATAGATATATCAAATATAATAAAGTTTAAATGTGTATATTATAAATTTACCAATTACGAGGACTAATAGTATTCAAATATAATATTAAAATATTTATTATTTGAAAAAATTATTTAAACTCGTTCAAAAAAATTACTTCTTATAATATATATATTTCGTAATTTGTCAATCAATGGTGTATTAATGACATATTTTAAGGACATGCATATTTGTTTTAATAGTATTAACAGATATTTCCAAATTCGTTACATATAGATTATATGATAAATTTTAATATAAATAAATATGCTTTTTCCACATTCTTTTATTTATTTATTTACATCGGTAACTAATAGAAATTTTATTGATATCAATGCAATATATATATTTAATATATATATTTAATAATTAAACATGTATGAGCCACAAAGACAAGAAAATCATAATATTATTTGTAAACAATGTAACACAGTTAACATCCTATCTAGTCAATGTCCAATTATTTGTAAACATTGTGGCATGTTTCACAGCCTATATAGCCAATGCCAAATAAAATAATCTTTGAACTAATTTTGAATATTTTTAAATAGATTAAAATTATTTATTACAAATTTTTACAATGGAAAGTTAGTGTTGATTCCATTTAGTTTTAAATACATTACCAATTATCTATCTCATCTTTACAAATAATCTTCATATATTATAAAATAGAGTAAATAATATACTCAATAATAGAATATAGCATTGGATCAAGTACGTTTTACGGTGAATTCAAATTATGTGGAAGTTGTGGGTGCGAAAAAAATTACAAATAGGCTTATTGAAAATAACATGATACAATTATATCATTGTTTAGTGAACTATTGAGAATTGAATAGTAAGGATATATATATATATATATATATATATATATATATATACATTATGTATATTTATATATATATAACATATATAATATATATATATATATATATATATATATATATATATATACATATATATAACATATAGAATTGGTAATTTCTATATATTTAGTAAGTCATTTATAGTTATTCATATTATTTAATGATCTTATGTATTATTGTGAAGCAATTAATGAGTAGTGTATATTTCCAGCAACCAATGTATAACAAGCAGGTATTAGAAGTAAATTATAACAATCAAGTATTAGAAACATCAGGTAGTACATTGGTAATATATATGTTAATAATATATATATATAACAATACTGAATGTATACAATTAGAGAAAATAAAATTATTTTCATATATTACATATTATTATAGCAATAAATAATATTAACGAATTGTATATGCTATAACTATATATCTATATATATATATATATATATATATATATTTGTATTATTATTTATATTATATATATATATATATATATATAATATAATATATAATTTGAAACAGATTAATATATATATTCCAAAATTCAATTCTAATATAATATATGTTTCTGTCTATAGTTCTCTTTGACTGCTTAATGATAATAAATTATACAGATTGAGTGAATTACACAATATTAAATATATACAATAATTTTCAGATTGCAAATGTAAAATCATGTGTGTATTGTATATAATATAATTTGCTTCCATATCATGTAATATATTTGTATTAGTAACACTAATACATTACCTCCAGTATAACATTAATACCATATCAGTTAGTTTGAACATTAGATTAGGTAAACATAACATATAATATAACAATTATGCAGAATACAATTTGGTAATAGTGCAAAACCTTGCTGGTGACTGCAAAAAAACAAATTTGGAAACAATTCAACGTTTGGTGAAATCTGCGGTGGAACAGCATTCTCCTAAAATTGTCCTTCTACCGGTTTAAAGTAATTCATTTTAAAATATACCTACTTACTTTCTCTATAATTGTAACTAGGAATTATAATAATACATTAAGCCACCTACTTTCTCTATAATTGTAACTAGGAATTATAATAATGTAATAAGCCAACTACTTTACCTATAATTGTAACTAGGAATTATAATAATGCATTAAGCCACCTACTTTACCTCTAATTGTAACTAGGAATTATAATAATGCATTAAGCCACTTACTTTCTCTATAATTGTAACTAGGAATTATAATAATACATTAAGCCACCTACTTTACCTATAATTGTAACTAGGAATTATAATAATGCATTAAGCCACCTACTTTCTCTATAATTGTAACTAGGAATTATAATAATGTAATAAGCCAACTACTTTACCTATAATTGTAACTAGGAATTATAATAATGTATTAAGCCACCTACTTTCCCTATAATTGTAACTAGGAATTATAATAATGTATTAAGCCTCCTACTTTCCCTATAATTGTAACTAGGAATTATAATAATGTATAAAGCCACCTACTTTACCTATAATTGTAACTAGGAATTATAATAATGTATTAAGCCACCCATCTTACCTATAATTGTAACTAGGAATTATAATAATGCATTAAGCCACCTACTTTCTCTATAATTGTAACTAGGAATTATAATAATGTATTAAGCCTCCTACTTTCCCTATAATTGTAACTAGGAATTATAATAATGTAATAAGCCAACTACTTTACCTATAATTGTAACTAGGAATTATAATAATGTATTAAGCCACCTACTTTCCCTATAATTGCAACTAGGAATTATAATAATGTATTAAGCCTCCTACTTTCCCTATAATTGTAACTAGGAATTATAATAATGTATAAAGCCACCTACTTTACCTATAATTGTAACTAGGAATTATAATAATGTATTAAGCCACCCACCTTACCTATAATTGTAACTAGGAATTATAATAATGTATTAAGCCTACTTTACCTATAATTGTAACTAGGAATTATAATAATGCATTAAGCCACCTACTTTCTCTATAATTGTAACTAGGAATTATAATAATGTATTAAGCCACCTACTTTACCTATAATTGTAACTAGGAATTATAATAATGTATTAAGCCACCCACCTTACCTATAATTGTAACTAGGAATTATAATAATGTATTAAGCCACCCACCTTACCTATAATTGTAACTAGGAATTATAATAATGTATTAAGCCTACTTTACCTATAATTGTAACTAGGAATTATAATAATGCATTAAGCCACCTACTTTCTCTATAATTGTAACTAGGAATTATAATAATGTATTAAGCCACTTACTTTACCTATAATTGTAACTAGGAATTATAATAATGTATTAAGCCACCCACCTTACCTATAATTGTAACTAGGAATTATAATAATGCATTAAGCCACCTACTTTCTCTATAATTGTAACTAGGAATTATAATAATGTATTAAGCCTCCTACTTTCCCTATAATTGTAACTAGGAATTATAATAATGTAATAAGCCAACTACTTTACCTATAATTGTAACTAGGAATTATAATAATGTATTAAGCCACCTACTTTCCCTATAATTG
This sequence comes from Osedax frankpressi, assembly GCA_964035775.1. NCBI lineage: Eukaryota > Metazoa > Annelida > Polychaeta > Sabellida > Siboglinidae > Osedax > Osedax frankpressi. Next base: position 12,111,343 of record OZ038314.1, read on the forward strand.
TAACTAGGAATTATAATAATGTATTAAGCCTCCTACTTTCCCTATAATTGTAACTAGGAATTATAATAATGTATAAAGCCTCCTACTTTCCCTATAATTGTAACTAGGAATTATAATAATGTATAAAGCCACCTACTTTACCTATATTTGTAACTAGGAATTATAATAATGCATTAAAGCCACCTACTTTCTCTATAATTGTAACTAGGAATTATAATAATGTATTAAGCCTCCTACTTTCCCTATAATTGTAACTAGGAATTATAATAATGTATTAAGCCTCCTACTTTCCCTATAATTGTAACTAGGAATTATAATAATGTATAAAGCCACCTACTTTACCTATAATTGTAACTAGGAATTATAATAATGCATTAAGCCACCTACTTTACCTATAATTGTAACTAGGAATTATAATAATGCATTAAGCCACCTACTTTACCTATATTTGTAACTAAGAATTATAATAATGCATTAAAGCCACCTACTTTCTCTATAATTGTAACTAGGAATTATAATAATGTATTAAGCCTCCTACTTTCCTTATAATTGTAACTAGGAATTATAATAATGTATAAAGCCACCTACTTTACCTATATTTGTAACTAGGAATCATAATAATGCATTAAGCCACCTACTTTACCTATATTTGTAACTAGGAATTATAATAATGTATTAAGCCACCTACTTTAATTGTATCTAGGAATTTTGCAATTCTCCAATCGATTTTGAAAGATTCGAACAATATGCTGAGAAATTGGGAGATGGTGAATCTCACACATGTTTCTCTAATCTGGCTAAGGAATGTCAAGTTTACTTGGTAGCTGGTCTGTTGTATTATCTATGCTGATGATTATAGTATATTTATATCGCCTCAATTCATACATTTGAGGTTGTAATTCACATTGAATTAGCATATTATTTATTAATATTAATCAATTATGTTAAATTTTATTTATTAAAAATGTTCTTGATCTAGCTTTTTAATTCTATTTTTATTTACATCCACTTTAACGACTCACATATTAGAAATACATTGCTTACGTAAATGCAGGTTCAATTCCTGAAAAGAGGGGTGACAAACTCTTCAATACTACTGTAGTCTACGACCGCGAAGGATCAATAATCTGCCACTACAGCAAAGTTTATCAAACTCCACCCAAGCGAAAGACTAGTTTTATACATTCGCCATTGCTGCCAAATTATTTGCATTGTTTTCTCTCAAATTCTGTTTGCACCCAATATTTATAATTCCGAATTGCCCCGTAAAATTTAATAAGAATATGAAATTCTTATTTTTGTTATCTCTTTTTACAGAAACACCTATTTGACGTCGACATCCCTGCGGGGATAACTATTCAAGAGTCGAAAACCTTCGCAGCTGGAAATGAATATTGCATATTTGAGACTTGTTGGTATTTAATATGTGTATCTATTTTTTGTATTTATTGATTAACTTCTAAAATAGGTTATTAAATAGTAACCACTATTGGTAATCTAAAAATTTGCACTACTGCACTAATTCTATCAAATATACATTTTATCTAGTTTTTATTATATTATAAACAAATATTATCTTGATCTAATAGCAAGTCGCGTTGTGTAAACTCTGGAGAAATTTAATTGTTTACGAATAAAAAATACTATTTCATTGTTTCCGTGTTCATAATGAATCTATAAATAGAACTTTCTTACTCTATCCACAGCTTTCGCTAAAGTGGGACTGTCAATTTGTTTCGACATCAGATTTCCAGAACATACACTGCACTATGCCCGACAAGGTTATTGTATGTTATTGAAGTTAGAGAATGAATAATCATACAATATATTCATGTAATATTCAATAGATTCTGTTTATCTATAACTAAAAACTGTGTTTAGAAATTAGATAGGAATGTTTGTAATGGAAACAATACACATACACATATATTAGATAGGTGGTATAGATTATATGTAGCTATTGGTAGATTTTACATTATTATACCAATTACCTACATATCATTTAATATCGTTACATAGTCACACCTTCTAATATCTTCCCTAGAGCTAACCACCTTCAACTACGCTACAGCCTTACTTCTTATAGGAGATGATGTAATCGTGTACCGGGTACGTTATGCCCCCATTAATCGCACCACCTCGATTATCGACCCCGTCCTCTTTAACCCCCTCCCTCGCGGTAATGCTCTCGTCCTCTCCGAGGCTTTTCCTACGACCCCGTTCGCGTCTACCTCTCCCGTCCACAACACACAGGCTGCGATTTGCTCCTCTACCCGGGCGCATTTAGCATGGTTACCGGACCCCTGCATTGGGAACTGTTAGATATTCGAGCTACGTTAACTTTTGCTCACTAGTTATTCCCTGCAAATGTTATCTGTACAAATACTGTCACCCTCATCTCTTCTTCCTTATCCTTATCTATAATCTTATTAATGTTCTTGTCACACATCACCATCCACTACCTACTTCCTTATAAATACCCATCTACACCCATACTAACACTATTGTTTACACCCTACTATTACTATTATCTACACCCATACTAACACTATTTTTTACACCCTACTATTACTATTATCTACACTCATACTAACACTATTTTTTACACTCATACTAACACTATTATCTTCACCCATACTAATACTATTATCTGCACCCATACTGACATTATCTACACTCATACTAACGCAATTATCTATACCCATATATACTATTCTATTCCTACCCCGTCATACCCTTACCCCAGGTTGGCTAGGGCTAGGGCTGTAGATAGTCAAGCCTATGTCGCACTGGCGAGTCCTGCGAGGGACACATCTGCTTCCTATGTCACGTGGGGTCACAGTACAGTCGTTGACCCGTTGTTAGTGTCCTTGAACTCAATCCCTTTATACCACAATACTGTATAAATTACGTTGTGTATTTTTTCAGATTTAATTATCAATTAATTTATTCATATTTTGTACATTTCATTTTTAGGAATTAATCATAATAAATTTCTTTTAAAATTATAATAATTTACCAACAATAAAATATGTAATTTTTATAAGAACAATTAACATATTATATTACATTAATTATACAACTCGTCCCCATTATAGGGGTAGAATTGTTAGTACAACAGACCACACCGAATCAATCATTGTTGCAGAGATTGGTAAGTCAATATACTATAATATAAAACAATGTAATATAATTGCATATTCTTTATTATATCTATAGACAAGCGCAAGTTATTTTTTACTATACATTTTCCATGCCTATATCTCGATTAACGAAATAGAAATTCAGTATTTAGCAGTTTAGAAACTTTTCTGAGTTTTACCTTTAATGTAAATACCTTAAGATTAAATTTTCCACTTCGGAGACATTTTCGTGAAAGAATAAGATTTTTTAAATTTGGAGTTTTTTGAACGATTGTTAATTTTTGTGAGTATCTCAATATTTTTACCAATGACCTCAGTAAGTAGTTACTCTACTCGTCTTGGTACGTTAAGTGGTATGTTATCTCCAAATTAGATGAGTCGAGATTATGAAAAAAATTACATTACAATTAATATAAATTAATTATATTATAGTATTTTCTTTATATACATTTTATATACATTACTTATATTACTTATTATCCTTATGCAGATCCTGAAAAAGTTAAGAATACTAGAAAACAGATGCCTATCTTATAACATGAGAATCAATGATTAATCTGATGATTAAATATTACACTCAAATAAATGAAATTATATTAAATTAATTTAAATTTTATTTTTTTGCTTTCTATAATCCATTGATATATTATATTAATTTAATTATTATATAAATAATATTATATTTCAAATCGGAATATATATTTATTTATTTTGAGATTTGACTTGGATATATATTATAATTTATTTTGTATTTTACAATATATCTAATGATCACAATTTATCTTTTTTTCAATAACAATCGGATCCATTCAATAATACAATTGATTTGTCAATTGTTATTTCCACTTGAATAGCACATCACAAAATCGGAATTTGCATTCTGGTTTTTTTAACTACTTCTGGATCTGTGATATGAATGGTTATGAATAAACATCTTTTGGATATAGGATGCCTATGAAATATAAATACTGTACTCCAGAATTACTAAACTAACCTATTTCAGCCACAATAAAGCCCTCATTATGGTCGGTTGTACTCAAAATCTCTCCCCTAAGTGGATTGTAAGTTTGTTATTGGAATAATAATTAGTAACATTTATTTTCAATCTAATTAATTCAAATAATACATCATTTTATCTAAAGATATAAAATTGTATATAGATTTTATTATTAAAGTAAATATGTTTGATATTTCGTATTTACTGCGACAATATATCTTATTAATACCTTTAAATAATAATTTAATTATGAATGTTGTTCACTAATTGATACAAGAGTGTAATATATAATATCATAATTTTCTTAAATAGATATTAATAGTATATTAGTCTATGTATTTAATATAATTAATATCACTATAAATAAGATTGATAAGATCAATGATCACTGATTTTATGACATATATTGGTAACTATTAATATACAAAGAACAGGGATAGAGTTCAAGGACACTAACCAGGGGTCTACAACTGTACTGTGACCCCACGCGACATAGGAAGCAGATGTGTCCCTCGCTGGGCTCGCCAGTGCGACGTACGCTTGACTGTCTACAGCCCTAGCCCTAGCCAACCTGGAGAGAGCGGAGGTAATAGCAATAGCAATGGGGTTACGAATAGAGGTGGCAGTGGGGATTTAAATACTAGTTTTAGTAGTACTATGGGTAGGTGTAGTGGTACCTAGCATACGCAGTTATGTAATAATTAGTATTTGTAAACTTCGATGCGTAACAAAAAATTAAAAGAAACTATGCTAAAAATAAAAGGGTTTATGAAAGGGAGTGCAATATGGGCGTGGCTATAGGTTTCAGTGGTGGTGGCGGTTTATACTCTAGGTCATGAATAGAAGTGATAGTACTAGAATGAAATGGAATTAGTAGTTAGTGTTTACATAATAATATGGCCTGAAAATAATTGATTGATAAGTAGAGGGTAGAGTGGTCTGGATAGTAGCCAAGGACCTAGATAAGGACCATGACAAGGACCAAGACAAGGGCCATGGCAAGGACTAAGACAAGGACCATGACAAGGACCAATATAAGGACCAAGATAAGGACCAAGACAAGGACTAAGACAAGGACTAAGACAAGGACCATGACAAGGGCCATGACAAGGACCATGACAAGGACCATGGCAAGTACCATGACAAGGACCAAGACACGGACCAAGATAAGGACCAAGATAAGGACCATGACAAGGACCATGACAAGGACCAAGACAAGGACCAAGATAAGGACCAAGATAAGGACCAAGCTAAGGACCATGACAAGGACCATGACAAGGACCATGACAAGGACCATGACAAGGACCAAGATAAGGACCAAGATAAGGACCAAGACAAGGACCAAGATAAGGACCAAGATAAGGACCATGACAAGGACCATGACAAGGACCAAGACAAGGACCAAGATAAGGACCAAGATAAGGACCAAGATAAGGACCAAGCTAAGGACCATGACAAGGACCATGACAAGGTCCATGACAAGGACCATGACAAGGAGCAAGACAAGGACCATGACAAGGACCATGATAAGGACCAAGACAAGGACCATGACAAGGACCAAGATAAGGACCAAGATAAGGACTATGACAAGGACCATGACAAGGACCAAGATAAGGACCAAGCTAAGGACCATGACAAGGACCATGACAAGGTCCATGACAAGGACCATGACAAGGAGCAAGACAAGGACCATGACAAGGACCATGACAAGGTCCATGACAAGGACCATGACAAGGAGCAAGACAAGGACCATGACAAGGACCATGATAAGGACCAAGACAAGGACCAAGACAATGACCATGACAAGGACCATGATAAGGACCAAGATAAGGACTATGACAAGGACCAAGACAAGGACCATGACAAGGACCAAGATAAGGACCAATATAAGGACTATGACAAGGACCATGACAAGGACCAAGATAAGGACCAAGCTAAGGACCATGACAAGGACCATGACAAGGTCCATGACAAGGTCCATGACAAGGACCATGACAAGGAGCAAGACAAGGACCATGACAAGGACCATGACAAGGACCAAGACAAGGACCATGACTAGGACCATGACAAGGATTATGACAAGGACCATGATAAGGACCAAGACAAGGACCAAGACAAGGACCATGACAAGGACCAAGATAAGGACCAAGCTAAGGACCATGACAAGGACCAAGACAAGGACCAAGACAAGGACCATGACAAGGACCATGACAAGGACCAAGACAAGGACCATGACAAGGACCATGACAAGAACCATGACAAGGACCAAGATAAGGACCAAGATAAGGACCAAGCTAAGGACCATGACAAGGACCAAGACAAGGACCAAGACAAGGACCATGACAAGGACCATGACAAGGACCAAGACAAGGACCATGACAAGGACCATGACAAGAACCAAGACAAGGACCATGACAAGGACCATGATAAGGACCAAGCCACATACCATACCAAGGGCCATTTATCCATTATTTGAATAACTAACAGTTCCCAATGTTTAGGCCCAGTAGTCATATTGAATGCCCCCGGATACACGAGTAAGTTGCAACCTATACAAAGGTGATGGGTAACATATTATAATTAGGATTATACTTCAATTAATAAATATATACGGTCAATCTGTGACCATAATTAATTACTTTTTTTAAAGTTTTTCTCATTTCATAAATATTATATCAAGTTTGCAAAAGTGAATATATTTGAATCCAAGTCTAATTATTATTGACTATTGTTAATAAATACCAAAATTGTATGATTATAAAAAATCACCTTGGCGGGCATAGTACTGAGCCTGTTCAGGAAACCTCACATCAAAACATATTGATAGACCGACTTTAGCAAATGCTGTACAATGAATAAGAAATATTTACGTAGATTAATTGAAGATAAATTCATATTTATTAATCACATAAATTAATGCATAAATACACATACGTTATTCATCCATTATATTCTATTATATCTATTATATGTTTTATAAATTATTATTCAATTAATGAGATAATTTTACTACTAATTATTAAATAATTTATTCGTTATAAAAAAATAATAAAAATATGGTGCAAAATATATATAATTTGGCTTTATTAAAATATATTTATATTTAGAATATTTACAAATTAAATAAAAGGAAATTTATTATTATATAAAATAAAGATTATATTTAACGTTATATAATACTAACGAGTATCAAATGTGCAATATTCACTACCGGCTGTAATAGTTTTGGACTCTTGGAAAGTTATTCCTCCAGGAATGTCGATATCAAATAAATGTTTCTAAATATTAATAATAAATTAGATTTAACATTTGTACAATTTTTTTAAAAATCAATATTTTCAAATATGAACAAATTTAAACCTTGCTATATTGACATATCAAAGATCCTTCAGGATTATAAACCAATGTAGTATTAAATAATTGATTTCCTCTTTTTTCGGGTATAGAACCTGAAATATAATAACACTGTCTAGGATTAATAAATATGATTATTAGTTATCACCAAAAGAAAAATAAATACCTGCAATCAAATAAATCACACATTCTTTGGCGAGATTCGAAAAAGTTTCATGAGATTTACCCTCTCCAATTTTCTCAGCATATTTTTCGAAATATTCACTACCATAGGGCGAATTACAGCATTCCTTATTGGTAATGAGTATAATGTATGCAAATAAGTTATATTTGTTTAATATAGATTGAATTAAAATGTAAGTAGAATAATAACTTAATAATAAAAATGATATTGATAAATATAATAGACAATATATGGTATTTTACAATCTCTATTTAATTATTAATATGAATATCAAATCAATTTTATAAAATTAATAACCGGCAAAAGAACAATTTTCGGAGAATGTTGTTTAACGGCAGATTTTACTAATCGATTTATTGACTCCAGATTTGTATTCTTACATTTCCCTACGAGGTTTTGTACCAAGGCCAGCTTATATGCTGAATATAATAATTATAATAGATTTAGATTTATAGCCGTAAAAATTAAAATAATTATTCTATATAGGATATATATAGGATATATTTTATAATAAACTTAATTAGCAATGCTTTAATATTATAGCATTACAAATATTACATTTTAATGTATAAAATAATATTTATGATTAAAAAATAATCTATTTAGTATGCTAATAATAAGGTATCAATCTATGGTATATTAGCTATGCTAGATTTGGTTAATTGTAATCTGTTAATTGTTTTTAATTTCATTAATATAATTGATGATATGTATAATATAATTGATGATATGCTTATGAGTAGTTTATCAAAGACTCATTTAACTTATTAAATTATATACAAATAATATGTATTATGTGATGTATATCGAATATAGTAGTAACATACTAATATAGTAAGTATTACAAACTTGCCATTTTAAATTATTTTATAAAATATCAATGTTAATCACTATTTAAACGAAGTTATTATAATTATTATAATATTTTAGTTAAAATTTAAATTATGTATTTTTAAAATGTATAGGTTAAAGGTTAATATTATCTATATATCTCGGATAATCTCGAGATTACTGATCATGTGGCGTAACCTATAAAATATAATTATATTAATTTTATTTTATTAATGGAATATTTAATATAAATATCCATAATTAATATAATTCAAGATTACCACAGTCATCTTGGATATATGCTTATAACCTGCATAGATCTTGGATATATATATATATGGTTGAATATGATTATTTAGAAAGGTAAAGATCAATATATATATATAATTATTTATAATATTATATTTATAATAATTATTTATAATTATTTATAATTATTTATATAACCATAAATAGTAGCCATAAATTGTATTTAATAGATATATTTAAATTTAATATATATATTCAATATATCCTATATAAAGTATTTTTCTGGGTTATTTGTCTGGTTAGAATGACTACTGCTGCATTTCCTCTATAACTAGCATAATTAATATATATATATATTACTATTATTTTCATATTTATTAGGAATAATAATAAAAATATTGATATGGGCAATAGAAAAATTCTTATTTATTAACAGCTATACTTATATAGATATTATTAACATCTATTTAATATACATTCATATATTATCAATTGTATGTATTATCATCAGTTTTTAGAAACTTGTGTTTTATTGAATAATCATCGTATTTATTTTACTACATATTTTCGTAATATCCCTGTGAGAAAGCATCGCAACCCACCGCTGGTGGTTTACTCCGACTATAATTGTTGTTTTTATTTGCCGTTATGTAATCGGAGGTATTCGTCACGCACTTCGGTTCGCTCCGATACCTCACATTTTCGTGAATACGTCGCGATGCATCTCCAAGATCGAGAGAAAAGAACGCGTTTGCGGGATTTCGTCTGCAGACCGCAGTCAACTGAGTGCTGTCCCGTTTGCACGTGTACCGGGTGAACGTGTCGTATCGTCCGGGCGAACGGGGCTCGTATTTCGTGCGTCGCGAATTTCCGTGGACACGTAACGGCGACGACACTTTCTTGCGCATCGCGGAATAGCTCTTGCCCCCTCGCGAAGAACTGCGCAAATTAATGGGAGGCAGGGCATTGCAGTCTGGATTCGAAAAGCCGCTATCCGTAAGCGAGCAGTAACTAGCAGCCTTGGAGCTGGTCTTCGACACGTGAGAACTGGGAGAACGCGAATTCTGGTTGTAGAATAAATAACTATCTCTAAACATTTTTTCAGAAGAAGATGCCGATGTTTGTTTCGGGTTCAAATCAGAAAGTTGATGACTATGTACATCATCATCAATGAATTCATGTACGGGTGATAACGGTATATTTTCAACTTCTTGTAAGAATCTCTGTAAATTGCTTGACGTTTCTTTCAAGCCATAATATTCACCTATCAGTGCATTAAAACAAATAAATTAATAATTTAATATAAATAGTAATTACTTATATATATATAACGTGTATATATATATATATATAATAAAGTATATATATTGTATTATCGTATTTCAAATGTATATTAATAATTGCCTTCTGTGTACTTCAATAGATTTGTTTTTAGTTTATATTACAAAAACATTTAAAAATATTAATTATCATGTAATTATAATAAATAAATTTAAAAAAAATAAATCAGTATTATTAAGATTAGGTATACTAGTGTTATATATAATTTGTTTTGATTACAAACGGTATAACGAATGAATTATATATCCCATGTAAAAATTAACCCATAACAAGAATTTTAGAATCAATTAAAATCAATAAGAATTATTATAAAGTTATTTTACTACTAAAGTATTAAAGCTTAACCTATTATATAATTATATTTACTACCGTATATTGTTTACAGAAAATATATATGGAATTCAAAATATAAAACTAATATTAACTCTGTAATTTTTTTGAAAATTAATAATTAATTTACTTGAATTATTATTTTTAAAGAACTAGTCATATTTTTTTTAATACTATTTTTAATTGTGATACTTAATATTTATTTAGCATTTTCAACATTAGGATTTAAGGTAGTCAAATATTACTAATGTACATCTAACATAATTTAATTATATATTTTATATATCTTCAACGAAATTTATATAACTTTATATAAAGTCTCTCGTTAGAAGAATTTATTATTTGATCTACTACAAGTATATTATAGTGAATTATCGAATATTTTCCAATTCCATCCGCATACATAGTTAACTTCATATTATTAATTATCAGGCAATCACATAATTTCTTATAGATAAATATATTAGATATGTACATATATAACTAATATAAAATATCACCATTCTCCTGGATAATCTCATACGCATTTTGACCTGTGCGCTTTTCATAAGCAATGACTTCATCATCCAGACTTTTGGCTATCTTCCATTGTTTCGGACCAAATTGTCTCCATAATATAAATTCTCGGCCAATTCCTTTATATATATAATGTATCAAAATTAATTTAATTTTCTTGCATAAAATAATATGATATTTATTAAGCTATAAGGCTAACTTTATAAGTTTACAAATAAATACAACATTAATAAAAATGATTTGATTATTAACACAACCTATAATTACAGAATACGGTTTAATAATAATAAATTAGTATTATTATTAATAATTATATAGTAATTGTTTGAATTGGATACTAATTGGATAATATGTTAAGATATATAGGCATTTTTTGGGGGTAATATTTTGCAAAACCAATGACTCAGAGATTTCAATTTCGGCAAGATTGCTGGCAAGAACTTACAAATAATTCATTAATACCCGAGACATATCATATTATTAATATGTTGTGTATTATCGTTATATATTAGATTATATATATATATATATATATATATATATATTATTAGAAAAAAAAATTAATACCATATTGCTACATTATATAATATATAATTGTATACAAAGTAAATTATTTTAATAATTATTAACTAATTAACTCTAATAATTAGTTAAATATTTTAAATTATTAGAATCATATTATATAATTAATGGTCAGTAATAATTAATTAATATAAATTAATGCTATTTAGCATACATTATCAATTATATTTATATAAGTGTAACACTTATTTGGATTATCCTATAGTATCATAGTATAGTAGTATATTATAGTATAGTAGTACTATAGTATAATATCACTAATTACCTGGTGGGCATTTGTATTGAGGGTCTATTAGAAGACAAGAACCTATATTCAATAAATTTGCTCTCCATTCTATTGCATTTTGTGACAAGGTCACGATCTCTTTTACTATATTGCTTATATATTTCCATTCTTTCACTATTTTTTAGGATATAAATTAATAGTATTGTGTACAATGTACGTATTATAGTATGTATGACGGAGTGTGTAGTATGTAGTAATCTAGTATGTAGTATGTATTATGTAGTACGTACCATAGTATATAGTATGAGGTATATAGTATATATATATATATATATATATATATATATATATATATATATATATGTATACATTTATATATATATACATACATATATGTATATATATAGAATTAAGTAGAAAAATGTATTTAAATTTTCCGAAATACGAACAATATTTAGGTTTTTTACTAGACATATTAACATCATGATATTTTATTCCAAATAACTTTGAATTGCTTTTTGTATCATTATTCTCATTTCTGAAAAGTTTAATCTGTTATTATTAACATTTACATATTAAGATTATTTATAAAAAAAATTAAGATATTTGGAATAGTAATATATATATTATAATATATATATATATATATATATATATATATATATATATAAATATATATATATTATAATATATATATCGTAATATATGTATATATATATATATATATATATATATTAATTTATATAATAACGAATTAAATCTTCTGAATGATCCGTCTAAAATATAAATTATATAAATAATACAATAATTATATAAATGATACAAATTGTTAAAATATGAAAACAATTAACACTATCAATTATTAGGAATTTCACCAAATTATTTTACTAAATGTATATTATAATATTACCAGTTTTGTTAATTTTGTATGAATAATTATAGTAATTATAGTTTAGTAAATAAAGAAGGGCACGGGTATATATGATTACATTACGTTATATTAACCTATTTTAAAGTTACCTAGAGAGTCCAGATTGATAGAGCGTAGATTTGTTTGAGAAATGATTGGTTGAATGTGTTAATTACCGTTACCTGTGTATATTGATTCTCTATTCGCGATGTGGTCGTTGACATGTGGATGTCGTGTGGATTTCGTTCGTTCGGTCATCTCGGAATATTCTTTGTGTATAGAATCTTCTTTAATTGGGCGATTAAAGTTTGTTGACAGTTGAGACTTATTATTGCTGAAAAACAATTGAGACAATTCGTTATTTATTTAAATAATTTAACACCAGGTTAATAATTAAATATAAGTGCCATTACTATTCTTAATAATATTGAGAGTTTATATAGAAAATAGTCTATAGTCAATTTGATATATATATTTATAAAATTATACTTTCATAAATATATAGAACATAATGTACTACCAATAATATATATATTATATATTATAACGTTAAATAGCATTATTGACTATATTGTAATTACGTAATACCTTCGAACATTTTGACACCGATCAGCTAATTTACCGAATTCTTTACAAATATAATTCCATTCATCATTTGCGTCCGGTTCCTGTTTCATATCATCCCTACAAGAATGTTATATCTCATACAGTTAATTAAGTAGATTAAAAATTAGAATTAATATTACTTTAATTTACATATAAACATATAACCCTTTAAGACCCAATCAAAAACATGTAATAATTATTATATTGTGTATAATATATAAATTTGAAATTAAAGAGCATACGTTCTTATAATAATGTACATTGTGCACACCCAAGATTAATTTGTAATCTTGTATGAATTAATAAATTCCATTAACCGATGTTTTCGGGAATTCTTGTTATATTTATATCGAAGTTGGTCGGCTGCGCGTTTACTTCGTACAGAATTGCCTTCGTACACAATGGCTAAAGGTATTCTAGGATCGGAATCCTTTGACCGTTGGCTTTGTTATCGGACTTACGATAGTTGTTTTCTTTTTGTTCGTGCTTCGTCGCGTAGTTCGTTTGATCTTCATTGACATCTTCGCTTTCGGTATCTTGGATTATGAGAAACGGAAGTAGTTCCGCATCCTTCTGGACAATTAGAATAC
>OZ038314.1:12125401-12289151 GCA_964035775.1 Osedax frankpressi
AGACCGGTAAAACATGTAATAATTAGTATATTGTGTATAATATATAAATTAGAAATTAAAGAGCATGCGTTCTTATAATAATGTACATTGTACACACCAGAGATTAATTTGTAATCTTGTATGAATCAATAAATTCCATTAACCGATGTTTTCGGGAATTCTTGTTATATTTATATCGAAGTTGGTCGGCTGCACGTTTACTTCGTACAGAATTGCCTTCGTACACAACGGCTAAAGGTATTCTAGGATTGGAATCCCTTTGACCGTTGGCTTTGTTATCGGACTTACGATAGTTGTTTTCTTTTCGTTCGTGCTTCGTCGCGTAGTTCGTTTGATCTTCATCGACATCTTCGCTTTCGGTATCTTGGATTATGAGAAACGGAAGTAGTTCCGCATCCTTCTGGACAATTAGAATACGTCTAAAGTAGAGTATATATATATATTTCTACTTGGATCAAATATTAGCTTATACTAACAATAGTGTGTTTACGTGTGTTTGTGTATGTATGTGTTTGCATATGTTTTTGTATGTATTATGTCTACTTTATTACGTATATGTTGTATAGTATATGTAATACAGTAGACATAATATATACGCCCATATATATATATATAAATACACATACACACATGCACACACAAACACACACGCATACACATTTACACACACACACATATATATATATATATATATATATATATATATATATATATATATATATATATATATATATATATATCTATATATATATATATATATTTAAATATATAAATATAATTTCTATATTTATCTTACATGAATTTATCTTAAGTTAATATAATCTATGCTTTTTTATTAAATAGAATTTATAAATAAATGTTTATTACATTTGAAATATTCTTTAATATTAGTATAAGTCCTTTAATATACTAACCATAATTTTAAATACGATTATATTAAATTGGATATATCTTTAAAAATATATATAATATAAATCCACATTTTAAATATATAAGATCATTAATTAGTAATTTAGAATTTTATAAATTAATTATTAATAAATTAATAAATTAAATTGAAATTTATATTTTCTAAAATATAATTTATATATTTATATTATTTTAATAGTAATAATAAATACAAATATAATAATTTTAAAAAATTGTAAATCTACATTTATAATATATATGAATATATCATTCAACATCTGTCTGATTAGAAAATGTATATATATATAGTTGGGAATTATTAAAAACATTAAAAGCGTTTGTTATTTGAAAGTATTGAAATCATTATCATTATACAGTCGAGAATATTAAATATAATATAAAATAATTACAATGGACTATACAAATAATGTATGGAATTTATGAATTCCAGTATGAAACTAAATCATTCCTTATTATGTCTATTTTGTCTCGGTTTGAGTTTATAAATAGTCCAATAATTAAAGTGTGAATTTTTCAAATAAGAAATTTACCCCTGGACTATGTGATATTTTATAATACAATATTATATTCTATAAATAAATGGGATAAGTGTTTTATCATAAAACATATCATAAATAATTATTATAATAAAATCGTATTCAGTGATGGTAGGTAGTTGATATATCCATTTATGTTTTTATATCAACCATTGGATAAATATATAGAAGTAATAAAATATATAGCAGTATATAGCAGTAATAAAACAGTAGACGTAAAAGTAAAATATACAGAAATAAATAATCTAACTATGTAATCTATTAAATAAAAAAATTCCTAGAAAATTGTCAAAATTGTCATTTAATTTGTACATTTCATACTATTTATTTTTGCGTTTTCTAAATTAGGACATATTATATACATATTTGTTAAATCTTAAATATTAATGTTATAATGAAAATTTAAAAATAATTTAATAGAAATAATGCAACTTTTATCTACAGATACATGATAATTTCAGATACAGACATATACATGTATAGAACAATTCTATATAATTGTATTATAACTTGAAAGTATAATCATAGATTATAAAGATATGATAAATATGTATCCATAACATGTTTATATTTAACTTACACCTTTTTAATGAAACTCCATATATTCAACTATTAATCTTTTTAATATATATTGCAACCAATAGAGTACTAAGCAACTTAAAAGATGAGTACTTTGGTTACATGTGCAAACTAATTTAAATTTATGTGATTGAATAATTTAGTAAGTAGCTGATATAAAAATGTTGTTAAAATATAACAACTTTTAGGAGGAATTATGGTATGCGTATTATGATGATGATTCAGTAATAGTATTGGTTCATTTTTATCAAATGCAATATATGCTGTACGAGTCTACAACTATTCTCAAGTATGTAGACATTATTATAAAATTGACTCTACGAATATTACATCTTAAGACGAACATGGAACTAGATATTGACTATTCATTTCCAATGCAAAAATTGAAATTATAAGAACGCAACTTATTATTTTTCTTTCCCATTATATATCTTCGGGTAAGTTTTCCAATCTTCCATTCTAACTATTGATAATTAAATAATTAAAATAAAAATGTTAATAATTAAATTAAGCACTTTCTTCTTTTAGTATGCAGTAAATAATTATATTATTCTAATAAAAAATAGTTAGAAGTTGGCAAGTTAAATAAAAAAGCTGATATTTGGACTATGGATTATATAACACATCATTTACCTTGGAGTTGTACTAATATTATCTCAATAGCTGTACTAGATTTACCAGAAACTATATATGAAGCCAGGTAATATGTAAAGAGAGATCACCACTTCGGATTTTATTTCAGATCTACAATCTAACAGTCCATATACTTATTTATATATATTCAAGATTACCAAGATTAAGTCATTTTGGCATATACTATAGTATATATATTATATGGATCTATATATGGATGCCTATATGATATATATCTTGTTGCATAAATATATGTATCCTATTTCTGAACAAATTAATTATAATGATTTTATTGATGCAATATAAACTTATAACCAAAGCAATACAGTATATATATTTAAGGGATTAATGTATATAATTACTAACGATTTTTAAAATGCTCTAAAATCTATTATTTTTATATTAAAAGTATTGTTCTCAATATCTATGGTATATATATATACATATGTTATCTATTCTTTCCTATGTTATTGAGCACATTATAGAAATATAAATAAATATGAGTTCTTTAAAATATTTAAATATATTTAGAAAATCAGGAATATCTAATGTATTATATTCTCGAAATACACACTTTTTAAAAGTATGTTATATGAATAATTAATAAATAATATATAATACACAATGAATCACATTTGTATTTAAAAAATATCTATGATAACCTGTTTATGCATATGTGATGACTAATAATTTCAGTCAATAATTATTTATCACATAATGCTTTTGAAACAAAATTAGGAAAGTTAACATATATGTATTTATATTATAAAACTCTTCGTTGATAATCATCTATTATGCAACGATATATAATTCATAATTTAACTATTAATAAGTTCATAACCAAATAATGATTATTATTACGCTAATTTTATACTTTTTAATTATATATTTCCCATACTTCTTTAAATAATAATGACCATTCATTAATATACGCGATTTGATTGCTCGGTGAGTCAATAATGATCTGATTACGGAATACTAAACATTTATTTAATGATGCATCGTATGACTACTGCTGATATATTCCTATATTGAAAAAATGTATATGGAATTTTGAACATAATTAATTTAATCTAAGTATACTTTTATATTTTATATTTTAATATTTATTTTACATTTATATTTATTTTTTACTTACAATAATATATTTATAATGTAATATAAATTATTTTATATTGTATATCTATCATTTAAAAATAATTAATTTCTATTATTACATGACATGCCATTGATATGCAAATATTCTCATCCACAGGTATTACAAGTTAGACAGCTTTCCACATCTTTAATTTCTCCCAGATCTACCTCAACAAGCGATCTGTTTTTCCCGGGCACAAAATGCCAGTACACTCTAAAATTAGATATTCTGACCCCGGAGACTGATACTCCTATTCCTGTATACAGAGTTATGGATACTAAAGGAAATATCATTGATTCAAGTCATGATCCTAATGTTAGATTAAGAACATTAATTATATCAATATTCATCGAATAAAGTAAATTTTATTAATAACATGCCTTAGAATTTTAATTTATAGTCAAATTATCTATTAATATATCTTTAGTAGTACATATTAAAATATTTCTTAAAATTGCTAATGAATAAAATTAATGAAATACTAGATTCGATAAGAATGATTTTAAATCAATTCAGTTTTAATTCAATGTTTATGTGAGAATATAAAAGTAGTTTAAATAGTAGTAGTAAATAGGTCATAAAGTTTAATTATCATAGTTAGATCAATCGACTATAATGAAAATGTACTTGGACATGACTCTGCTTAACACTATGGATAGAATTCTCTACGAGTCTCAGAGACAAGGTGTGATACATAATTATATTTATATTACTTCATTACTAGAATTATATATATTTGCCAATTACGAATTGAAATCAAATATTATATTCAATAAATATAATGTTTAGTCAATAATAAAACAATATTTAAATGTTGCAAATTTACAGTATTCATTTTATGTCAATGTACAAATATTTGTATAAGTTATATTTCAAACTTTATTATTATATTATATATAATTAAATTAATTTTGTTAATTAGTCTAGTATATATATATATTCTATATCTTGAACTTGATAGAAGTTAAAATCAACTAAATAATATTTTATATAATATCATTGTTTATAAAACTGTGTTTTAATTTTTCATCAAAATATATAAATATTATTATTTTTGTTATCGCTATTTAATTAATTCCTTGCATCACCTTTTTATGAATTTCTTATCTCTGAGAATTAAAAAAACCACTGAATATCAGGCAGAATCTCATTCTACATGACCAACTATGGAGAGGAAGGCACCCAGATCGGTTCCGCTGCTGCATTGTCTAGCGAAGATCTCATTTTCGCTCAGTACAGAGAAGCCGGTTAGTTCTTTATTATCTTTACTGTCACCTTTATGACGATCTCTTTTGGATCAATACGAATCATCATTACAGTTAGATTGTTTCTTCATTAAAGTTCTTTGTTCACTTACGTTTTATTTAATTTACTTTTAATTTGGTGTGTACTCTTTCTCTAATGAATTCGATAACAATAGTTTAGAAATATATATATAATTTCTATTATCTATTATTTATCCTACCCTTAAAGATATACATTGTAAATTGTTCTTAAATATGTTTGCCTACCATTCTACCCTTAGTCAATATATTCTTATTGTAGGCGTACTAATGTGGAGAGGATTCTCACTCGATCAGTTCATGGATCAGTGTTACGGAAACAACGCCGACCTAGCTAAAGGTCGGCAGATGCCAGTTCACTACGGAAGTAAGGAATTGAACTTTGTGACCATTTCATCTCCACTGGCGACGCAGATGCCTCAAGGTTATTATGTGTACCTTTATAGTCAAACGTAATTATCGTGTTCGATTAAACATAATTATACATAAGAATAATGTTTTATTTGTGATATTATCTTCAATTCTAATTACAATTTGGAATGTAATTGATAGTAACATTTTTTGTATCGTATCAATTATTTTCATTTTTACTAACTAATCATTTAAAGGGTGGGCCATTAAATCATAAAATATTATCTTTTTAACATTTTACTGATTTTTTGTATTGATATAATTATATTTATTATTATATTACGAATATTGTTGTGAAATTTCAGATAAAAAAAAGCAATATAAATGACATAAATTACATATTTTAGGTGTGATAAAATAAAATTATTAATAAATTCTATAATAATATAAAAATATTATTATATTCTCTTAATATTATTATTATATATCATTTAAATTACAGATTTTCAAATTAAAAAAAAAACTAATATTCTATATTTGAATATTCTACCTGTCACATTACATTAATATCATGTGATTCTAATAAATAATAACAATGTTTCAAATAAGCCAATCACATTTCGTTTTTCAAATTATTTTCGCATTTATCACACATATATATACAATATACTGACTCATAACATACCTTATATATATATAGTTTGTTAGTTTATTACAAATTAATTTAAATATTTTTTTGTTCATTATATTAGTTCTATGGCATCTAAGAATAAATGCTTATTACACATGGGTGACATGCTGACAAAAGACATTTATTTGTATATATTTATATTCAATAACAAATAAATCGGAGGAGAAAAAGAAAATGTAAATTTAGGGTATTAGATAACATGTAAATTGTATAAGGAGCATATTTATAATAAAATCTTTATAATAAGTATATATCTATGTTATGTATGTTATATTAAATATATATGTATGTTATGTTATGTTTTATATTGGCTGTATATATTAATATTATAAATGATAACGTTTGTTTATATCTATTTATGTTTATTTTTAGGTCTATTTTTGTTATATTTATATATGTATTTTTTAGTCTATTTTTATTATATTTATCCAAAAATATGAATACTTAATAACAAATAACGTATTGTAAACCTTATTATTTGTTCTTAATATAAAATGAATATCAATTATCAATAATAATAAAAGTGCATAATATTTAGAAGGCACGAAATAATTATTGTATTCACCTATTCTTATTATAAATGAAACAACTCAACTTTAGTTCAATTTACGAGGTAATCTATTAAATTTTGTTATATACAAGGATAATATATATAAAGATGGCAAAAGTAGCCTGATTTTCAAATGAAGACTTTGACGTTCTCTACTTTAGCGGCTGGAGCAGCGTATGCCTTCAAACGAGCCCAAAACAACCGCTCTGTGATGTGTTACTTCGGGGACGGGGCGGCCAGCGAAGGAGATGCCCATTCTGCTTTCAACTTCGCAGCAACTCTCGAGTGTCCGGTGATTTTCTTTTGGTTAGTGTCACCTATCCACGTCCACTGTAAAGTATCCCGCGATTAGCGTATTCTATTGATCGCAACTTATGCTGGTAGATTTATAATAAGTATGAACTAGGACATTGCACTGTTCATCCATTGTTCATAAAATTGCAATTTCCATTACGATTACTCGATTAATTGAACTAACAATCATATCAATATATGATACATTCATTTAAAATGACACACAAAATTTAACAACCAGACACATTAATTTAAAATTGCCATCAAATCTTTCTTATATATCTACTATATTATAATTATAAATTTATTAATAATTTAATTACAATAGCCGAAACAATGGATATGCTATTTCCACTCCAGTTTCAGATCAATACAGAGGAGATGGAATCGGTTAGTTATATTATGTATAATTAATCAATGGATTTACAATTTATAATCTATACGTACTTAATAAATATTTATTAAATTAATTTTAAATTAAATTTACAAATTAAACTATATTTCCTCTTATTTTATTGCTATACATTTCTCATTAAGGTGAATTAAAATATAATTTTTATAATAATTATTCATAATTTTTATAATATTATTTTTAGAATTAATTTGTTTGTCATATTCTTTTAATAAGGTAATTTAAATATATTGGTGACATTTATATCCGAATATCTCAATATATATTGTTGTGAAGTTTGACGTAACTATTTAATTTGAGATAATATTGAAAATTGGAAATAAAAATATAATATTATTATAATGTCAGGCCAATTCATATTGGCATAAAATAGTTATTTTTCAAAAAGTAAATGTAATTATTTTTCATTATTAATATTTGAAATTTATTAAATAAATTTATACAAAATTAATAATTTTTAATATATTACGCCTAATTAAATATTTCTTTAATATAAATAAATATATCTATCATTAAATACGTAATCATTCCGTTTATAATCATTGGTGATCAAATATTTAGCATCACGTGGCAGTGGTTACGGCATGGCAACAATTCGCGTCGATGGCAACGATGTATTTGCAGTATACAATGCCACGAAAGCAGCCCGCAAAATGGCTGTCACTCAAAACCGCCCTGTTCTCATTGAAGCAATGACCTATAGGTTTAATTACGACCTTACTCATTTTAGTTCTGTCTTATCCCCACAGGTACTACCATTCGGAGATTTAGTTTATTATTATGTCTAAAGATTTACAATATATTAGACTCTATTTTGACCTCTATTTTGACCTCTATTTTGATCTCTATTATCAGGATCGGACATCACAGTACCTCCGATGATAGTTCGGCCTACCGAAGTGACGAGGAGATCTCCTACTGGGCGAAGGAAGACCATCCTATCGGCCGACTCAGCTGCTACATACGCAACATGGGCTGGTGGACTGAACAACAAGAAAAGAACTGGAAAACTGAGTCGCGGAAAAAGGTAAACTAGCTCATTCTTAAGCTCTCTACTTACGGAAAGGCTATGAATATATTAATATACTACTTACGTTATATAAATAGTGAATTTAATCATATAAACTATATATTTCAACTATTTAGCAGTTCTTGAATAATTATTATATTTTTACATTTACTACATATGTTCATATAAATACAATGTTCTATTAAAATATACAATTAAGTATTTATTGAAATATATAATTTATATATTGTGTCAATTGAATATTATTTCAATATACAGAGTTTACATTACATAATTATGTTTAAATATTGTTTAGGATTTGCTTATATTTATTTGTTTTATATATTTTAAATTATAGAAATGTGATTATCATGTTTATTATTTTCAATGGACACAACCATTATTTAATGTTATTTCTATATAGAAATGTCATTAGTTATTGCATATAGTTATTGCATTAATATCTACAGTCTTTATAGATTAGATTTAGACAAATATATTTGAAATTTATAGAATATATAATTTAAATTTATTTGTAATTTAATATATTATTATGGTATCATAAATTCTTTATTATATACTTAAATTGGGTAATCCAATTTTATAAAAAATTCTTGAATTAAGTAAAAAATATATGTAGATACAAGTAAAAGTCCGTTTACATTTATCAAAATCATGTGGAATCGTCGGCAAAAATAATTATGAACGAAAATACAATGTAGTTTTGAGGTGTTTTTGTAAGTGTTTCTGAAGAGTTAAAATATATTTAATATTTTAAATATATTTAAATTGTAAGTTAATATTAAAATATTTCAATGAAAAATTTGAATAAAATAAAAGTCGAAAAACTCACATTAATCTCAAATATAAAAGTTGACCTACTATTTGATTTCATTGCTTATAAACATATTTGATTTTATTTCTACTAATTTATATAGTTAACCTAGAAAACCAAGCAGTTTGGTTTGGGTTTTTAGAAAAAATATTTTACTATTTATATATTTTACTATTTTACAAGAATATTATTAAAAGTCTTTAATTTTGTTTATATTATTATGAAAATATCTATTGTTTGATTTGAATTTTTATAAGAATTCTGCATCAATTCCATGGAAAAATATTTTTTAAATTTAGTCATCTAATATGACATCGATTCAAAGTGATTTAAATAGATGTAAAAAGATATTAAGAATGAAAAATTATTATGTATATAGATATCAATTTATAGTGTTTTTACAATTAACTGGTATACATATACTGTTAAATAGAAATTTCAAAATATACCCTATAATAGATATTCATTTTATTAGATATCTCTAAATCATAAAATATTTAATTCATTAATTTCTAGAATAAACTTTAATAAAATTAATTAATCAAAAAACTAATACAATTATACAAACTCAATATGAATATTGTAAACCATCCAGGTTTTGGAGTCTTTCAGTAAAGCCGAAAAAAAACTATTACCAAATCCTGAATTGATGTTCACGGATGTATTTCATGAGATGACTCCGGATCTCGTGAAACAGTTGCAACAAATGAAAGATCACGTCGCAAAGTATCCCGAACACTATCCACTGGAGAAATTTGAAAAGATGACATAATAATATGTCTACTTTATAACATGGTCATTGAAAACTCCATTATTTAACGCCAAGAATATTTTTCTTATACAATATGATCAAATGGTGACACGATCAATATATTTTATGCATTTTGTTTGAATGTTTTATTATCTACAATAAACAAGAATATTTAATTAATTTAATATAATAATGAATATAATACAAAGTATAGAAATTACTAGTAGAATATTATTTTACTAATTAATCAAAAAAAAATAATAAAAGTATTCAATCTATGAAAAAAACATAATGTTATCAAAACATTTTTACAAATTTAATAAACATAGATGATATGTGAAATAATAAATATGAATGATGTAATATTTTATACAATCTTTCAGATATACGAAACAAGTTATTATTAGGCAGCATAAAAGAATCTAGAAATAGATTTTAGAATATTTACTGTACTACTTATTTCTAAATAATAACAAGTATCATCATTAGTGTTACCAGCATTTTTTAAATAATTATACTGAGTCAACTTAATAAGAATAAATAATTAAAATATATGTATTAATTATATATACTAACTTATCATAAACTTTTTTTTGCATTAATAATTTACTAAAATATAATATATTGAAATATGTATAATATATCATCTATTAATTAGGCCATTATATTTAGAATTATTTGAAGAGAACTATATAGGATATTATTATACATCACCATAAGTGGTAAAACAAACTCTCTGTTTAGATTAGTATTTTGAATAATTCTTTTTAATTTATTTGATATAATTATTTTTGATAAAATTATGAAAATTAATTGAAATAATGATTTTATTACGGACTTGTCAAACAAATATTAATTAAGTTAAATTAACTTATTAAAGCCCATAGAATAATAAATACTACATTCTAGTTCTGATATATATTATTCAATTTAATTTTAATAAAAATTTGAATAACTGATAAATCAACTTCTAATATATTTAGTAAATAGTTATTATATTATACAGGTTCATTTATAATAATAAAAAGTAGACCAAATACAAATTATAAGTTATTTTTACATATCATTTTCAGATGTAAGTTAATTTCTATAACATTAGATACAGTATAACAGAATAATTTAATTTGAAATATTAATATTTTAATCTTAAATAATAATTTAATCAAGATATATTGTTTTTAATATAATATAACAAATACAGCAAAACAATAAGTAATATAACATAGCAAAGAGATTATTTTAATATAAATACATGTATTTATTAGATTACAGGGGAAATTAAGAAATTTAAATTAATCTTTTTCGGCAATGGCTACAAGATGTTTATCCACATCATCATCAGACAAAATCCTGCAATTTATAACAAGTTGAATTCACATTTAAAATATCTCTAGCTGTATAGTCAAAGTTATTATTTAAAAATATTTTATTTTTAAACATGCACATTTTATATAATATTAATTTTATAGATTTATCATAAATAAACTTGAATAAATCATCATCTTTAGAGATAATTCCAATTTCAATGTCAGCCGGTCTGAGATCAGCTGACAAGATAGAAGCCATACATGAAATTGCCAACTGAAAAGAAAAAACTTTATAATTATTCTAAAAAATAATCAATAAAACAGCGTCAATATTAATATTTAATGTCGTTAAATTGGCAGCATAATTACACAAAGTTATATTAAAAGAGTGGAGAAAATACAATTCTATATTCTATGAATTTATAAATATGAATACAAAAGTTAGAAAATAGAAAATGTGAAATAGCTATAACTAAAATAAATATAATTAATCTTATAATATTAAAATCATTTCATATTATATACTGAATTCAATTAGAACATTACAAAAATAAATAAATAATTATTATAAACTTGAATGGCTTCATTCTTAGTATAATCTTCTTTCTTCTTAATAGCCTTTTCTAAGAAACTGTTGGCTTCAAGCTGCTTGACACCCGATGAAGTAGCTCGATAACCACACAAGTATCCCGCTGGATCAGACTTGTACAAATGGGGTCCATTGTCATATCCAATGGCGATCATACCTAATAAGGCAGCAGATTAGAACTGTGTATTGATATTAATGAGGGGTAGGTGTATTAATGAGGTGTAGCGGATACTGCAAATATATGAGTAAGGTAATTGATTGAATGTAAATAGTGCTTGGTGTTGTTTTCATGTCAGATTATATTGCGTAAGTGTAAGTGATTCTATATATCTTGTAAGAATTACTATTACTATGGAGAAAACCCAATATTAAAATACTATGTCTACTATATATACCCATTAACTCCCATCTACACTTCACCTACGAACATATTGTGCCCACTACCACCCATTACTGTCCATCTATACTAACAGCACTGCAAAGTGTATCGCAATATTGTCTCCTTTACAGCAGTTCCCTACAACGTTAACCAAGCCCCTTATGCCTAAGACCACTTCATGGGCACTCGTTACTGTGTAACACTAACCACGCCCCCATAGACACATGGTACTGCGCAACACTAACTACACCCCCTTGGACAAGTGGTACTGCGCAACACTAACCACGCCCTCTTATGCCCCATGGAGACACTAACCACGCCCTCTTATGCCCTCATGGACACGCGGCACTGCTCAACACAAATCACGCCCACTTATGCCCCCATGGACACACTAACCACGCCCCCTCATACCTCCATGGACATGCAGTACTACTCAACACTAACCACGCCCCCTTATGCCCCCGTGTACACACTAACCACGCCCCCTCACGCCCCCCTCAACACTAACTACATCCGAGGGGTCTCATCTCGGCGCTCTGCGTGTACACCTGATTGATGTCGGCCACTCGTTTACACAAAACGTCGACCGGCATTTCGTAGCCAAACTTGTACTTGAAACTGGCGGCCTCTTGCTGCGCTCGCTGTACCTGCGACTTGCTATCGGCTGCGGACGAGAGATTACGTAAACGCCAACCCCGGCTTTACGTAAACATGCGCGTTCTCGCATACGGTACGAAAAGGTAGAATTAAATAGATTCGAATAAGAAAATTAGATATTTATAAAAATATAGGATTTATGCTAGTTTTCTATATATAATATATAATGATGAGAGTGAGTTCATGTAGGCCAGGGTCAGGCAGGGGCCAGGCCAGGGCCAGGGTCAAGCATAGAAATATTAATAAGCAAAAAAAAAAGCTCACTTTTTGTATTTATCATATTATAAAATAGTATAAATTATATTATATTAAATGTTCATTAAATTAGTAATTGTATAACCTATCATGCCAGTCATGACACAACCGATCTGATCTGTGATCTTAAACAGATGGGTCACTGTAGTAGCATCTAATAACTTGTCCTAAAAATATTTATATGTTTAGAAATGTGTATTATCCGAAATTATATTGTTGTTTTAATATAGTATTTATTTGAATTACATTATAACTCATTTATAATAAAATATTAATCTGGATTTCACTTATAGAAAAAGTGGTGATTAATTATCTGGATTTTTAAATATAACTTGATTATGAAAAAAAAAAGTTTAGATGTAGAATTTTAAATATTAAAATTATGAATATTTAATAGAAATTGGGGTTCAATAATCACTACATTTTAAATTATAATTACTGTGAATAAACTTTATTAATTTGTTTAAATAATAAATCATAGCATTACAGTATAATGCTAAAATTTCTTAGAAATTTAATTAGACACCTTAATTATTAGACATTTATAACACATATATTATTGTATTATAGTATTATAGTAGCAGTATGTACAAGCGTTCTAAAATATATATAACATAAGGTATGAAAAAGTCCTATATCCAGTTTACTATTTTTAATATATCAATAGTATACATATCGGTTAATTTGAAATAAAATATATAAATTATAAAAAATACACCACATAATATAAACAGTATTCAAATAATTAAAAAAGATTTTAATTCAATATCAATAAAATAGAAAACATTTTTATTTTCCTATACTATATATACAGTGGCAAAACCTTTGATTTATTTATTTTTATTAAAATATAATTCATATGTATTAAATTGATATATAAAATGTTTCGTAAAAGTAATTATCACAAAAATGTGCAATATAAACAACTTCCTTGTAAATAAATGTTTGTAATAATATGAGTATATATTATTATAATTAGTTTACTGATATAATAAATCCTATTATCAACAAAAATATATTGTTACTCTATAACATAGTATTTTTTTTAATATTAAGTTAAACATATAGTTTATTAAAAATAATGTTTAAGCCTGATTTCAAGACACTATTGTTAATATATTAGCACTAGATGTTAAACTAGCTATTATGTTATTCATAGTTTAAAAATACAAAAAACATGGGATATTGTTTTTAAATGTTTCTTTGTGTATAGATAAAAAAATAATCTGAAACAGATTTTAAAATATTAATGATTTACGATTCATAAGATATTGTATTAATTATATTATTTTAATATTAATTTATAAATAAGAATAACTATTATTTGTTATATGAATTAAATTAATTACTTTGTTATCATCCATGGAATAATATTAAATAACTTACTGGTATTTTCTTTTGAGTAAGAACTACTGCTGAATCAGTTCCTCGGACAGCTATTGATGTCAAACCAGCTTGATTGATTGCCTTAAAAGCGTATTCTGTGAATATAAAATATTATATATCACAGTAATACATAGTTATTATGTATAAATTAAAAAAATATTTAATTTGAAATATATTTAAATAATTTTTAAAAATATATTATTTATCGTTACTTTTATTAACTAACCGACTTGGTATAACCTCCCTTCAGGTGAAAACACTGTAATATGTCTATCAAACCCAGCACTTGTTCCACGAGACATATTATAATATAATTGTTATACTAATTTAGAAAAATATTTTTAAAAGTGGTTTATTTGCCGAATCACTGTTTACTAATAATTTTCGACACCTTTAAACAAAAAATATACAAAGATTATAATTATTTTAATTTATTAAATGTAGTTACAGATATTGGTAAAATAGCCTATTTGAGTTCGAATTTAGTAGACAATAATGAAATTCTCCTATATACAGATTCAGAATAGATACTTTGGAATACTACCTACTGAGTCTAATATATATATATATATATATATATATATATATATATATATATATATATATATATATATATATATTGAAAGCCTATATCAATCGAACCAATTTACATAATAAGAATATTTAAAATTATTATACACTATAATAGCCGCCGGTAATAATACCAAAAAACTGTATCAAATATATAATTATCTACTGAGACGTATTACTCCCGGCATATTTCTCGACTGTCCACCAGACAATGTCCGGCATCCACAAATACAGCCAACGTCAACAACTACTTCAACAACAAAATAATTAACATAATAAAATCAATTCCTCACCCAACATTACCATCCTAATAATTCCACCATATTCACTGCACTCCTTCAAAAAACCCTCAATAGCATCCATCAATTAGCTCCTCCTCTCAGTAAAATCAGTATGC
Organism: Osedax frankpressi; assembly: GCA_964035775.1. Lineage (NCBI taxonomy): Eukaryota > Metazoa > Annelida > Polychaeta > Sabellida > Siboglinidae > Osedax > Osedax frankpressi. The sequence continues at coordinate 12,140,934 of OZ038314.1, forward strand.
AAGATCTAGATCCGATCCCATTAATACTTCTAAACATCCTAACTACACTACTCTCTATAAATAATCGTATTCTCCCTCATCTCTGGCAAAGTTCCCACTCATTTGAAAAATTCACATATCACTCCTATACTAATAAATAATTCACATACTAAATCAAACCTCTCCAACTACCATCCAATTTTAATGTATCGTATGTATCCAAAACTCTTGAAAGAATTGTATCCTCCCATCTACACTAATACCGCGATGACAATACAATACTTAATTAACCCACTACAAATGGCCTATACGACTTACAAGAGTACTGAATCCACACTAACACATATGCTTAATAATATACTACGTTATTCAATAACACAGTATTTCATTATTATTTTCTTCTAATTCTCCGCTATTTTCGACACCATAGACTATAGCTTACTAATCCTTCTGCTGCAGTGCATCAGCATTGCACGCACTGCGCTAGATAGGCTTATATCCTACCTTGACAGTAACACATACTCGGTATGCATCATCTCCTATAAAACGAAACCACTTATAATCTCTCACGGAGTTCCTCAGGGCTCTGTTCTCGCTCAAATGCTGTTCAACATATACTCATCACCTCTGGCACCTTGACATATTCGACATATACCCTAATATCAATTTCTACACATATACTGATGACATTCAAATATACTGTAACCTACCAGATACCTTCACTAACATATCGGTATTAAATAACTGCTTAGACGAAATTAGTGGTTAGCTTGCTTCCAATTCTATTTCTCTAAATACCAGTAAAATGACTGTACTACTAATTAAAGTCCCTACAACTTCTACAAATATACCTTCGATTCGGAGCAATGACCAAATCATTAAATACTCCTCCACCGCACAACACATTGGTATTATCTTCAATACACCACTTCATTATCAAAATTCATTAATCGTACACTCCATTAATCGTATTATTCGTCTAATTAGACCCTACATTACCACCAATCTCGCCCAAATAGTTGCTACATACCTAATACGGTATAGAATCGACTACTGCAACTATACACTACACAGACTTTCCCTAAATTCAATAACACCTTTCAACAAACTACTATATTCCGCCGCACGTATAGTTTTCCGAAACCCGAATTACTCTAGAACTGACATAATTCCATATCTCAAAACATTACACTGGCTACCTATAACACAGCGAATCCAATACAAAATTATACTGCTGACTTATCTAGATGCACATCTCAATAAGCCAGACTAATTGACTGACCTACTGACAGACTACAATCCCTCCAGACCTCAAAGTACTGCAAACCAATATAAACTACACACACATAACTGTACCAATCTCACAATAAAACAACAATCTGCCTTCTCTATTGCTTCTCCCAAACTATGGAATAGCCTATCAGTTTCGCATAGATCTTTATCATACACTCCTTCTTTTAAATGTAAACTTAAAACATATATATTCTCCATTGCTTATCAATAATTAAAAATCATGGCCGAAAACTCTACATTGAAGTTGAAGTTGGTTATAAGGTTACTACTACTACTACTAATACTACTACTACTACTACTACTACTACTACTACTACTACTACTACTACTACAACTACTACTACTACTACTACTACTACTACTACTACTACTACTACTACTACTACTACTACTACTACTACTACTACTACTACTACTACTACTACTACTACTACTACTACTACTACTACTACTACTACTACTACTACTACTACTACTACTACTACTACTACTACTACTACTACTACTACTACTACTACTACTACTACTACTACTACTACTACTACTACTACTACTACTACTACTACTACTACTACTACTACTACTACTACTACTACTACTACTACTACTACTACTACTACTACTACTACTACTACTACTACTACTACTACTACTACTACTACTACTACTACTACTACTACTACTACTACTACTACTACTACTACTACTACTACTACTACTACTACTACTACTACTACTACTACTACTACTACTACTACTACTACTACTACTACTACTACTACTACTACTACTACTACTACTACTACTACTACTACTACTACTACTACTACTACTACTACTACTACTACTACTACTACTACTACTACTACTACTACTACTACTACTACTACTACTACTACTACTACTACTACTACTACTACTACTACTACTACTACTACTACTACTACTACTACTACTACTACTACTACTACTACTACTACTACTACTACTACTACTACTACTACTACTACTACTACTACTACTACTACTACTACTACTACTACTACTACTACTACTACTACTACTACTACTACTACTACTACTACTACTACTACTACTACTACTGCTACTACTACTACTACTTATATATATATATATATATATATATATATAAATCGAACATTCATTACGTGCTTTAATTTTATAATGAAAGAGAAATAACAATTTACAATTAATTTAAATTAATTAATAATTTAAATAAAAGAAAAGAAATTTAATGATATTCATTACATTAATATAATAAAACTATTTATTGAAATATTACATACGTATTGCGATATATAAGTTATACATGTTATCTTTATTTATTAATTTAATTTAATTTTTTGATTTCGGTTGTACAATTATAAAACACTCTGCTAACATCCATATTCATATCATTGTTCCATTTTCTTAATTTTGTATTTCGTTCCCAATATATACTATATAGAAGTATATATGATAATTTTTTGATGCTTTAATTGAGTCAGTTAATTAAAAAATATGAATTAAATTATATAAAAATGTGGGTTTTTGATATACCAATAAATTCTAATATATTATCATAACTCGGTTAAAAAGGGTTATGAATAATTGTATTAAGTAATAGTATTTAATTTTATTAATACCTAATGGGAGAATTACATATGTATAATAGATTACTAAAATAAATATATCTATGTTTATATACTAACTCGAGTTTTATTTTCTTTAAACAATCTATTGTACTGTTGTTAATAAAAAACTTCGCTTTATATACGTCATTTTTATTGACATACATAGTATTTTGTATTACAGTTTCTGTCAGCGTATTGCCTAATCTTCTCTTCATCATTGCATTATAAATACACTCAGTAAAATATCTCGTCTGAAATTAAATTATAAATTATGGATTTTATATTTATTTTGAATATAATCATTTAACTATATATATATATATATTGGTCAAATTACCATAAGTACGGATTGTCAAACAAGTACAGTTAGACGTTCCAATAAATATATATATATAATTATGTTTAGTAAAATAGAACATATTCAAATAGGATGATTTATTCTAATTGAATATATATATTTTTTATAAAATTACATCTGGTAGAATAGTTAAAAGATGTTTTGAATATGATGAATATACACATTTTGTATAGAGATGATTTTATATAAATAGCATCCTTATCTGATATAAATCAGCATACAGCAGATATTTAGATAGTTATCAAATAAAACATAGCTGTCATCAATTATTTATTATGGAATTTTGACTATGTGATTACTGCTATATAAATTATTTTGTAGGAATTAATACATAAATATTTATAAATACAAAAAACACGAGTATAGTTTTGTAATATGCACGCCGTGCATATTACAAAACTTGCATTGCACGGTATACCATGATAAACATTTATATTTTATGTGTAATATATGTCCAATATATATCTTGAATAAATAACCTATGCGATAACAATAAATCATAATAACTGTATTATATTATTACTTTATTGAAATCAATTTATTTTGCTTAGTGATAATAAATATATCATAAATAATTAAAGTCATTGGAGACTTGTCAAATGGAACAATGTTCAATATGTTATTAATATTTCAATGTTTAATTCAGAAAGTTATAATATTGAATAAAAAGTTATGCTATATCATAACAAATAATAATTACCAATAGCACATATCTCTCATAAAATAGGTCATAGTTATAATCATACTGTATAATAAATCGAGTATAAATTAGTTTTAAAAGTTTGAATAAACACGTAATATTATGATTACGAGTTTATTTATTTATTTAAAAATATTATATACAATAATACCATAACTATGTTTGCTGGATATTATAAAATATCATTATCTACCCGACCAGTTTGACTATTAAGAGAATAATATAAATTAAATGATAATATTGTTATTTAATGATAATATTAATATGCACATACCTGATCTGATTGGATCTCCAAACAAATATTCGTAACAAGAGTTATATACGTCAGAATTGCATGTGGTGTTCTATTTTTCTTTGAGTTAATTCTGTTTGTAATTGTCTTGGCAAGGTTAGCTAGCCTCTGCTTCGAATATCGTCGATTTATATCCTGAATTATTAAATCAATATAATTATGTTTCATTGTCATGTTATATTTATAATAAGTAAACATATTATATCATGTCACATTATATAATATATATATTGTATAATTTCTACCATTATCTGAAACCTATTGCCATTAACAGGGATGGTATAGATATAATAATAATATCATACAAGCATATACGAATTAAATATTATATACACTAATTAAGTTCAAAATACATACGAGTGATAAGCTGATGAATAATGGAAATTTATAACTATTTACGTACTCTAGAGATCATCCAACTTTAAATTAAGCAACTGTTTTACCTTTAATACTAATTTGAATATTTCGAGTCTTCTTTGTATAATTTGATAGACAATAACATATTAATACTAAACTATTTCAAAATACAATTAAATATACTAATAAATACAGAAACTCTGCTTTCATATATATTATTAACTCACTGAATCACGTTAAATGATGAATAATTACCAACACCATATTTCGTATAACAAACTGAAATTTATTTTTAATTTTTATATCCTCGAAATAATGGAAAAAATAACTTGTATAATAATAATTATTATAAATCATACGATAACTAAATAAATATATATTTAAGATGTCCGAATTTCTTCATATTTTCATATTTTCAATATATCTTTAAAAAATTTATAATTGTCAATTATTAAAAATAATTACAGAGAGATAGCTTACGATTCAATTCCCCTGTCATCTATTTTTAAAATGTCATATTTGCTAATATATTCAAGAAACAGAATATTAACTATAACGAATTGCAGGCCAACTACATTCCGATTTCATAACTACCAACAATAACAATAATATTTGAAAAGTGAATTGCAAAAACAAATTACCAGTTATTTATATACACATAATCTCAATAACAAATTTCAATTTCAATTTTAATAGTTTCTTGGCATCTAACGTTAAAAAATAAATAGTTCTCGTAACAAACTCACTAAAAAATATTCATAATGATAAATAAATTAAGGTTATATTGTTAAGTCTATTATCCGAATTCGACATTATTACTAATTATATTTTATAAATCTATCATTCGATACTATTGATCAACTATATCTTTGCATAGACTTATCTTACTGAATATTTCCGGTATTGCTTAAACTTTAACATATATTCTGAAGACATAATGATTATAATACCCTTGATATACTCTTAATAATTAAATGATCGTAAGAAATAACTTGATTAATAGTTACTTAATACCAGTTATAAGACAACTATTATAAACGTTCCTGATATTACATGAATACGCTTCTCGTTAATTCTCGCTTCTCGTTTCTTACTATTTAATTGTATAACATTAATATATGCCCATCCATAAACTACTTAGTTTCATAGTTATTGATAACCTTTCAATTGAACTATCTCATAAAATAAGCTACATTACAGTTTTCAACGTGTGAAATAATTCTCAACATGTAAAATAAAAAGTTTACTAAAGAAACTACTCAGAAACTGCAAAGCTACTTCTTAATATCATAATATACTATTGCATTTCAGTACTTATTAAATCATAATAACACCATTGATTTGTCTAATTAATTAACAATAAACTTATTTTCCATATGCAAAATATGTCAAATTATCCATACTTATATCACAATGATTAATACACAATAAACCACAGTATCACTTGACGATTACTGCATTTAAAAAAAACTGAATTATTTTGCAATCTTTCCGACATGATTACATGTCTTCTCTATTCATTAAATAATATCATATCATATGTATCATGTTTATTGTCATCATGTTTATTGTAACACATTGTCATCATGTGTATTGGCATGTTTCCACGAATAGGGTAACCTTAGTATTGCTTAATGTTGTAAATATAAATAAGATCAATTAGTCAATCACTAAATGTTAATATATACAATATTTCATAATACGCAATTTATTAATATTAGTTTCACATAATAAAATATGAATAGCAATACAATTATAAAAACTAATATATCATATTTAATATACTTATTTTAATACGTATTATATTATAATATTTATTTTTATAGAAATATAATATTATAATTCGACTATGTTCACTAACCACGTAATTTGATAGAATACATCCATTGCCTAGTGATATAACTAAACCTGACACTAACACCATACCAAGTAAATTACCAACTCTCATCCTTAATCGATAGAATTGCTTTATTCAACTATAATGTACGAATAATTTATATAGAATGATTTATATTAATTAATGAATTTGAGATGAATTAAATAAATATTCCATATATGGATATATGCTTGCAATTTGTCTACAACCCAATGACTCGTTAGTTCTCAATAATCATTAATAGATAACATTTTGTTTATATAGCTTTGTATTTATCGTTAATTTAGGCTACATGTAAATACAAGTTCATTAACCTTGGTTATGTCAGTGTATACACTATAGTATATACTATATACTATAGTATAAACTCTAGTATATAATTGTATTTTTATTTCATATATATATATACTTCATAATCTATATTTTATATTAATGTATATAATAAGTACATGAAGCGATTTATTTACTGTTAATATATCACTTATGCTTAATATACCAGTGATATATATGTTTCATAAATAAGTTTATTTAGATAACAATGAAATGGATATTTATAAATATATTATTTAGAATTTAAAATAGTTTAGTACATTGGTACTATATTCATATACTAAATATATTTAGTATATTCTAGATAATGTATTCTGTAGTATTAAATACAAAATTCTTATTGTATTTCACCGATTTATATCCAATTAATAATTCATTAATATATTATATTTACTGTTACTTATATCATTACATTTTATATAATATTATCCTTTATTTAGTTGATCAATACCTACTGTCAAATATTTACTTTTTCAGGAATGTCAAACTTATTTCTGATTATTTTGTTATAACATATGTACGGATGATAACTTGAAATAACAAATGTAAGGATTATAAATTTATATTAATAATTATTTTTTATTTTTATTTTAGATATATATCTAAAGTTTGCCTGGGTTTTTCTAATATATTATTATATTCGCAAATAAATATATTGACTTGATACTCAATTTCGTGATTCTATAAGTAATTTGTTATATACAATATATTTAAACAGTATATATATATATATTGTTAAAATATATATGCTTTAATTCACGTTTCCTATAATAAAAATATTAATTAGTGTTAATAATTTAGTATGAAGTTGATATAAAATTTATATTAGCCAGTTAATTTAATATAGTAAATAAATCAATATTAATACATTATAAAATAATGATTACTAATATAAAAGTATATATATTATATACTATGTATAGTATACAATATATTAATATATATAATTAACATATCAGATAAACTATTCGTTTAACCTATCGTATGAGCTTGGAGTAAGCATATCTCTCCCAAGATGTCACCACCTTCTTATTACCTAGATCGGATCTAATTTTCAAAGGTTCCAGATTACCGTAAGCTCCAGTCTGGTATTCGGGTACCAAGCCACCTGGCGTACTGGTGCACCGGTTGTAATAGGCCCCGTACCATTGGTTAGAAGTAGTTGGCACTTTTCTTTCTATAGTCTGTGTGTAAATGTATACGGTTTGATTATGTGTATCCTACATGCATATGAGGCAGACTCAGATAATAAGTAACAACTTATATAAATAATAATATTATTGTATATAATAATAACTATGATTTATTACTTAAATGTAATGATTATGATCATCTGAGTATATATATATATGTGTGTGTACGTGTGTGTGTGAGTGTGTGTGTGTGTGTATGCGCGTGTGTGTATGAGTGTATGTGTGTGTATTACATTACTTTTAAAACTTATAATGTATACCTCACTAAATATGTTGAGTTTTGCTCTTCTCGGACAATTCAATCTTTCAATTGGTAGTAGATGTTCTTGGTTCAAGTGGTATATGGTGTCGTAGGTAAATGGTGCTGTTGACTGTTTATATTATATATAGTTATAGTATGATATTAGTATAAAGTTCCCATACTGAGTTATCATTATTGTGGTGGTGGTGGTGATGGTGATAGTGATGGTGATGGTGATGGTGATGGTGATGGTGATGGTGATGGTGATGGTGATGGTGATGATGATGATACATAATAATAATAATAATAATAATAATGATAATAATAATAATAATAATAATAATAATAATAATAATAATAATAATAATAATAATAATAATAATAATAATAATAATAATAATAATAATAATAATAATAATAATAATAATAATAATAATAATAATAATAATAATAATAATAATAATAATAATAATAATAATAATAATAATAATAATAATAATAATAATAATAATAATAATAATAATAATAATAATAATAATAATAATAATAATAATAATAATAATAATAATAATACTAATAATAATAATAATAATAATAATACATAAAATTACAATTACAATAATGTGAAATTACAATAACAGTAATTACCTTTGGCAATTTATTGTTGAAGTAATTTAGTTCTCTTTCCAAAACGTTTTTTTGGTTTTTGAATGACCTTCCGACTAATGACCTCCGAATAAACTCTTCACTTTTAATATCTCCAAAGTATTCACCTACAATAATGGGATATTGTAATAATATCTATACATACACATGAACAATATATAATTATATAATATAAATACATATATATAGAATTATATATCTATATTTAGAATATATACTTAGAATGATATTTCACATGATTTACTTTCTTCAGTATATGAGCGATATATATTATTAATAATTACTAACAAACTGATTATCGGCGTATTGCAAATGTTAAAACACTAAAGATAGGCCAGATATTCAATTTATCTGGCTTAACTTAAAAAAAGTATTCTTAACATAATATATAGGAATTATAATTATAACGCTTCTTTTTCATATCTTAACCAAATCAGTAAGAAGCGATTTTGATAATTATAATTTCACCAAATAATCTGATATAGGATTTAAGAATTATTGGAATAAAATTAATACCATTCAAATTTTTCAGATTAATAATTTCAATAGTTGATCAAATTTAAGGTTACGTAGATATCAGTAACGTTATCATTCGGATCGAATAAAATCGTATATAATAAATTCATAGAAAATGAATTATGCTTGCAATAAAAACTATGTTATACCATTTTATATCGTTATTATGTATATAATAACTTTTATTATAACCTAGGTTGCTAATATATTTTAAAAAATTATTCAATCGATTATAATTAAATGTATATTTTATAGTAAAATATAGTTGATAAATAAAATTCATATGTATGATTCTGTACCTTGTGGGAATTGATTTGGGTATTCTTTTTGTATATCCCTCTGTCCCCTAAAGGTCAATGAGTTTTTCAACCCCCTAGTACTTATATGTTGGCTATATATTTGTTCTGTCTTCTGCGTACGTTAGGTTATACAGTTTATATTGTATATATTATATATAATATATATTAAAAAGTATTAGATTATTATTATTATTATTGTATAATCGTATATATTCCTAAAATAATTATTGCAAATTAATTGTATTGTACTTATTATATATAAAATTCATCTATTATTCATATAGATTATATGCATATTTATAAACTGAGTCATTATATATTTACCATGTATATTTCTCTTTGACTAAGAAGTTTACTAATTGGTGAATGTTTTGACATATTGTTGTATTATGACTATAGAGTATGTTAATATATGTATATTTAAATAATCTAATAAATATTTAATTGAATAAATTCTAATAATATTAATCAGCTATTCTATATTTATAATTATTTTTAAAATAGAATAATTTACTTATTCTAAATTAATTTTAAAATTTATTTGTTTATTTACATATAACATCGGTACATTTTATATGTAGTATATAAGACTGGTCTAATTGGATAATTATAATTAATACAATTACAATATAGTAGATATGGATATATCCAATGTAATCATGAATTTTAACATTTCAATGATCATTATTTGTTATATTCAGATATGATTATATTTATAATTATATATACAATAAAGGGAAAATATATTTAGCATGTATAATATAAATTATGTACATATTATTAACCAAATAAAATTTATCAAGTAATAATACAGACCTTAGACTACTTTATCTACAGGATATATTAATCTAAACAAGCGTTCCCTTAGATGCAGAATGTATTAAGCTAGACGAGGACTCTTTGCTTCAGTATGTATTAATCAAATCAAAGAACTCCCTTTACCCGTAGGGTATATTAACCCATGCAAGATCACCCTAAGCTTTGGGGTGTTTAATTTAGACAAAGGATTCTCTTAACTTCGGAATGAAGTAATCCATATAAGGGCACCCTTAGTTCCAAGGTGTATTAATCTAGATAAGGACTACTTTAATATTTACTAATAACAGTAAATATTTGTTTTATCATCATGTTATATAAACAACAATTATAAATTATATATATATTAATATATAATTTTAAAATCCTTATTATACAATACATATATTATTAATATGTGTATATGTATATACAAAAAAGTATATTTACAAAAATTTATAAATATTTATAAATACAACAAATATTAAGATCCTACAGATGAGCTCGTACAATATACAATTTATATTATAAATATTATGTTCTAGGTTTAAATAACGTGTCTAAAATAGATATTGAAATAAATAATTTAGTATTAAATACCAATCAGGTATGACACATTACCCATATAAACAGTATGTTCTATGAAAGTACTTAATAATTATTATTTGATGATATTGTTTTTATTGACATTTCATATTTAGTCTTATCATATTTGTTTTAACTAATATTATATAATATATATATAGAATTATAATTCTATGAATTCATAGGATTATATATAATTAATTATGATTAATTAACTTAATATTTCCGTCAATATAAAAATAAAATAATGCTACTCTTCAATATGAAATTAAAGAGAAGTACCCGACAATATTATACCGGAATAAAGCTGTTATCACATGCTAATTTGATCACATTTTATAATACATTTTATAAATAAACCTTTACAGCAAAGATTGTAAAATAATAAGCTAATATGTATCTTAAAAGTAGATTATAATATATTATACATATTCATCATTATGATGATGCAGATATATAACAATCTATAGATTATCCGTAGTATACTACAAAATAATGTATTCAAAAAGAAATACATTAGACTAATAATACAGTACATTAGTTCTTCATAGTTTATGGTTTTTTATAACATATAATATATATATATATATATCATATGCATCCCATAACATAAATGTTGCGTAAACTTTATATGAATTTTAAAATGTATTTACTTAAATTTTATATATTAATATATTAATTGTAATGATGATACTCTTCCCGATATTTTCTAATCATAAAATACATGTAGATAATGTTCAATAGTTTACTGATACAATTTATCTACGGGTATAATTTGTTATCCAGCCATTTTAGGTTCATTTTAGTTCCCACTTAATATTTCTACATTTTATATATTGATATACTTCTAATCCTATATATATAGCAATGCAAATACATATAATAAATACAAAGCTTGTGAGAGCCATATTTAAAATAATATAAATAAGTCACTTTTTAAACAGGGTCAATCCTCTCCCCTCTCATAATTGTTTATGATTTCATTTTATCTACATCAGATCTACAATCACCTACGTATATATAATTCTTCATTCATATCTTGATGCGCAGAGTATCGCTTATCATATATATATATATATATATATATATATATATATATAATGAATGAATGAAACCTTAGATATCCATAGATTACTGCAGAAATATTATTATATGATATAAGATCATATATAATACATAACTATTACATAAATTATTTTTTAACCAATACCATTATTAAATTAATTATTTTATGATCATATAATATACGTCAACCAATATTAAACATATTTTATACAATGTTACAATTTATACTATTATTGTGTCCATTATTATTAGTATATAACAATTAATAGTATACATACATATATATATATATATGTGTGTGTGTGTATGTGCTTGCGTGGGGGTATATATTAATATAATATAGGTTACAACATTTTAATTGAAATTAATTCATAAAAAATATTAATTAAGTTATAGTATTGTAATAATCATATTGATATATTTAAGTGATGGTAAAATAAACATTTTAGAAACCTCATATCTTATGTTAAGTTACATTTATATTGTATTGGTGATATATATTATTAAAATGACATAGATGCACGATATATTTTTTTTACAAAATACTGTAAATTATTTTTAATAAATAATATGCTTAAAAATCTATTAAATCTTATTTATGAAATTAGAATGTATTAATTATTATAATATGATTATTATTTTAGTATATGTTATACATTTATTTATCTAATTGAATGTCATTGTATATTATTAATTGATTTAATCTAAATGAATTACATATTAATTTAATTAGAAAATCATAAAGAATGTTTAACATATTATTCAATATTGATCAAAAAACTAATTTACTCCGTCAAGTAGATACTGGGTTATAATTAATTCAATGTAAATCGTGTTGTGTTGTTACATTTCATTATGTGCACGGCGTGCAGTACACGTATACAATGTACATCTTATATTATATAAATGGATACATTAATAGTGTAAGAAATGCTCCTGAGAATTACCATCTCACTAATATATTAGGAATTAGATGTATAAAAAATACTACTATTAAAGTGAAAGATGAAAAATGTCTTATTATAAATATATATATTATAATATCACATTTCTATATATAGCCAACATTAATGACTACATTTACCGGAGGGAATATAAGTATGTATATATGAGCTATTTACTGACATTTTTGAAATATTAGTAATCAGAGTATTAACCCAATCCTTGATTCGTGTACATTTACGAGGGTTTGGTAAAAGTCAAACCTATGCACCACAGTACATATATACCATGTATATAGGTACTATGGTGCAACACATCCGCTATAGCGTGCATATATGGGGGGAGGCTTCGATACTAGTCACATAACTAATAACGGAACATTTACATTATGTATATGATATATTCATCAAATATTGAACATTTTATAGATTTATTATAACATATTGTAATAAATGTGTATATTAGAAGTGTAATAAATATGTATATTAAATATGTATTTTATAATTTTATAAATAATATCAAAATAAAAATAACTAAATTCGATAAATTAACATTTAAATATATAATAATATATAAATAATATATACTATAAAAATATGTATTTACATTATGTAATAGAAGTAAAATATAGAATTCAAAAAATATAATAATTATGATTTAAATAGTTTAAATAGAACATTATTTAGTTAATCATAATGATTGTAATTCACAGTCGATCTAAAGTCCTTGAAACTGATGCTCCCATCACAATCAATATCAATATTCCTGTGTAATAAATTGATTCTGATTTCACACTTAAACAAATTATAAACTTGATTATTGATTTATTTATAGATATATTTAAAATCAATTTTATTTATAGAAAATATTACCAATATATTCGTTTTTTGACATATTTACTAATGGTAGGCATTCTAGATTCCAGTAGTTTATCAATATCTTCTTTAATCAAATATCCCCTACCTGGTAATGTTAATATTATTTAATTCATGTTAATTATAATGACAACAAATATTTATTATTTAATAGTTTAACAAATCAAATTTATGAAAATATTAATATATAATTAATAAAATATAAAGTAGATATAGGATATTATTAACATAGCCAACATATTTTAAAAAAATACTTATTAATTAATTAGTCATTGAATTAAGAGATATTTAAACTAATTCTCTTTTTAAAATAAAATAATCCTATATTACCTATATTATAAAGTATTAATTTATATTTACTATACCTATATTAAGTTTACATTTATTTTATGAAGTAATATATTAAGCTAAATAATATATAATTTAAACATTTTTTTTAGTATAAAAAATAGGTTTAGTTTAATTTTACTCGAAAAAAAATTATTCCAAAAAAATTTAATTCAATGAGAATTCATTACATACAATTAAATACCCTACATTATTATACCACTAATAAATCCAAATTATTTGTATTACTGTAAAAGCAGATTTATTAACCCTTTTACCAGCGATATATTACCGTCTTATCGCACACATATATGTTTATATACAATATTATTTATATAATTAACATTATATACAAAAAAAAATTACAAATTATCCAGTCTATTTTTAATAGTTTACGTATTACAAAAACAACTATTTACTATAAATATATAATAAATTTATTTAAAATTTGCAGAATATGTTTGTTTATTTACATATACAAATTATTTAACGTTCGATGGAAGTATAAAAAAATAGTCCCTATATTCGTTAAAGTATGTTTAGTAAATAAAAATAATAAAAATCTTTTAAAATTTACCGTATAATTTTAGCAATATTTTTCTACGAAATAATAAAAATAATTACATATAACACCATAAAACTTATTTTATAAATTGAAAGAGTTACATATATTGCTTAAAATGCATTAATACATAAGAAAATAGTTTGTATATGTCTATATAAAGCAGCTACAAACAAAGGCGACCTTTTCGATTATTAATTTTAAAAATGGATGATTTTTCAGATTTATTAGATCCTAATAATGATTTGTCATCAGATGACTCATTATATGATATTGTGGTTGATAACTTTTAATTGATATATTTAACTTGGTAAAATAGCAATACATTACTTTCTTATATTATATTGAAAAATATTCTTTAAAAAATAGTTTACATGAATATATTAAATTAGTATTTTATTTAGAAATTAAATAGATTTTATACTATTGTGTAGTTAGATATCTTTAATGTGAGTTATGGTTTTATATAGGAAATGTTAATGGTTCATAAGTTATGAGAAATTAAATAATCCATGCGATAATAAATTTAGAAAGTAATATTTTTACAAATTTAATCGTAAATCGGAAGTAATATACGGTGCCGTTTATATAACATAACTTTTGCTATATTTATAATTTTAATAAAATTTAAAAACTACTGTAAAGATTATTATATTATCTATTACTTTTACGAGATATGTATATACTTTAATTGAATATAAATATTAGTAAAATAATATTATGTAAATTTAACCAGATAATAATTTTTTTTTTTTTACATACTTATTATATACCTGAAATGTATTGTTTTTAATTATAAAATATACTATGATATGTATATTTATGTTTTATTTAATATTCTTGATACTTTTATATTCATTATATTAATATTTACCGAGTTATGAGCTATTTTATTGACCGTAGTAAAAAATTAAAAACACGTAAATCTAGTGATTCCTACCATCGTGATGCAAAAAACTACAGCTGGAAAAAGGGTTAATTTAATTACTCACCAACATATGTTTTATTATGTAACTTATAAATATATAACTATAAATGGACTATTACTATATAAATATACCTGTTTTATCTGCTAGTAGGAATGTTTGCTTCGCAATTTGATTAGGATCGGAGTCTTCAAATCTGTTTTTTATGATTTTAATAAAATTCTTCAAGCAAAGACTTTTATAAAAATCATTGCAGTCTGCGGAAATTGTACATCTATAATTAAGATCAAATGCATTTATGAAGAAATACAAATCATAATATTTTTTAAATTGAATAAAAAATTGTAATTAGTCAACAATTAATATAATAAATTGATTAAAACTCTATTCATATTAAAAACTCTATTCAATATTAATAACTTTATTTGAATATAAACTGACTACTTATCATAATAATTATAATAATCACATAAATTAAAATGAATAATGATATATAATTATGTAATTAATATTAAAAGAATCTTAATATAAATATTTATTTGGTAAGTTACTAATTACATATATTATTACACATAAATATATATATATACAATATATACAATATATATATTATATATATATATATTAAAATAGGGTCGGTAATCTTATATAATTATTCAGGGATTAAAATTTTAAAATAAATATATCTAAATATCCTTCTATAATAATTGTTTTTAAAAGATCATGTTTTTATTTGTACTAACTAGGGTTTACTTTTAGACCAAATTGTTCTATTTGATTATCCACTTCTTCCTGTTAAAATAATATATTAAATATGTGAATATTAAATATTTAATTTATAATAATTTCGTTATAATATGAGATTATCATAATTAACTTATCGCTATGATTTCATCATAGATTAAATGGTTTTATATCAAATTATTACATTTATTTGGCATATATATTCTAACTTTATTTGGCTTATATCCGAAGATAACAATATGAGCAACTTTGAAATCTGATCTAGTCAAGTATCCTTTATCACCAAGATCAGATAACTTGAAAATCTATCATGTAAATGAAATAATCATGTAATTAAAATAGCATTCATGATGATTTATATAAAATTTATATAGAAAAGATTAATGACAAATTTTAAAATAAAGAAAATAAGTCTTGAATATGAGGATAAAAAAGCGAATATGAAAATGTAGTTAATAAAAAACCATTTTAAAATTGAAAATATATATTTTTTAAGATATTAACTAATATTTTAAATTATGGACGATACAAAATAAGTCGATACAAAATATTAAGTCAGTTACATTGATATATTTGTATAGTGTATAGAAAATTATATAATACATTATTTAGTTAGTATTTATAAGTTTTATATAGCATTGCTATTTATTATAATAATATTATATAAATAATAAGTGCTTGAAATAATTAATAATAATACACACTAGTATGTTATGAGTTTTTCTTCTTTACATAATATTCTGATAATACAATAGTATATGATTTAGTCTTTTATTAATCCTGTCTACATCGGATAATAATTATTTTCAAATTTACTTATCGAGTAAATAAACTATGTATATAAATGTAAAAAATTATATATATATTTACACATTGGATAGAAATTAAAATTAATATTATATATTGTTATATTGAAAAATTAAATATTCCGGTGTCTTCTAAAATACCAATAATACAAATAGGTGTATTACTAGAAAGGCTGACAATCTCTAAGATTATCATTATAATATACAATACAAATAAATATCTAACCGTTTACTTACTCTCTATTGGTTCAGAAGTAGAAAAATCAGAAGATATAGGTTCATCTTTGGTAGAAACATTTAGAGGGCTTGTTACATAATGATAGTTTTAATTTTAATCCTTTTATCTAACACCATTACTGTGATTTTACTAGATTCCACTATGATAAAGATAAAAAGTGAGATACAGTCTCACATGAATACAATATCAACGATTCATCAGCTGTCTACTCTACACCTAAATTATATCCAGTTTATAAATGTTATTGAATCTCTCATATTGGAAATCACATATGTTGCTCCGTAAACCTTTATAACAATGGATTTCTATTAATTAAATAATATAATAAATTAGCATATAATGTTTATACACTAATGTAAAATTTAATTTTAATTTATTGTTCAATTTATACATTTCGCGGATTGATTTATCTCTAATTCATTTTCCTATTTGTTTCTTCATATCAATTATTTATTATATGATATATTTTTCAACTGATACAAATACGTATATCGTTTTTCAGTAAGTCATAATGAATAATGATCATATAATTAATTTTCACAGATTATTCAATATATATAATGCAATAGTGAAATTGTATATTATAAATAATATTATATTTTTTAATTTAAATAAAATGTATTATGAATTACAATCATTGTAATCCTAATATACGATAATTGAATCATATAAATCAATAAAAAAAACCTTTAGTAATTCATTATTATCAAAAATACGCTCAAACATTGTATATATTTGTATTTATAACATAACTTAATTAGTTATAGGTATGATAATATATTTTATAACTGTTAATGTAAATAAACATGTTTATATTTATTTACAATTATTATTCCAGACATCATGTGATTACATACTGATATTCTATTGGATATACGCAGGCATTTACTCAAATGGAATATCAATAATATTCAATATGGCCTCTTGTATATTTGTTGTTATTTGGTAACTACTTGTACAGATAAATTACGCCTAAAGATTGCAAAATGTCATCCGGTAGTCAGAGGTTGACTCGTATGACATCTCGGAAATCACATAAATCGAATAGAAAGAGATCATGTTCACCAACTCCTGGAACTACAGGTTAAAATATATTTACTTTGAGATAAATTTCAATAATTATTTACTTATGCATAGGCCATTGGCCTTATTTTATTTAGGATTTTTTAAATAATATTTTATGTTTTATGTTTCATGAGATTATATATTTGCTTTAAATGAATTTATATAGTTTTGTATAATGTAAAAATATCTAAAATTGCTAATTTACAATTATACATGACTCTTTATTTAGTTAAAATCGATAATTATTTAGTTTAATCAATTTGGAACATAATTTTTTTGTTGTATTTTATGATCCATTTTGTAAAATACATTTAAAACAATATACTTTTAAATGCAAATTATTCGATTGAATATTTTATTATTATTTATTTTATATCAAATTAAATGACTAATTAATCAAAACTATACTATAACAATATGACAAAATATGTTTTTATTTTATTGGATTTATATAAAATATTTTAAAATGATAACTTATTATTATATTATATTTTTCACAAACTGATGTTATTATCTTTATTTAACGTCTTAGCATATCTGTAAATATTATAATTATACTATAAATATTTGTTTGGTATTATTTAATTACTTTAATAATATATTGAATCAATTCAACTGCATAACGAGTTAACAATATATGGCTGTTGTATACTCTCATAACTGATCATTATAAACTTGGTTATTGTTAGTGATGATTTAAAGAGTGATACAACTTAACATAATTAATTAAATACGTTATAATAACTGTTATAAAAATATAATATAATATTAGTATATTATATTTCATATGTATTATGTATAATATATGTATATATATATTAATATATTAGTATTTAATATTATTATATATATATATATATATGGTATTTATATATAATTAGTACATTTCTAAAAGTAATATTATATAAATATTTATTAAATATATTTTTTTCAAATGAAAAGCTACATCATAAAGGAAATGTTTTATATAATATATGTTTCATTCACTTTATAATATGCTTAAATATTTTGACTATATAATATAATTTATTGTATAATATATTATATTATATAATAATATATATGATTTTATATAGTACTAAGTACAGATAATGTACAAATGCTTGATATTTATCGCATTATATATCGCACCATATATTTACATTCTACACTATAAGCAAGTAGAAATAAGATATAATTATAAAACACCATATATAAAATAATAATTTCATATTTCTTATGAATTAATGCTTAAATTATTAAAAAAAATAATTTTGAATATAACATTTTATTATAATTCTATTTTTATTATATATTGAAAATATCCTTTTTATTAATATTTTATTAGATATTATTTACTTTTTAAAATAAATTGTCAGATGATTTTAATCCATATATAGATATAGATATAATATATTATGTGAGTAATCATCTTATTTATTTTGTGAATTAGCATCCAGTAATATTAATTTTAAATGATTGTAAACATTTAAAAGATTAATTATTTTTGAAATGATAATCAAGTGAATACAATTATAGCTAATGATTTATTTCTATATATTAATATTTAATATCCAATGAATATTTTGGATAACAATGTAATTAAAATAAATAATAATAATAATAATATGATTCATACATATCATATAAATAAATTGTATTTTAATGTATTTAAGATGATTATAGGCAAGTTTATTTTAAATACTAATGATTGCATATAAAGTGCTATGTGGTTGGTAATTTATATATGAAAATAATAAATTTAATTAAATTCAAGATTTAAATTGAAATGAATAAACAGCGTATTTATAAAATAAAATCAGTTTATTTCGATAAATTAGATTAAGGTTGATCTTGAAAATGTGCTTTCAACCTTTTTGTACAGTTGAAGCCCAATAAAATGTAATATAAAAATACTAAAAAGTTTAGATTAATTTTTTTGTCAATTTCACCTAATTACTAAAATATTCCAAAATTCACAAAGATTCACTTAATTCACATGTATAAATAATAACAATGTACGTCTTCACAGCGGTTCCAGCTCGCAAACCATGCCCTTCTGGAACCGAAGTGGGTTCCTTGGCCGGCGCCCAACACCACTACAACCTGCGGCGCAAGTCTAGCAGTTCGGTCGGCCATAGCCAGCCCGGGTCCAGTGCTTCCGTCTCCGACGCAAACCTACAGACCGCCGGAAACGATTACATACGACACCCGAGCACCGCTAGCCCCGCCTACAGTACAGACGGCGGCTGCGGCAGCGACTCCACCGACGAGGACGCGTTACCGCTCGAGGAGGCCGCCATGACTGCCGGCGGCGACGACCTCCATAGAGGTCAACGTCGAGGCCATCAGCGTTTGTCGTGCGGGACCGCCCAATCGTGTTCGCTGACGTCGGCGTGCCGTCCGGAGCAGAGGCGGCCGAAACACCACGGCGGTCACTACCTACAGAACGAACTCCCCGACGAAGTGTTGCTGAATGTGTTTTCGTATCTTCTCGAAAAAGACGTACTCAGCATGATTCGCGTCTGCAAACGATTCTCTCAAATTGGCAATGACAGTCAGATCTGGTTAGCTTGTGGGCGTATAGAAATTAATTTACGCTCTATTGTGATGTGCATATAGAATAGGTTTAGAAATACAAGTAAATCCATTTTTAAAAAGTTATTCGAACCATAATTTATTTAATTTTTGTACACATTTTGCTATCTATGTATTTAAAATATTTCCGTAAAATTACGATTTAGATGTTCGGTAAAATAAAATAAATTGACTTATAAGATATTAGTGTTAATTTTAATCATTAACTTATCTTCAGACTATATTTGCCTATATATGTTAAAAGATTATTTGTATAGTTAGTCTCATGGTAAATATTTATTGTGGATGTCATATTTGATATACAACTAAGAATCTATATCAGAGCATTCTATATTTACTTACTCAGAAGCAACTTTTAAACTAATTTCTGTATATATATGTTTATCTGTGTTTGACAAAAAAGATCAAAGTAACTTATGATGGTGTATTAAATGCCATTCTAATGTTATTATATTGTTTACTTTAGTAATATTAGTAACCTTTTATGTATTTTATGTATTTATTAATTTTAGATTGTTAAATGATTATTATATTTGTTATCAGTATTTAAATGAATTTCTATATAAGTATAATATTTCTCTATCAAACTATTGTTGGCATTGTTTAAGATCATATTTGAGTTCGTATGTATTTATCTCATAATTATATACATTATGTGTCTGCTGCGGCTATTTGGGTTTCCTGTTAATGTCAGATTGCAGCTTTTAACTGTCACATAACCTGACAAGAGAGTGAATAATTACTCTCTCACTCTCTCTCTCTCTCTCTCTCTAATTAAAAACCCACCCGATTAATTCTATGCTAATATCGTAAAAAATGTGATTTTAATGCGTTTTTTACGAAGTGAATGTCTCTGTCCTGGTCACACCCAGTGCATAGCATTAGTTGCTGTTCATTCTATATTATTTTACTATCTAATAGGACATTTACAATACCTTAATATATTCCAGTATTCATATATATATATATATAGTATTTAAACATATTTATATATTAAGAGATTTAACTTCAAGTTGGTTTGTTTCGTTAAATTACGTTCATTTTCTTTTAAAAAATTATAAAAAAGGAAAAATAATTAAATTTTTCATCAAAAAATCCGAAAATTTCACTACAATTCCTTAACGTTCGAATTATCCAACAGGAAAGAGCTGTACCATAGTGTGTTCGAGTACGACCTTCCAATTATAAAGAACGACGCTAAAAACTACACATTCGTCGAACCTTCCACCGGAGATGGGGATAATGCTTGGAAAAACAGCTTCAAGCTCATGGTTAGAGCTTCGCTTCTAATTAGGGATATAGCAGGCGGGTTTTGTGTACCAGGAGTGTAAGGCCTGCATCCTGTCTACACTTTGTAGGGTTGTGCCTCACATGTTATTAATGCTACTGTTGATATTATAGGGGCGTGGATTTAGGTTAGCCTAGGAGTGGTATATAGTATATAGGCCATAGTAGTTATAATTAATATAAGGGGGGCGTGGCTTATATTTACTTTTCTGGTGTATTATTTACGTATGTGGTTTATAGTTAATATAGAGGAGTGGAAATTGTTTTATGTCAATATTACTATAGCAACTGTATAAAGTTGTTTATTTTTTAGTTGTTTTAATTTATTAAATGTATAAATCTCCTGTCGTATGTGCATTAAGTCTATTCATTGTCTTATATCAAATGTGAGTAGAATATAAAAAAAGTATATTTGAATATTTTTATCAATTTAATAGAGATATTATAGAACTTTGTAATTCAAACTAATTCTTTGAAATAAATTGTATTTAAAAATATAAATTATATTGAACTTGATCTTTATTCCGATATCTATTTTTAATTTGAATCTTATATAAATATGATTGAACTTTTTTCAAACTTTCTTTAACATAACCAACAGCATTTTCAATATAAGCATGTATTATTGTTATGATTTAAATCAATATCAACTCCTATTACAGGTAAAGTTCATTAACTAAAATCAATTTCCATATTAAATCAATTATTTAAAAATGTAAATTGTCGGATACAAAATTTCTATATTTCGTTTTCTATAGTAATTTATATTCTACTAAATATAGTTTATTAAATATATATATATAATATACATTCACTAAAATTAAAAGTAGTATTCATAAAATTAGTATCCATTATATATGTTATATATCTATACCTTAGTAATGTTCTGCGTGTTAATTCTATCTATTTTAGACTTACATTATTTTGAATCTGGTTATTTCTGGCTAATATATATTTAGTTGTCAATATATATTTAGTTGTCAATATATATTTAGTTGTCAATATATATTTAGTTGTCAATATATATTTAGTTGTCAATATATATTTAGTTCTCAATATATATTTAGTTCTCAATATATATTTAGTTCTCAATATATATTTAGTTCTCAATATATATTTAGTTGTCAATATATATTTAGTTGTCAATATATATTTAGTTGTCAATATATATTTACTTGTCAATATATATTTAGTTGTCAATATATCTTACCATGTATTACTCTCGTTACTATTATGCTTTTCATAATTGATTGAGTACAAAATTATATAAGCAATTTCATTTTCTTTATTAACACAATTCATGTTATAAAACTACATCAGTCTATTTACCAGGTATATATTATATATAATGACACATTTAAATTATATAATATAGACTATATTATTAATTATAGTTTAATAGTTATATCATAGTTTATAAATGTAGTATATATTATATATAATTTTATTCTAATTTAGTTTATTGTTATACTATTATTATGCTATTTATAACTCATTGAAATATTATTTTTTAGAGTTTATGAACACTGGATGAAATAACATCTTAGATTATATAAAATATATATTCAAGTATAAATATATTCATAATTTGATACCAATAATATTTTTACAGCAGTATAAATCAATGATTGATACATAAATTTGATATTGCTTATAATGTTAACACAATA
Organism: Osedax frankpressi; assembly: GCA_964035775.1. Taxonomy (NCBI): domain Eukaryota; kingdom Metazoa; phylum Annelida; class Polychaeta; order Sabellida; family Siboglinidae; genus Osedax; species Osedax frankpressi. Next base: position 12,165,132 of record OZ038314.1, read on the forward strand.
TTGTTAATGCAATATAACAGTATAAATAAAAAATAGAGCTTATATAAAATGCTTTAAATGAGTCAAATTAATAAGTTATGATAAATAATTTATAATATATATTTTTCTAAATTTAAACCTTTTTTAAATGTTAAATTTATAAACATTTAGTTTATTTTATGGTTTATATTATACTGATACTGCTGTACAATTGAATATTATACTTGTTAAATAGTTTTACATTCATTTTAATCCTAAAAATAACCTATTAATTATTAGTTAATATTGATAATATAAATTATTTAATAATTTATTTTTTAAACCATGAATATTTTTTATCAAACTATTGTTTTTTATTAATTTTAAACAAACGTCAAACAAACATACTTGCTTATTTGTAAACAATTTGAACTATTATAATTTTTTTTAAAAGAAATTTATAAATGATTAGCGATTAAAAGATTACAATTTTAAAGAATTTTTACTTTTATTCAATATCCATAAAAATAATTTTAAAATTTAATAGAATGGAAATAATAATGTTATCCAATAACAGATTTTAATTCAATATTGTAAAAATGAATAATGATATCCGTATAAATTGTTTTAATATTGATAATAACCATTAGTAACTAACTTTTTGTATTATATATATATAATCTAGAAGTGTATATATTTTATTATCACTCAGATTTCAACAATATGCTTGAGTTAAAGTGATGTGTAGTGAAGAGTACAGTTCTTTAGTTAGCCTTCGAAAATGAATTTCTATATTAAGAATCTAATTCAACCCCATTCATAGCTTTATAATATATAATTGCTAATATTCACTTATTATAAAACATCCGAGTTTTAAACTTTACAAATATTGAGTTGTGAAAATAACTCTAATTTTTATAAAAACTGGCAAATATATCAAACTAACAAACATATGTTATATAACAATGTTATAATCTAAATAGAGTTGCAATAGCGATGGTTATTTGACCTTTTTTGAATATGCTATTATATAATCGGTGGTATCAAATACAGCATATAGTGATATAGTGTGATACAGTGGTATATATAAGTAGATTTATAGTTTCCCACGCGCCTCTGTTATATATTATTTATAGAACACTTATAATTAATATGAAATAGTAATATTAGCTATAACTATTTTAAACTAGTTATTTTATAAAATATATCAATATAATACATTTTTAACTATCAATTATAATCTTATATTAAATATATATTTTGTATTACAAATTTATTTTTATTAAAATTATAGAATTTTATTTTTATTTAATTTTTAATATCTATTTATTAAAATGTCTAAATATATTTATTCTTGATTTTTAAATTACCCAAATAGTTATTAAAATTTAATTTTGTAAAAACTGGAGAAATTTAAAAAATCACTTAGAAATTAAAAAATGAATCATTGAATATTTTAAAATGATACAATATATATGTTTGCTTTATAACTTAGAATATGTTGAATATATCATCATAAAAAATGACACAATAAATATATATTTAGAGTATTTATACTATATACTTAAATATAGTTTATTTGTTTTTTATATTTCTAGCAAAAATTAAAAAATAATAGTGAACCTTTGTAACAAAGAATAATAGAATGATATTAATAAACAAAGTTCTGTAAAAAAATAGGTGCTAGTCACTATAGCTACTAACTACTCTACTAACTACTCTACTTGTTACTCTACTAACTACTCTACTAACTACTCTACTTGTTACTCTACTAACTACTCTACTAACTACTCTACTTGTTACTCTACTAACTACTCTACTAACTACTCTACTTGTTACTCTACTAACTACTCTACTTGTTACTCTACTAACTACTCTACTAACTACTCTACTTGTTACTCTACTAACTACTCTACTAACTACTATACTTGTTACTCTACTAACTACTCTACTAACTACTCTACTTGTTACTCTACTAACTACTCTACTTGTTACTCTACTAACTACTCTACTTGTTACTCTACTAACTACTCTACTAACTACTCTACTTGTTACTCTACTAACTACTCTACTTGTTGCTCTACTAACTACTCTACTAACTACTATACTTGTTACTCTACTAACTACTCTACTAACTACTATACTTGTTACTCTACTAACTACTCTACTTATTACTCTACTAACTACTCTACTTGTTACTCTACTAACTACTCTACTAACTACTATACTTGTTACTCTACTAACTACTCTACTTATTACTCTACTAACTACTCTACTTGTTACTCTACTAACTACTATACTTGTTACTCTGCTAACTACTCAACTTATTACTCTACTAACTACTCTACTTGTTACTCTACTAACTACTCTACTAACTACTCTACTTGTTACTCTACTAACTACAATACTGCCTGTGTTGGTGACGGTACCATACTACCCCGATCCATTACTCTTTATGTATATTTCTCAGCTATAAAAAATGTATTGTTATTTTATATTTAATTTAATTTCTTATTTTATTAATTATTAACATTTATCATTATATATATATATTGTATGATTTAATGGGTTATACTATTAAAAGCATGCTGTTATGTTTCGTTATTATTGGTTACATGAAGTGTTACTTATTTAGAAAATTTCCAATAAAATTAACACCAACCTCGGAACCACTCTACCCACTCCACTCGCGTTTTAAATGGATTGGAGCCGTAGACAGGTCAAATGTCAGGTAGTCCAGCCTCCTATGCTAGGTTAAGTTATACCATAGGATAGTTGCAGTATTGTTACAGTGTAGATTTCCTACTCATCTCTATTGCTGTATTTGTATATATGAGTAATAAGTATTCAGAACACACATACTCTCTCTCTCTCTCTCTCTCTCTCTCTCTCTCTCTCTCTCTCCTACTATAATCCTACTCTTCCTATTTAGCTAGTGTATAATTACTATCAATTAATTAGAAACTATTCTCGTGCTGTATTACTGCGGAATACATGCACACATACACATACGCACACGCACACGCGCGTACACGTACACACGCACACGTCCTCATGCACACGTACACACACGCACACATACACACGCACATGTAAACATGCACACGCGCGTACACGTATACACGCGCACACATACACACGCACACGTTTACACACATATGCACATGTACACATGCCCACATGTACACACACGCACACGTGCGTACACGTATACACACGCACACATACACACGCACACGTATACACACACGCAGACGCGCTCGTACACACGCACACATACACAATCCCTCATGCACATACTCGCACACGCGTACACGCACACATACACACTCCCACACGCGCGTACACGCACATGTACACACACACCCACATGCACATGTACGCTAACGCGCGTACACGCACACGTATACATACACACATACACAGACCCGCGTATACACCCCTACACTACACACTCCACCACATATATTGCACTCCACATTGCCGTCAGTTAACCATGTAACACTATACGACTACCCCGCATATGCTTCCTCAACGCAAATCTAATCAATAGGTCGCGTATGTTAAATGGATCACAATATGTCTGTACTCGTGTCTGTGACGTGCTTTTGTCTTTGTTTACGCTACGGGTCTTTACACCAATAGCCTTTACTGCGGCCCAGTTAGTTTGTACCCAGGCGTGTGTAGTTAGTGTAGTTAGTGTGTACCCAGGCGTGTGTAGTTAGTGTGTAGTTAGTCTGCACCTAGGCGAGTGTAGTTAGTGTGTAGTTAGTGTGCACCTAGGCGTGTGTAGTTAGTGTGTAGTTAGTGTGTAGTTAGTCTGCACCCAGGAGAGTGTAGTTAGTGTAGTTAGTCTGCACCCAGGCGAGTGTAGTTAGTGTAGTTAGTGTGTAGTTAGTCTGCACCTAGGCGAGTGTAGTTAGTGTGTAGTTAGTGTGCACCCAGGCGAGTGTAGTGAGTGTGTAGTTAGTCTGCACCCAGGCGAGTGTAGTTAGTCTGCACCTAGGCGAGTGTAGTGAGTGTGTAGTTAGTCTGCACCTAGGTGAGTGTAGTTAGTGTGTAGTTAGTCTGCACCTAGGCGAGTATAGTGAGTGTGTAGTTAGTCTGCACCTAGGTGTGTGTAGTTAGTGTGTAGTTAGTCTGCACCTAGGCGTGTGTAGTTAGTGTGTAGTTAGTGTGTAGTTAGTCTGCACCCAGGAGAGTGTAGTTAGTGTAGTTAGTCTGCACCCAGGCGAGTGTAGTTAGTGTAGTTAGTGTGTAGTTAGTCTGCACCTAGGCGAGTGTAGTTAGTGTGTAGTTAGTGTGCACCCAGGCGAGTGTAGTGAGTGTGTAGTTAGTCTGCACCCAGGCGAGTGTAGTTAGTCTGCACCTAGGCGAGTGTAGTGAGTGTGTAGTTAGTCTGCACCTAGGTGAGTGTAGTTAGTGTGTAGTTAGTCTGCACCTAGGCGAGTATAGTGAGTGTGTAGTTAGTCTGCACCTAGGTGTGTGTAGTTAGTGTGTAGTTAGTCTGCACCTAGGCGAGTGTAGTTAGTGTGTAGTTAGTCTGCACCTAGGCGAGTGTAGTGAGTGTGTAGTTAGTCTGCACCCAGGCGAGTGTAGTGAGTGTGTAGTTAGTCTGCACCTAGGCGAGTGTAGTGAGTGTGTAGTTAGTCTGCACCCAGGCGAGTGTAGTTAGTCTGCACCCAGGCGAGTGTAGTGAGTGTGTAGTTAGTCTGCACCCAGGCGAGTGTAGTTAGTGTGTAGTTAGTCTGCACCCAGGAGAGTGTAGTTAGTCTGCACCCAGGTGAGTGTAGTGAGTGTGTAGTTAGTCTGCACCTAGGCGAGTGTAGTTAGTGTGTAGTTAGTCTGCACCCAGGAGAGTGTAGTGAGTGTGTAGTTAGTCTGCACCTAGGCGAGTGTAGTTAGTGTGTAGTTAGTCTGCACCTAGGCGAGTGTAGTTAGTGTGTAGTTAGTCTGCACCCAGGAGAGTGTAGTGAGTGTGTAGTTAGTCTGCACCTAGGCGAGTGTAGTTAGTGTGTAGTTAGTTTGTACCCAGGCGTGTGTAGTTAGTGTGTAGTTAGTCTGCACCTAGGCGAGTGTAGTTAGTGTGTAGTTAGTTTGTACCCAGGCGTGTGTAGTTAGTGTAGTTAGTGTGTAGTTAGTCTGCACCCAGGAGAGTGTAGTTAGTGTAGTTAGTCTGCACCCAGGCGAGTGTAGTTAGTGTGTAGTTAGTCTGCACCTAGGCGAGTGTAGTTAGTGTGTAGTTAGTCTGCACCCAGGCGAGTGTAGTTAGTCTGCACCTAGGCGAGTGTAGTGAGTGTGTAGTTAGTCTGCACCTAGGTGTGTGTAGTTAGTGTGTAGTTAGTCTGCACCTAGGCGAGTGTAGTTAGTCTGCACCTAGGCGAGTGTAGTTAGTGTGTAGTTAGTCTGCACCTAGGCGAGTGTAGTTAGTGTGTAGTTAGTCTGCACCTAGGCGAGTGTAGTTAGTGTGTAGTTAGTCTGCACCCAGGCTAGTGTAGTTAGTCTGCACCTAGGCGAGTGTAGTGAGTGTGTAGTTAGTCTGCACCTAGGTGTGTGTAGTTAGTGTGTAGTTAGTCTGCACCTAGGCGAGTGTAGTTAGTGTGTAGTTAGTCTGCACCCAGGCGAGTGTAGTTAGTCTGCACCTAGGCGAGTGTAGTGAGTGTGTAGTTAGTCTGCACCTAGGCGAGTGTAGTTAGTGTGTAGTTAGTCTGCACCCAGGCGAGTGTAGTGAGTGTGTAGTTAGTCTGCACCCAGGCGAGTGTAGTTAGTGTGTAGTTAGTCTGCACCCAGGCGAGTGTAGTGAGTGTGTAGTTAGTCTGCACCTAGGCGAGTGTAGTGAGTGTGTAGTTAGTCTGCACCTAGGCGAGTGTAGTGAGTGTGTAGTTAGTCTGCACCTAGGCGAGTGTAGTGAGTGTGTAGTTAGTCTGCACCTAGGCGAGTGTAGTTAGTGTGTAGTTAGTCTGCACCCAGGCGAGTGTAGTTAGTCTGCACCTAGGCGAGTGTAGTTAGTGTGTAGTTAGTCTGCACCCAGGCGAGTGTAGTTAGTCTGCACCTAGGCGAGTGTAGTGAGTGTGTAGTTAGTCTGCACCCAGGCGAGTGTAGTGAGTGTGTAGTTAGTCTGCACCTAGGCGAGTGTAGTTAGTGTGTAGTTAGTCTGCACCCAGGCGAGTGTAGTTAGTGTGTAGTTAGTCTGCACCCAGGCGAGTGTAGTTAGTGTGTAGTTAGTCTGCACCCAGGCGAGTGTAGTTAGTCTGCACCCAGGCGAGTGTAGTTAGTGTGTAGTTAGTCTGCACCCAGGCGAGTGTAGTTAGTCTGCACCTAGGCGAGTGTAGTGTGTGTGTAGTTAGTCTGCACCCAGGCGAGTGTAGTGAGTGTGTAGTTAGTCTGCACCCAGGCGAGTGTAGTTAGTCTGTACCCAGGCGAGTGTAGTTAGTGTGTAGTTAGTCTGCACCTAGGCGAGTGTAGTGAGAGTGTAGTTAGTCTGCACCTAGGCCAGTGTAGTGAGAGTGTAGTTAGTCTGCACCCAGGCGAGTGTAGTGAGTGTGTAGTTAGTCTGCACCTAGGCCAGTGTAGTGAGAGTGTAGTTAGTCTGCACCCAGGCGAGTGTAGTGAGTGTGTAGTTAGTCTGCACCTAGGCGAGTGTAGTGAGTGTGTAGTTAGTCTGCACCCAGGTGAGTGTAGTGAGAGTGTAGTTAGTCTGCACCCAGGCGAGTGTAGTTAGTGTGTAGTTAGTCTGCACCCAGGCGAGTGTAGTTAGTGTGTAGTTAGTCTGCACCTAGGCGAGTGTAGTTAGTCTGCACCCAGGCGAGTGTAGTTAGTGTGTAGTTAGTCTGCACCCAGGCGTGTGTAGTGAGTGTGTAGTTAGTCTGCACCCAGGCGAGTGTAGTTAGTGTAGTTAGTCTGCACCTAGGCGAGTGTAGTGAGTGTGTAGTTAGTCTGCACCCAGGCGAGTGTAGTTAGTGTGTAGTTAGTCTGCACCCAGGCGAGTGTAGTGAGTGTGTAGTTAGTCTGCACCTAGGCGAGTGTAGTTAGTCTGCACCCAGGTGAGTGTAGTGAGTGTGTAGTTAGTCTGCACCCAGGCGAGTGTAGTTAGTGTGTAGTTAGTCTGCACCCAGGCGAGTGTAGTGAGTGTGTAGTTAGTCTGCACCCAGGCGAGTGTAGTGAGTGTGTAGTTAGTCTGCACCTAGGCGTGTGTAGTTAGTGTGTAGTTAGTCTGCACCTAGGCGTGTGTAGTTAGTGTGTAGTTAGTCTGCACCTAGGCGAGTGTAGTGAGTGTGTAGTTAGTCTGCACCCAGGCGAGTGTAGTGAGTGTGTAGTTAGTCTGCACCTAGGCGAGTGTAGTTAGTGTGTAGTTAGTCTGCACCTAGGCGAGTGTAGTTAGTGTGTAGTTAGTCTGCACCTAGGCGAGTGTAGTTAGTGTGTAGTTAGTCTGCACCCAGGCGAGTGTAGTTAGTGTCGTTAGTGTGTAGTTAGTCTGCACCTAGGCGAGTGTAGTTAGTGTGTAGTTAGTCTGCACCTAGGCGTGTGTAGTGAGTGTGTAGTTAGTCTGCACCTAGGCGTGTGTAGTTAGTGTAGTTAGTGTGTAGTTAGTCTGCACCTAGGCGAGTGTAGTTAGTGTGTAGTTAGTCTGCACCTAGGCGTGTGTAGTGAGTGTGTAGTTAGTCTGCACCCAGGCGAGTGTAGTTAGTGTGTAGTTAGTCTGCACCCAGGCGAGTGTAGTTAGTCTGCACCTAGGCGAGTGTAGTGAGTGTGTAGTTAGTCTGCACCCAGGCGAGTGTAGTTAGTCTGCACCTAGGCGAGTGTAGTGAGTGTGTAGTTAGTCTGCACCTAGGCGAGTGTAGTTAGTGTGTAGTTAGTCTGCACCCAGGCGAGTGTAGTTAGTGTGTAGTTAGTCTGCACCTAGGCGAGTGTAGTTAGTCTGCACCTAGGCGAGTGTAGTGAGAGTGTAGTTAGTCTGCACCTAGGCGTGTGTAGTTAGTGTGTAGTTAGTCTGCACCTAGGCGAGTGTAGTGAGTGTGTAGTTAGTCTGCACCCAGGCGAGTGTAGTTAGTGTGTAGTTAGTCTGCACCTAGACGAGTGTAGTGAGTGTGTAGTTAGTCTGCACCTAGGCGAGTGTAGTTAGTGTGTAGTTAGTCTGCACCCAGGCGAGTGTAGTGAGTGTGTAGTTAGTCTGCACCTAGGCGAGTGTAGTGAGAGTGTAGTTAGTCTGCACCCAGGCGAGTGTAGTTAGTCTGCACCTAGGCGAGTGTAGTTAGTGTGTAGTTAGTCTGCACCTAGACGAGTGTAGTTAGTCTGCACCTAGGCGAGTGTAGTGAGTGTGTAGTTAGTCTGCACCCAGGTGAGTGTAGTGAGTGTGTAGTTAGTCTGCACCCAGGCGAGTGTAGTTAGTGTAGTGAGTGTGTAGTTAGTCTGCACCCAGGCGAGTGTAGTGAGTGTGTAGTTAGTCTGCACCCAGGCGAGTGTAGTTAGTCTGCACCCATCCGAGTGTAGTTAGTGTGTAGTTAGTCTGCACCTAGACGAGTGTAGTTAGTCTGCACCTAGGCGAGTGTAGTGAGTGTGTAGTTAGTCTGCACCCAGGTGAGTGTAGTGAGTGTGTAGTTAGTCTGCACCTAGGCGAGTGTAGTTAGTGTGTAGTTAGTCTGCACCTAGGCGAGTGTAGTGAGTGTGTAGTTAGTCTGCACCTAGGCGAGTGTAGTGAGTGTGTAGTTAGTCTGCACCCAGGCGAGTGTAGTTAGTGTAGTGAGTGTGTAGTTAGTCTGCACCCAGGCGAGTGTAGTGAGTGTGTAGTTAGTCTGCACCCAGGCGAGTGTAGTTAGTCTGCACCCAGGCGAGTGTAGTGAGTGTGTAGTTAGTCTGCACCCAGGCGAGTGTAGTTAGTCTGCACCTAGGCGAGTGTAGTTAGTGTGTAGTTAGTCTGCACCTAGGCGAGTGTAGTGAGTGTGTAGTTAGTCTGCACCCAGGCGAGTGTAGTGAGTGTGTAGTTAGTCTGCACCCAGGCGAGTGTAGTGAGAGTGTAGTTAGTCTGCACCTAGGCGAGTGTAGTTAGTGTGTAGTTAGTCTGCACCCAGGCGAGTGTAGTTAGTGTGTAGTTAGTCTGCACCCAGGCGAGTGTAGTTAGTGTGTAGTTAGTCTGCACCTAGGTGAGTGTAGTGAGTGTGTAGTTAGTCTGCACCCAGGCGAGTGTAGTGAGTGTGTAGTTAGTCTGCACCTAGGCGAGTGTAGTGAGTGTGTAGTTAGTCTGCACCCAGGCGAGTGTAGTTAGTCTGCACCTAGGCGAGTGTAGTGAGTGTGTAGTTAGTCTGCACCCAGGTGAGTGTAGTGAGTGTGTAGTTAGTCTGCACCTAGGCGAGTGTAGTTAGTGTGTAGTTAGTCTGCACCTAGGCGAGTGTAGTGAGTGTGTAGTTAGTCTGCACCTAGGCGAGTGTAGTGAGTGTGTAGTTAGTCTGCACCCAGGCGAGTGTAGTTAGTGTAGTGAGTGTGTAGTTAGTCTGCACCCAGGCGAGTGTAGTGAGTGTGTAGTTAGTCTGCACCCAGGCGAGTGTAGTTAGTCTGCACCCAGGCGAGTGTAGTGAGTGTGTAGTTAGTCTGCACCCAGGCGAGTGTAGTTAGTCTGCACCTAGGCGAGTGTAGTTAGTGTGTAGTTAGTCTGCACCTAGGCGAGTGTAGTTAGTGTGTAGTTAGTCTGCACCCAGGCGAGTGTAGTGAGTGTGTAGTTAGTCTGCACCTAGGCGAGTGTAGTGAGTGTGTAGTTAGTCTGCACCTAGGCGAGTGTAGTTAGTGTAGTTAGTGTGTAGTTAGTCTGCACCCAGGCGAGTGTAGTTAGTGTGTAGTTAGTCTGCACCTAGGCGAGTGTAGTTAGTGTGTAGTTAGTCTGCACCTAGGCGAGTGTAGTTAGTCTGCACCTAGGCGAGTGTAGTTAGTGTAGTTAGTGTGTAGTTAGTCTGCACCCAGGCGAGTGTAGTTAGTGTGTAGTTAGTCTGCACCTAGGCGAGTGTAGTTAGTGTGTAGTTAGTCTGCACCTAGGCGAGTGTAGTTAGTCTGCACCTAGGCGAGTGTAGTGAGTGTGTAGTTAGTCTGCACCCAGGCGAGTGTAGTTAGTGTGTAGTTAGTCTGCACCCAGGCGAGTGTTGTGAGTGTGTAGTTAGTCTGCACCTAGGCGAGTGTAGTTAGTGTGTAGTTAGTCTGCACCCAGACGAGTGTAGTGAGTGTGTAGTTAGTCTGCACCCAGGCGAGTGTAGTTAGTGTAGTGAGTGTGTAGTTAGTCTGCACCCAGGCGAGTGTAGTGAGTGTGTAGTTAGTCTGCACCCAGGCGAGTGTAGTTAGTGTGTAGTTAGTCTGCACCCAGGCGAGTGTAGTTAGTCTGCACCTAGGCGAGTGTAGTTAGTGTGTAGTTAGTATGCACCTAGGCGAGTGTAGTGAGTGTGTAGTTAGTCTGCACCTAGGCGAGTGTAGTGAGTGTGTAGTTAGTCTGCACCTAGGCGAGTGTAGTGAGTGTGTAGTTAGTCTGCACCCAGGCGAGTGTAGTTAGTGTGTAGTTAGTCTGCACCTAGGCGAGTGTAGTGAGTGTGTAGTTAGTCTGCACCTAGGCGAGTGTAGTGAGTGTGTAGTTAGTCTGCACCTAGGCGAGTGTAGTTAGTGTGTAGTTAGTCTGCACCTAGGCGAGTGTAGTGAGTGTGTAGTTAGTCTGCACCCAGGTGAGTGTAGTGAGAGTGTAGTTAGTCTGCACCCAGGCGAGTGTAGTTAGTGTGTAGTTAGTCTGCACCCAGGCGAGTGTAGTTAGTGTGTAGTTAGTCTGCACCCAGGCGAGTGTAGTGAGTGTGTAGTTAGTCTGCACCCAGGCGAGTGTAGTTAGTGTGTAGTTAGTCTGCACCCAGGCGAGTGTAGTTAGTGTAGTGAGTGTGTAGTTAGTCTGCACCCAGGCGAGTGTAGTGAGTGTGTAGTTAGTCTGCACCCAGGCGAGTGTAGTTAGTCTGCACCCAGGCGAGTGTAGTGAGTGTGTAGTTAGTCTGCACCCAGGCGAGTGTAGTTAGTCTGCACCTAGGCGAGTGTAGTTAGTGTGTAGTTAGTCTGCACCTAGGCGAGTGTAGTTAGTGTGTAGTTAGTCTGCACCCAGGCGAGTGTAGTTAGTGTGTAGTTAGTCTGCACCTAGGTGAGTGTAGTGAGTGTGTAGTTAGTCTGCACCCAGGCGAGTGTAGTGAGTGTGTAGTTAGTCTGCACCCAGGCGAGTGTAGTTAGTGTGTAGTTAGTCTGCACCTAGGCGAGTGTAGTGAGTGTGTAGTTAGTCTGCACCCAGGCGAGTGTAGTGAGTGTGTAGTTAGTCTGCACCTAGGCGAGTGTAGTTAGTGTGTAGTTAGTCTGCACCTAGGCGAGTGTAGTGAGTGTGTAGTTAGTCTGCACCTAGGCGAGTGTAGTGAGTGTGTAGTTAGTCTGCACCCAGGCGAGTGTAGTGAGTGTGTAGTTAGTCTGCACCCAGGCGAGTGTAGTGAGATTGTAGTTAGTCTGCACCTAGGCGAGTGTAGTTAGTCTGCACCCAGGCGTGTGTAGTTAGTCTGCACCAAGGCGAGTGTAGTGAGAGTGTAGTTAGTCTGCACCTAGGCGAGTGTAGTGAGAGTGTAGTTAGTCTGCACCTAGGCGAGTGTAGTGAGTGTGTAGTTAGTCTGCACCCAGGCGAGTGTAGTTAGTGTGTAGTTAGTCTGCACCTAGGCGAGTGTAGTGAGTGTGTAGTTAGTCTGCACCCAGGCGAGTGTAGTGAGATTGTAGTTAGTCTGCACCTAGGCGAGTGTAGTTAGTGTGTAGTTAGTCTGCACCTAGGCGAGTGTAGTGAGTGTGTAGTTAGTCTGCACCTAGGCGAGTGTAGTGAGTGTGTAGTTAGTCTGCACCTAGGCGAGTGTAGTTAGTGTGTAGTTAGTCTGCACCCAGGCGAGTGTAGTGAGATTGTAGTTAGTCTGCACCTAGGCGAGTGTAGTTAGTGTGTAGTTAGTCTGCACCTAGGCGAGTGTAGTGAGTGTGTAGTTAGTCTGCACCCAGGCGAGTGTAGTGAGATTGTAGTTAGTCTGCACCTAGGCGAGTGTAGTTAGTGTGTAGTTAGTCTGCACCTAGGCGAGTGTAGTGAGAGTGTAGTTAGTCTGCACCTAGGCGAGTGTAGTGAGTGTGTAGTTAGTCTGCACCCAGGCGAGTGTAGTGAGAGTGTAGTTAGTCTGCACCCAGGCGAGTGTAGTGAGTGTGTAGTTAGTCTGCACCTAGGCGAGTGTAGTTAGTGTGTAGTTAGTCTGCACCTAGGCGAGTGTAGTGAGAGTGTAGTTAGTCTGCACCTAGGCGAGTGTAGTGAGTGTGTAGTTAGTCTGCACCCAGGCGAGTGTAGTGAGTGTGTAGTTAGTCTGCACCTAGGCGAGTGTAGTTAGTGTGTAGTTAGTCTGCACCTAGGCGAGTGTAGTTAGTGTGTAGTTAGTCTGCACCTAGGCGAGTGTAGTTAGTGTGTAGTTAGTCTGCACCTAGGCGAGTGTAGTGAGTGTGTAGTTAGTCTGCACCCAGGCGAGTGTAGTTAGTGTGTAGTTAGTCTTCACCTAGGCGAGTGTAGTGAGTGTGTAGTTAGTCTGCACCTAGGCGAGTGTAGTGAGTGTGTAGTTAGTCTGCACCTAGGCGAGTGTAGTTAGTCTGCACCTAGGCGAGTGTAGTGAGAGTGTAGTTAGTCTGCACCCAGGCGAGTGTAGTTAGTGTGTAGTTAGTCTGCACCCAGGCGAGTGTAGTTAGTGTGTAGTTAGTCTGCACCTAGGCGAGTGTAGTTAGTGTGTAGTTAGTCTGCACCTAGGCGAGTGTAGTTAGTGTGTAGTTAGTCTGCACCTAGGCGAGTGTAGTTAGTCTGCACCCAGGCGAGTGTAGTTAGTGTGTAGTTAGTCTGCACCCAGGCGAGTGTAGTTAGTGTGTAGTTAGTCTGCACCCAGGCGAGTGTAGTTAGTGTGTAGTTAGTCTGCACCCAGGCGAGTGTAGTTAGTGTGTAGTTAGTCTGCACCCAGGCGAGTGTAGTTAGTGTGTAGTTAGTCTGCACCTAGGCGAGTGTAGTGAGTGTGTAGTTAGTCTGCACCTAGGCGAGTGTAGTTAGTCTGCACCTAGGCGAGTGTAGTGAGTGTGTAGTTAGTCTGCACCTAGGTGAGTGTAGTTAGTGTGTAGTTAGTCTGCACCTAGGCGAGTGTAGTGAGTGTGTAGTTAGTCTGCACCTAGGCGAGTGTAGTGAGAGTGTAGTTAGTCTGCACCCAGGCGAGTGTAGTGAGTGTGTAGTTAGTCTGCACCTAGGCGAGTGTAGTGAGTGTGTAGTTAGTCTGCACCTAGGCGAGTGTAGTGAGAGTGTAGTTAGTCTGCACCCAGGCGAGTGTAGTTAGTCTGCACCCAGGCGAGTGTAGTTAGTCTGCACCCAGGCGAGTGTAGTGAGTGTGTAGTTAGTCTGCACCCAGGCGAGTGTAGTTAGTCTGCACCCAGGCGAGTGTAGTTAGTCTGCACCCAGGCGAGTGTAGTGAGAGTGTAGTTAGTCTGCACCTAGGCGAGTGTAGTTAGTCTGCACCCAGGCGAGTGTAGTTAGTGTGTAGTTAGTCTGCACCCAGGCGTGTGTAGTTAGTGTGTAGTTAGTCTGCACCTAGGCGAGTGTAGTTAGTGTGTAGTTAGTCTGCACCTAGGCGAGTGTAGTTAGTGTGTAGTTAGTCTGCACCCAGGCGAGTGTAGTGAGTGTGTAGTTAGTCTGCACCTAGGCGAGTGTAGTTAGTGTGTAGTTAGTCTGCACCCAGGCGAGTGTAGTGAGTGTGTAGTTAGTCTGCACCTAGGCGAGTGTAGTGAGTGTGTAGTTAGTCTGCACCTAGGCGAGTGTAGTGAGTGTGTAGTTAGTCTGCACCTAGTCGAGTGTAGTTAGTGTGTAGTGAGTGTGTAGTTAGTCTGCACCCAGGCGAGTGTAGTTAGTGTGTAGTTAGTCTACACCTAGGCGAGTGTAGTGAGTGTGTAGTTAGTCTGCTCCCAGGCGAGTGTAGTTAGTGTGTAGTTAGTCTGCACCTAGGCGAGTGTAGTGAGTGTGTAGTTAGTCTGCACCTAGGCGAGTGTAGTTAGTGTGTAGTTAGTCTGCACCTAGGCGAGTGTAGTGAGTGTGTAGTTAGTCTGCACCTAGGCGAGTGTAGTTAGTGTGTAGTTAGTCTGCACCCAGGCGTGTGTAGTGAGTGTGTAGTTAGTCTGCACCTAGGCGAGTGTAGTTAGTGTGTAGTTAGTCTGCACCTAGGCGAGTGTAGTTAGTGTGTAGTTAGTCTGCACCTAGGCGAGTGTAGTTAGAGTGTAGTTAGTCTGCACCTAGGCGAGTGTAGTTAGTGTGTAGTTAGTCTGCACCTAGGCGAGTGTAGTGAGTGTGTAGTTAGTCTGCACCCAGGCGAGTGTAGTTAGTGTGTAGTTAGTCTGCACCTAGGCGAGTGTAGTTAGTCTGCACCTAGGCGAGTGTAGTTAGTGTGTAGTTAGTCTGCACCCAGGCGTGTGTAGTTAGTGTGTAGTTAGTCTGCACCCAGGCGAGTGTAGTTAGTGTGTAGTTAGTCTGCACCCAGGCGAGTGTAGTGAGTGTGTAGTTAGTCTGCACCTAGGCGAGTGTAGTTAGTGTGTAGTTAGTCTGCACCTAGGCGAGTGTAGTTAGTGTGTAGTTAGTCTGCACCTAGGCGAGTGTAGTGAGTGTGTAGTTAGTCTGCACCTAGGCGAGTGTAGTGAGTGTGTAGTTAGTCTGCACCTAGGCGTGTGTAGTTAGTCTGCACCTAGGCGAGTGTAGTGAGTGTGTAGTTAGTCTGCGTGTCTAGTTAATTAGTTTGAGTATGCACCATCGTGGGTTCCTAATATTTATCTCGCGGGTTCAGATTGGTACAAAATGATGGCATTGATTGATAAAATAGCGATTGTTATGATAAAGTAATGCCTGTGATGGTACCAAGTACTCACTCACCCGCAAACTCACTCAACCTCGTACTCATTTACTTTAGAGTTGTAAATGATACCCAAAGTCAAAGTATTCAAACCGTAGCAAAAGATAAAATTATATATTTAAATATTATTGCGAATTTATTTAGTATATTTGATATACATTGGAATTATTATAATATTATAATTAATATATTAGAAGGTAATATATATAAAAATAATATTTGTAATTATAAGTGAGCAAATATTTTATCATCATCTAGAAAGAGATGGAGAAAGAGTGTGACGAAAACCTAGATATGTTTACATTTTTAATAATACAAAAATTATTATTTGTATTTAATATTTACAGACAAAAATGTAAGCATATGAAAGTTTTCGTCGCTAAATCTATTTCTAGACGATGATAAAATATTTCCAGTTGAATAAAATATTCTTTCACTTGGAACTGATGTGAGCTTGAATCACTAAATGGTGACATGGCAGTCTAAATAATATTGGCTTATTAGTTATTTTCTAACACATGAGAGTTATTTTCTACTCAAATAATATCGACGGCGTTTCCTATTAATTCTTATGTAATCTGTTGATGGTAATTATGTGAATAAATTCAATTGTAATATAATAACGAACCCAAATTGATACTTTATTATTAATTTTTAAATTATTTGATATTTTTTAAAATTTATGAATACATTTTGCTGAATCCCTAGAAATATGTCCATTTCACTTTGTTCATTTTTAATGTCCTCCTTTATTTTCACCTGCATTCATTCTAATTTAATATACTTTTATATAGAACACCGGAGAATATTAAATCTATAATATCTAGGTATAAAAGAAAGTACATTTTTATAATATAAAATATAATAATTTTCTATAGTTACTTTACTATGCGCATTAATAAATGTAAGAATCTGAGGTGTATGTTCGAAAATGTATGCTATAATCTACATATTTCGCTAATAATTTTACTTAGATGTTTTATTGTATCACCTACGATATAAATGATTTAATATAAATGAATCACACATTCACACACTCACTTATTAACCCCATTACTCATTCAAATTCTCATTCACATACTCCAGCATTCACTCGTAAAAACCAAAAATTGCTAACTCACCTGCGCTGTCCCGCAACCAATCTTCTTACCCGACTAACCACACCAATCCTCACTCCTTTCTCACAAACTCGCAACCTAGACAATAATAAATAAAATTAACACTGATATGATGCAATCAAAATAATGAGATACTTTGAAGTGAATATGACACCATGTGTACTCGATCTGTCTGCCATTGTGTTTCCTGTATGGTATATTATCTATACCACAATCTATACCACAATCTATACCACAATCTATACTACAATCTATACCACAATCTATAGCCATCATTTATCAATAGATTATTTATTTTATTATTTAACCATTCAAGTTATTCTATATTATGTTTCTTCTTTGTTTTATTTTTTTCAACAAAAGAATCAGTTTACTATTTCTTCATATTAATTAATTATTTATTTTTCATGAAGTAACTCAAACTCATTAAAATAATTAATTTAATATGTTTTTCTAGATTATAAAATCTATTAATTGGTTAAATAATTAATTTTATTAGATTTTATACCATTATTGTATTAATTAATATAATTCATTGGTTATTTTTCTATGAGTTGTGAAATTATTCTATTAAGATATTCTCATTACTCTATTTTCATTATATTTATAAAGAAAAATTAATTCTCAATGTATTTTTATCAGAAAATGATGCTTGTTATTAAATCACTTTTTAAATAATTTGATATATAATTAAAATATAAATAATAATAACATGACTTAAAATAGTTTAACATAATAAAAATAAACAATAATATATCAATACAATTAATTTGTTCATTAATTAAAATATTAGTTGATAATGTTTTGTAATTCATCCTAATAATATTTCCATTTTACTGGTTGAAATATACTCTTCAATTTCTGATAACCAACCTGAATTTCCTATTACAGTACCATTCCCTACATGTCCGACCTGGCTATCATGATGCATATGAAGAGAACAGCGAGAGATACAAGGGCAGGTCTATTATGGTGAGTTTATGTGTCCTATCTCTCTGTAAATATTTACCCTCACTACGTTCTGCGTATATTACTTTGTAAGTACATATGCACCTAACAATAAGTTTGTATTAATAATAAATAATCGTCAATTTTATATTAATTGTGATGCTTTCTTCGCGATAGCTTGTCCCCTTTCTTACAAACTCCATTAACTTTACTCTAACTCTGTATCCATCACCTAATGTACCCAAACCCAAACTATACCCACGCATGACACTGCTTTGTTCACAATTCACTCGATTCTCCAACTCTACACTAACCCCGTGCATTGCAACCCCACCCCGCCTCAGTTCTTCGACTCCATAGAGTCCGCCGTAACCTACGCCGAAGAGGAGATTGATAACGCTACGATTCTGATCCACAAGGGTCATTACCAACGTGAATTCTTAGTCATCGATTGCAACGTCACTATCATTGGAGCAGGTCAGAGTTCACCTATTAGCCCGCCTTCTGGCATGCCTTTATTCGCTAGTTTACGCCGAAACATATTCCTCGCTTTACCGACGAACCCTTCCCCCCCCCCCTCAATTGCATAATCACTACGACGCCAGTTCATCTGTGTACCAAATCTACCGAGATATGCCCACCACCGACACTATATGCATTAACGCACCCTAAGTCCACCCCACTTGCGCGGACCCATAACCGACTTCGCCCCCACCCCCATCAGCTCCGGGTAATATCGCTGAGAATGTCATCATTGAGAGGCAGACGGAGAGCACCATCATGTTTGGGGATGGGGCTAGGGATACCTACCTCGGCTATGTCACTTTACGATTCATGCCAGAGTCTACGAGTAATGTTAGTCCTGGCCTCGTAATGTTAGCGGTATCCGTGCGAGTAATATACCTTTAGGTAATACCTGTACAAGTTGTAACCAAACGCAGAAGAAAATCTTTTGTGATTTGTCCTTCATGTTCATCTAAATAAAAAGTAGTAATGCTATGAACTTTTTAATAGTTTCTTTTTTGATTTATATTTCGCTTACAGATTCCACACCACAAACATTACGCACTTGAGATCACAGACGGCTGTTCACCTACTATTGACCACTGCGTGATTAGGTCTACATCTGTAGGTCAGTTTCCCTCGGACTACATTTACATCATTTTTAATAATTACTATAATTAATCGTATTAACTGATATTCCCTCGACTTAATAAGTTACTCACCGCCAATTCTACTCCGTAGTTGGCGCTGCGGTCTGCGTGTCGGGTCACGGAGCCGAACCCTACATACGCAAGTGCGATATCAGCGATTGCGAGAATGTGGGTCTCTATATCACGGACAGGGCCCAGGTATGTTTCGCGCAGTAAATGTCTCTACAGTTGTCTGTCTGTACCCTCACCTCGTCTACGTCCATTGAAGTCTTTACCGTGTTCACGCCTCGCACACCTACATTCAACACTGTAACCACGCTCTCTTACACCCCCAATCTATGCTCATTCTCTTCACACGCCCTTGTTCCAACTTCCCTCGAAATACAGACCCACTAAACCCCCTCACTTACACCTCACCATATCCCCGTTAACCCCCTTACACCTCGCATCGCAGCCGTACAGTCTCCTCCTACACCTCAGCGTAAACCCCTACTATACCCCAGCTAACCCCCACAGGGCATCTACGAAGACAACGAGATTAGTCGTAATGCTCTCGCTGGTATTTGGGTTAAGAACCACGCAAATCCCATTATGAGACGTAATCACATTCACCGAGGACGCGATGTTGGCATCTTTACATTTGACAACGGAATGGTGAGTCGGGGAGGATGGTAGGTGTTAGCGTAGAGGTCACACTGGCGAGTAGGTGTTGTCGAGGGTCGAGGGTCGAATATTAAGGTGAACAATGTACTTGCCGTGAGATAATAACATTTATGGATAATAAATGAAAAAAAGTTTTTCTGAAGAAACGACTCGAATATTATAGAAATTGTTATAAATAGCGAGAAAGTAAAAATAGGAATTTGTAATACCGACTCCTGTGCACACCTAGGGCTACTTCGAGAGCAACGACATCCACCACAACCGCATTGCTGGGTTCGAAGTGAAGGCGGGTGCCAACCCCACCGTCGTGAAATGCGACATTCACCACGGTCTCACCGGCGGAATCTACGTGCACGAGAATGGCCGAGGACAATTCATCGACAACTCCATTCACTCCAACAACTACGCGGGTGTTTGGGTCACGTCGAACTCCGACCCCACAATCCGGTTAGTGGTGCCGAGTAATCCCCGAACCCACCACTAGGTCCTCGCCGAACTTAATACCTGTTTTACCTGCGCGTTACTTCCACACTAACCTCTTTACGTCGAATCGTAGTAAAAACGAAATCTACAACGGTCACCAAGGAGGCGTATACATATTCGGCGATGGGCGTGGCCTAATTGAATACAACAACATCTACGGAAATGCTTTGGCAGGAATACAGATTCGCACCAATAGCAACCCCATTGTCAGACATAACAAGATCCACCATGGACAACATGGCGGTATTTATGTGGTAAGTAGATAAATGGGTTTGGTGTAGGTTTAATGATGGATATTAGTGCACTAGTGTGGTGATAATCATGGATAGTAATGCCCTAATTTGGAGAAATGGCATATAGAGCTCTAGGGTGATATAGTGCTCTAGGGTGATATAGAGCTCTAGGGTGATATAGAGCTCTAGGGTGATATAGAGCTCTAGGGTGATATAGAGCTCTAGGGTGATATAGAGCTCTAGGGTGATATAGAGCTCTAGGGTGATATAGAGCTCTAGGGTGATATAGAGCTCTAGTGTGATATAGTGCTCTAGTGTGATATAGAGCTCTAGAGTGATATAGAACTCTAGGATGATATAGAGCTCTAGGGTGATATAGTGCTCTAGGGTGATATAGAGCTCTAGGGTGATATAGAGCTCTAGGGTGATATAGAGCTCTAGGGTGATATAGAGCTCTAGGGTGATATAGAGCTCTAGTGTGATATAGTGCTCTAGTGTGATATAGAGCTCTAGAGTGATATAGAACTCTAGGATGATATAGAGCTCTAGGGTGATATAGTGCTCTAGGGTGATATAGAGCTCTAGGGTGATATAGAGCTCTAGGGTGATATAGAGCTCTAGGGTGATATAGAGTTCTAGGGTGATATAGAGCTCTAGGGTGATATAGAGCTCTAGGGTGATATAGAGCTCTAGGGTGATATAGAGCTCTAGGGTGATATAGAGCTCTAGGGTGATATAGAGCTCTAGGATGATATAGAGCTCTAGTGTGATATAGTGCTCTAGTGTGATATAGAGCTCTAGAGTGATATAGAACTCTAGGATGATATAGAGCTCTGGTATTGTTAATGATTGAATATTAACTTAATAAACAATAGGAGGCAAATGTTAAGGTTAGAGGTAATAATAAGGTTAAGTGTTAATAATGTGTAGTTGTTGTCTAGTGATTATTAGATCAATATAAAGTAATATTGCAGCATTACAATATCAAATTGTTGTTCCAGTTGTAAATATAGATTATCTATAAATTTGGTCCGTTACCGCACGTTTTATTTTACTATTCTCAAATTCTAGCATGAGAAAGGTCAAGGGTTAATCGAAGAGAATGAAGTGTATTCTAACACATTGGCCGGCGTGTGGATAACAACTGGAAGCACACCGATCTTGAGGAGGAACAGAATCCATTGTGGCAAGCAGGTTTGTTACCTTCACCCGTAACTTCACTTATGTCAACGACAACTCAACCCCTCTACGCCGGTATATTTTAATTGATCGACTCCTAATTTAATATTTACTCACCAGGTGGGTGTATATTTCTACGACAATGGACACGGAACGCTGGAAGACAATAACATATTTAACCACTTGTACTCCGGTGTTCAAATCAGGTTCATTTATATAGAATTTATTAAATTATAATATTAATTATTAAGAATATTGATTTTTTATTTCATAATTTATTTATATCTGTCCGCAAATAATATTGTAAATTACCACTCGTCATCATCTGCCCTCTTTCTTCGCCTCAACTTCTTTTATATTCCCCCTACTCATCGCGACCTCTCCGCTCAGAACCGGTTCGAACCCGATCATTCGGCGCAACAAGATCTGGGGCGGTCAGAACGGCGGCATCCTCGTCTACAACGGCGGCCAGGGCATCATCGAAAACAACGAGATCTTCGACAACGCCATGGCCGGCGTCTGGATCAAGACCGACTCGGATCCGACGCTCCGACACAACAAGATCCACGACGGTCGCGACGGCGGCGTCTGCATCTTCAACGGCGGCAAGGGCCTGCTCGAGGAGAACGACATTTTCCGCAACGCCCAGGCCGGAGTGCTGATCAGCAACCAGAGCCACCCGGTGATGCGAAAGAACCGCATTTTCGACGGTCAAGCCGCCGGCGTCGAAATCACAAACAACGCGTCGGCGACCCTCGAAGCCAACAGCATCTTTCAGAACAAGTTCGGCGGGCTGTCGCTGGCCAGTGGGGTCACTCCTTCGTTGAAAGGTAAGTCGCAGCATGTATTTAATTGTTGCAGATAAATGTTAATATATTCGAAGGTTGTTGGAGAGATATTGGAATTCTGTTGGAATGCTCTTAGATGATTATTGTTAATACAATGTTGGAATTTTATTGTAAGTGTATTGTAAGGGTGTTGCAAGGGTGGTAATGGTATTTTAAGGGTATTTTAAGGTCGCTGAAAGTGTGCTGTAACTGTTTTAAAAAGATTAATGTTATGGTATTAAAAGAGTGCTATAAAGATATTAAAAGTGTGTTGTGTGGGTATTAAAAGATTGTTGTGGTTTTTTGGGTTTACGATAGGTTTACATTATTACTTTAAAATATCATATTTTTGATTAATACTTTTTTTAATTATTGTTTATTTATTAATTTATTTATTTTACATAAACCGTAATTTCTGAATGACTTTAACAGACAATAAAATCTTCAATAATGAAAATGCTGTTGAAAGAGCTGTGAATAATGGCCAGTGTCTGTATAGAATCTCCAGCTATACCAGTTTCCCAATGCATAACTTCTATAGGTTTAGCAACTGAATTTTATAATGATTTACAAATGTATATAATATTATATAATATTATACAATAACACAAAAAGATAATAGGATAAACATTTACATAATATACCCATACGATTGTTTTTTGGACATTATTTAATACATTGATCAATTTTATTAAAACTTAATTTCATATTCTGAATATTAATAATTATTTAATACAAGTTATTTACTCAATCATTAATATTTTTATTCCACTAATATTACATTATATTACATAACAGGTGTAGAACCTGTAACACAACTGAACGCAATGCAATTTGTTCAAATTGTATCACTAGTTGTCATTCTGGTCACCAGGTGGATTTCATCCGACATGATAGGTCAGTACTATTGTCTTCGGTTACATTTAGTCTTTCACTGCCATCTTTAGCCACATTTTTTAGATTCCCAAGAAACCAGATGATTTAATTATTATAAAATCTTAAATAATTACTTTAAATAAAATATAATTTGAATCTATTTTTTACAAATATGATTTTTTCTCTTAACTAAAATGACCTGGATATGTTCTTGTATTGGCATTTACATGCAAAAGTAATAACTTATTACGTTTAATAATAAATAAAGTTATCAAATGCACTTCTGTTTGCGTAGTAATTTGTTGCAAATTTGTTGGTTTATTTATTTAAATTGTTTCATAATATTTCGCAATAAAATGTCTAATCGCAAAGTACACAAAATCTCACGACTCGCAGATTCTTCTGCGATTGCGGAGCGGGAACACTCCGCGGCCAATGCCGCCTCCAGGGGGAACCTACGCAGGACACGGACACGTTGTACGACAGCGCCGCCCCGAGCGGCTCTCACACGCTTATGGTGAACTGATGGCCCGACCACAATGACTTCAAACCACATTTTTATTAGCGATTTATTCAACGTAATGCATACAACATATATATATATATTCTGTACCCTTCCCTTCGAGCCCCGTCCCCCCCCGTTGTCGTCCTCACAGCCTCTCTCCTATAACGTCAATCTATTCAGTATTTTACCCTAAACATACCGTTCTACAACTTATGAAACAATAAGACGGCTTATCGACCCAACACCTACTACTACGTATAGGAAATTCACTGCGAACAAAACCACTATCCGCGTACGGGCTAATCGTTTGTTTTATTTATATGTACGTCGTGCTGGACCGCCTATACTCAGCCTCATCTGCTAGGCAATTCTATTTAGTGTGCGCCGTATATCGTGCAGCTCTTCGAGTATTTTAGTACCTCTCCCCGCCACTACTTTGTCTGTATATCCGCTGATATCAAAATTCCGTTGTGGTTTTGCGCCTATTTCTTATTATTTATTTCATACCTACGATTTTATCACCCTTACGTTACTCGTTATATGACTATTTTACTCTCTCTCTCTCTCTCTCTCTATATATATATATATGTGTATGTGTGTATACATATATATGTAACCGTTTAACAGAACGCATGCTGAGAGACATTTATATTATGCAATTATAAATAATATTTTAGAATGGAGTATGAGGTGATTTGCATATGTGGATCGCTCTCTCGCCTGTATGTCATGAAATACAGGAACCAATGTTTTTATCTATGTAATAAATTGTACAAAAAATATATTCATCTTCAATTTTGTTACACTACATTCAATAAATATATTTATATCTAAATAAAAAATGATTTACATAAAATAATAAATTAATGTTTTTTAGCCATATTTATTAAACTATATAATGTTTTAAAAATACAATGTAAAATTAAGAAATTATAAATTATATTTAAATTTTCAAAGAACATAAAAAAATCTATTTGGTGATTAATTATAGATAATATACTCTAAGTAATTTCATTAATATACATATTTAATAAATGATTTACACCTATATTATTAATATTAAAAAATGATTTACTTAAAATAATAATACTAATAATTAATCTATAATCTACAATTAGATTTTTTTATGTTAAAGAATTCTTATATTCTTTGAAAATTTTAAATACAATTTAAAATTTCTTCATTTTACATTATAATTTAGAACATTATTTAGTCAAATATGGCTAATAAATTAATTTTAAAAAATGAAATTAGAAAATATGTATCAAATTCCTTTATAGTTAGCTATATATAGTTTTTAATAGTTATATTGGAATCTATTTAAAAAATAATATAATGCCATTCAAATTGATTTTATAATTTAATTTATAAATTAATTATTAAATTGATCCTATATAATAAAATTAGAGGATTAGCTATTATTAATATCACATTATTATATAATAACATTACAAAAAGTGTTGTTTATCATATTAACATATTCGATGAATAATTAATAATATAGTAGAGTTATTTATTATATCATATTTAAATATTATTATAATCCTATAATTACAACTTATTACATACATATTATAATACTAGTTCGTATTCAATGCAGTTGTATTGCATATTTACGTGTAGTATTAATTTTATAATACATATATTATTAAACAGGTGATTATAAATTAATAATTTACGATTTTTACACCATATTATATTAGCACAGTAAACTTGAAAATATTTACTAAGTTATTACCTTTATATAACGAAAATATTGTCAACGAAATCTAACATATATATTTTTAAATTCTTGACGTTTTAATATATTATAACTTGCTATTTATATTATAAAATATAATTTATCAAAAATAAAATATATTGTAATAGCTTCATCATAATAATCATTCAAATATATTTAATCAATACTTCAATTATATAATTATGATTTTAAATTATATTAGTGAATAATAATTTTAAAAATCTAACAAGCTATTATATTATTTGACACTAACTATTTATATTATATAATCAATTTTATATAATTAATAAGTATATACTTATATAGCTATCCATAATTAATACAATGGTACCTTTAAATAATATAAATTTATATTAATTTTATTGATAATGTTTTTTTATATTTGATATAATTAATTATTTTACTAATGAACATAGAATAATATTAAATGCCCTTAATATAGGTGGAAGATTTTGAAAAGGCCCTAGAAATATTGGCCACTCCACCTTTATTTACAACGCTTCGTGTTAACACACAACTCATAACTGTTCCAAATGCGATAGCAGACTTAAAAATTTCTCTAAAAAAGGTTATATTGTATTAGATTCATCTAAACTGAAATTATAAATAATCTAAATTATTATTTCCTAAAATTATTTGGTGTAAACGTTACAATAATATAATTATATATAACTCTAATAAATACAATAACATATTATATATCAATATTTAAAGCAATATGAAGAGAGGAATTTAAAACCTCCCACTGTATCGCGGTTTAGCGGTGTAAAAGATTTGGTTGTGGTTCAAGGATCTGGCCCACATATCGTCGAAGAGGTAAGATCATAACAATCACCTTTACTAATTCATATATTGCAAGACGTTTATCAAATTTACCTAATTCATTATATTTTTACAACAGATAGTGATTTAATTTTTCTTGCTTATATTATCCAACGGTTCTATTAGAATATATTTAGTTTTTTATAATTTGTTTGAATATATTTATATTGATCATTTGTTATATTGAGCATAATGTTATATATTTAGTGAACTTTAGAAATTGTATATGCTAATTACATATAATGTTACGAATTTTACTAGATCAGAGCAAGTTTTAATTAAATATAAATAACATATTCAATAATTATTTGTAAAAATATCATTTTAATATTTTGAATCGCATGCATCTTTTTAGCATTAAACTTGAAATAGATACTAGTGTTGCAAAGACCTTGAAATATTTCTTCAATATTTAAATATCTTAATGGAAAATTGATCTTCTTACTATAATCATCACAATTATTTAGAAAATAGTTTGAATTCGGATCAAAAAAGAGTATTTTGATTGAAAGTGATATTCTTAAAGAAGTTTATTAGTGTTACAACGAGTTCATAATCCATTCACAAATTTAATTTGTTAACATTCATTGAAATGATCAAATATTATGAATTATCTGAATTTAGTTTGATATATCACGATTATATATATAACTAGATAACTTCAAGGTATGTCTTACAGTAATAATCTGTAATATGTCTTATTACCTCATTCCATATCATAGATATTTAAAATGTGTTTCTATTTCTTTATTCCAGCTGGAAAGTTTATCTCCAGTTGATGTTTAGCCTTCCTATGGCTATTTTTGTAATTTATGTTCATTTTTATATGAAATAATATATGTTTTGTAAATGAATTTACATATGTTTGTAGCTTTAATTTATAGAATATGTAAAAAAAAATGCGTTAACAAAATAATATCTTTTAAAAAAGGATTTTCCCTTTGATTATCATAAATATAATATATATATCATAATAAAAAACTAAAAAGTTATTACATTTAGTCTAATTATATTATATTGATAAAAGTGTACAAAAAAAGGTTTTATAATAAATAAACAATATAATATATTTAAAATTAAAAAAAAAATTTGAATATAATTTATATATATTTATATGTACATTTATGTAATACATAACTATTATTTATGTGTTAATTTATTTCTATTGATATATTTCATATTAATTTCCATTATCGAAAACAATTATAAAATATTATTTGAATATTTTTATTCTCAGCAAATTTTATGATAACCTCCAAATTTACATAGATACAAAAAATTGACACAATTGAAAAAATGATATGCATTTTTTATATCGATAAAAAATTATTCTTAGATTACTGAATTGAATTCATATCTAAACTAACTAATTCTATATCCATAATAGCGTTATAACGTTATAAAAACTGTATTATCAGATTGTTGAGGCGTATTGTAATACTCCACAAAAGTATTATTAACGCACCGCATTTATCCACAGCTTCCCTTGAAAGTAATTGTGGGTTTGGCGTGCGGAGAAGCTGTGTTGAGGGGAGCTAATGTATTCGCACAGGGCGTGATGGGCACACCAGCACGTTTGTATTCACACACGCACACACGTTACGCAATCACATTACGCAATCACTCCACACCACTCATTCCCTATTTCTAACTTGCAAACGTTTGTTACTTTACAATTATCGAGTAAACCATATGGCTTCATATGCAATTGAATTCTAACTAAGTAAGTTTAAACTACAATACAGTACAGTGGTATGCTATCATGTTTCTAATGTAAATGAAATCTAAACAAAAATTAATTAATTGTATAGTTTAAACGTTTTACATACGTTACGTTGTAGGAGTAGTTCAGCCTACGCGACGTATAGGCTGATTACCAATCTACCTCCGTCGGCATAGCAACCGCATACAGCTACAGCATCGCAATTCCTCCGTACCGCAGACATGAAGGTCGGCGATGTCGTCTCCGTGTACGTCGACGTCGACGGGGCGTGTCTACGCGGCTATTCGCGGCCGTTTCTTGGCGCCACCGTACACCTCGGTAACGCGGCCGTCAGAATGGCGCGAACGTCGCTGTTCAACGTCGATAAACCAGATAAAGTGAAGTTTGTAAACTGTGCGGTCGAATTCAATAATATACCTAATTAATGTATTAATACCTAATTAATATGTTAATACCTAATTAATATATTAATACCTAATTAATATATTAATACCTAATTAATATATTAATACCTAATTAATATATTAATACCTAATTAATATATTAATACCTAATTAATATATTAATACCTAATTAATATATTAATATCTAATTAATATAATACCTAATTAATATATTAATACCTAATTAATATATTAATACCTAATTAATATATTAATACCTAATTAATATATTAATACCTAATTAATATATTAATATCTAATTAATATATTAATACCTAATTAATATATTAATACCTAATTAATATATTAATACCTAATTAATATATTAATACCTAATTAATATATTAATACCTAATTAATATATTAATACCTAATTAATATATTAATATGCGTATAGTTAATATACATGTGTAAATATATATTTATATTTAATACACGATAGTAACATTCCCATATAAGGTAATATTGTTAATTAACTAGTGAAAGTTGATTTGATGTTAGCATTAATGTTATAAATTACATTTTATTAGATGTATTAATATTCATAGCTAAGGTATAGTATTATTGATAAATAGTTTTGCAAACAAGACTTAGGAGTAACAGCCCAGTTAAATATACAATAATTTTTAAATATCTATTAAATGTTTTCTTAATAATAATATTATTAATGCTATTTGAATCCGTAAATACCTTCAGATTACTATTGATATATATATATATGTATATATATATATATGTATATATATATATATGTATATATATATATATATATATATATATATATATATATATATATATATGTATTTAATATCATCTATAGTTTGGCATTTAATATATCATAACAATAATCTATGTGATATGATAAATTAATCATGATAATCAAAATCATTAATCACTAATAAATAACACATTTCTACATTGTAATGTTTTTAATCATATCTGCTTGTAACCTTTTTTAACTATATTCATATATACAATATTTGTATTAATATTTATGATATCCTAAGATCTACAGTGAAGTATTTAAATAGAAAATTCAATATTTTAATTATTAATAATCTAATAATGCTAACATAATATTACTATAATTACATATTTTACATATTTTAGTTACATATTATATTTAGTTACATATTTTAACATTTTAACTATTTCATATATTGGAGATATAGCCTTTGATTAGCTTGTACTAGAAACTTATTTGAGTAGAGTGGGTGATGAATTATATATCAAATGTGATTATAAATGAGAATGCATAGTTCTCCCTTTATGAATAGAGGATAATAAATATGTAAATGTCATGTCGGGGTGAATAGAGGATAATAAATATGTAAATGTCATGTAAAGGATAATAAATATGTAAATGTCATGTCGAGGTGAATAGAGGATAATAAATATGTAAATGTCAAGTAGAGGTGAATAGAGGATAATAAATATGTAAATGTCATGTTGATGTGAATAGAGGATAATAAATATGTAAATGTCATGTAGAGGTGAATAGAGGATAATAAATATGTAAATGTCATGTCGAGGTGAATAGAGGATAATAAATATGTAAATGTCATGTCGAGGTGAATAGATGATAATAAATATGTAAATGTCATGTAGAGGTGAATAGAGGATAATAAATATGTAAATGTCATGTAGAGGTGAATAGAGGATAATAAATATGTAAATGTCATGTAGAGGTGAATCGAGTATAATAAATATGTAAATGTCATGTAGAGGTGAATAGAGGATAATAAATATGTAAATATCATATAGAGGTGAATAGAGGATAATATATATGTAAATGTCATGTAGAGATTAATAGAGGATAATATATATATAAATGTCATGTAGAGGTAAATAGAGGATAATAAATATGTAAATGTCATGTAGAGGATAATAAATATGCAAATGTCATATAGAGGATAATAAATATGTAAATGTCATGTAGAGGTGAATAGAAGATAATAAATATGCAAATGTCATATAGAGGATAATAAATATATAATGTCATATAGAGGTAAATAGAGGATAATAAGTATGTAAATGTCATGTAGAGGATAATAAATATGTAGATGTCATATAGATGTGAATAGAGGATAATAAATATGTAAATGTCAAGTAGAGTTGAATAGAAGATAATATATATGTAAATGTCATGTAGAGGTGAATAGAGGATAATAAATATGTAAATGTCATGTAGAGGATAATAAATATGCAAATGTCATATAGAGGGTAATAAATATGTAAATGTCATGTAGTGGTGAATAGAGGATAATAAATATGTAAATGTCATGTAAAGGATAATAAATATGTATATGTCATGTAGAGGTGAATAGAGGATAATAAATATGTAAATGTCATGTAGAGGATAATAAATATATAATGTCATATAGAGGTAAATAGAGGATAATAAGTATGCAAATGTCATGTAGAGGATAATAAATATGTAGATGTCATATAGATGTGAATAGAGGATAATAAATATGTATATGTCATGTAGAGGTGAATAGAGGATAATAAATATGTAAATGTCATGTAGAGGTTAATAGAGGATAATAAATATGAAAATGTCATGTAAAGGATAATAAATATTTAAATGTCATATATATGTGAATAGAGGATAATAAATATGTAAATATCATGTAGAGGATAATAAATATGCAAATATCATATAGAGGGTAATACATATATAAATGTCATGTAGAGGTGAATAGATGATAATAAATATGTATATGTCATGTAGAGGA
The DNA here is from genome assembly GCA_964035775.1 of Osedax frankpressi. Lineage (NCBI taxonomy): Eukaryota > Metazoa > Annelida > Polychaeta > Sabellida > Siboglinidae > Osedax > Osedax frankpressi. The sequence continues at coordinate 12,195,476 of OZ038314.1, forward strand.
TAATAAATATGCAAATGTCATATAGAGGATAATAAATATGTAAATGTCATGTAGAAGTGAATAGAGGATAATAAATATGTAAATGTCATATAGAGATGTATAGAGGATAATATATATGTAAATGTCATATGGAGGATAATAAATATGTAAATTTCATGTAGAGTTGAATAGATGATAATACATATGTAAATGTTATGTAGAGGTGAATAGAGGATAACAAATATGTAAATGTCATATAGAGGTGAATAGAGGATAATAAATATGCAAATGTCATATAGAGGATAATAAATATGTAAATGTCATATAGAGGATAATAAATATATAAATATCATGTAGAGGTGAATAGAGGATAATAAATATGTAAATGTCATATAGAGGTGAATAGAGGATAATAAATATGTAAATGTCATGTAGAGGTGAATAGAGGATAATAAATATGTAAATGTCATGTAGAGGATAATAAATATGCAAATGTCATATAGAGGATAATAAATATATAAATATCATGTAGAGGTGAATAGAGGATAATAAATATGTAAATGTCATATAGAGGTGAATAGAGGATAATATATATGTAAATGTCATGTAGAGGTGAATAGAGGATAATAAATATGTACATGTCATGTAGAGGTGAATAGAGGATAATAAATATGTAAATGTCATGTAGAGGATAATAAATATGCAAATGTCATATAGAGGATAATAAATATATAAATATCATGTAGAGGTGAATAGATGATAATAAATATGCAAATGTCATATAGAGGATAATAAATATGTAAATGTCATATAGTGGTGAATAGAGGATAATAAGTATGTAAATGTCATATAGAGGTGAATAAATATGTAAATGTCATGTAGAGGATAATAAATATGCAAATGTCATATAGAGGATAATAAATATGTAAATGTCATGTATAGGTGAATAGAGGATAATAAGTAAGCAAATGTCATATAGAGGATAATAAATATGTAAATGTCATATAGAGGATAATAGAGGATAATAAATATGTAAATGTCATGTAGAGGATAATAAATATGTAGATGTCATATAAAGGTAAATAGAGGATAATAAATATGCAAATGTCATATAGAGGATAATAAATATGTAAATGTCATGTAGAGGTGAATATAGGGTAATAAGTATGTAAATGTCATGTAGAGGATAATAAATATGTAAATGTCATGTATAGGTGAATAGAGGATAATAAAATGTAAATTCATGTAGAGGTGAATAGAGTATAATAAATATTTAAATGTCATGTAAAGGATAATAAATATGTATATGTCATGTAGAGGTGAATAGAGGATAATAAATATGTAAATGTCATGTAGAGGTGAATAGAGGATAATAAATATGAAAATGTCATATAGAGGATAATAAATATATAATGTCATATAGAGGTGAATAGAGGATAATAAGTATGTAAATGTCATGTAGAGGATAATAACTATTCAAATGTCATATATATGTGAATAGAGGATAATAAATATGTAAATGTCAAGTAGAGGTGAATAGAGGATAATAAATATGTAAATGTCATGTAGAGGATAATAAATATGCAAATATCACATAGAGGGTAATAAATATATAAATATCATGTAGAGGTGAATAGATGATAATAAATATGCAAATGTCATATAGAGGATAATAAATATGTAAATGTCATATAGTGGTGAATAGAGGATAATAAGTATGTAAATGTCATATAGAGGTGAATAAATATGTAAATGTCATGTAGAGGATAACAAATATGCAAATGTCATATAGAGGATAATAAATATGTAAATGTCATGTATAGGTGAATAGAGGATAATAAATAAGCAAATGTCATATAGAGGATAATAAATATGTAAATGTCATATAGAGGATAATAGAGGATAATAAATATGTAAATGTCATGTAGAGGATAATAAATATGTAGATGTCATATAAAGGTGAATAGAGGATAATAAATATGCAAATGTCATATAGAGGATAATAAATATGTAAATGTCATGTAGAGGTGAATATAGGGTAATAAGTATGTAAATGTCATGTAGAGGATAATAAATATGTAAATGTCATGTATAGGTGAATAGAGGATAATAAAATGTAAATGTCATGTAGAGGTGAATAGAGTATAATAAATATTTAAATGTCATGTAAAGGATAATAAATATGTATATGTCATGTAGAGGTGAATAGAGGATAATAAATATGTAAATGTCATGTAGAGGTGAATAGAGGATAATAAATATGAAAATGTCATATAGAGGATAATAAATATATAATGTCATATAGAGGTGAATAGAGGATAATAAGTATGTAAATGTCATGTAGAGGATAATAACTATTCAAATGTCATATATATGTGAATAGAGGATAATAAATATGTAAATGTCAAGTAGAGGTGAATAGAGGATAATAAATATGTAAATGTCATGTAGAGGATAATAAATATGCAAATATCATATAGAGGGTAATAAATATATAAATGTCATGTAGAGGATAATAAATATATAAATGTCATATAGAGGTGAATAGAGGATAATAAATATGCAAATGTCATATAGAGGATAATAAATATGCAAATGTCATGTAGAGGTGAATAGAGGATAATAAATATGTAAATGTCATGTAGAGGTGAATAGAGGATAATAAATATGTAAATGTCATGTAGAGGTGAATAGAGGATAATAAATATGTAAATATCATGTAGAGTTGAATAGAGGATACTATATATGTAAATGTCATGTAGAGTTGAATAGAGGATAATAAATATGTAAATGTCATGTAGAGGATAATAAATATGCAAATATCATATAGAGGGTAATAAATATATAAATGTCATGTAGAGGTGAATAGATGATAATAAATATGTATATGTCATGTAGAGGATAATAAATATGCAAATGCCATATAGAGGATAATAAATATGTAAATGTCATGTTGAGGTGAATAGAGGATAATAAATATGCAAATGTCATATAGAGGATAATAAATATGTAAATGTCATGTAGAGGTGAATAGAGGATAATAAATATGTAAATGTCATGTAGAGGTGAATAGAGGATAATAAATATGTAAATGTCATATAGAGGATAATAGAGTATAATAAATATGTAAATGTCATGTAGAGGATGATAAATATGTAGATGTCATATAAAGGTGAATAGAGGATAATAAATATGCAAATGTCATATAGAGGATAATAAATATGTAAATGTCATGTAGAGGTGAATATAGGGTAATAAGTATGTAAATGTCATGTAGAGGATAATAAATATGTAAATGTCATGTATAGGTGAATAGAGGATAATAAAATGTAAATGTCATGTAGAGGTGAATAGAGTATAATAAATATTTAAATGTCATGTAAAGGATAATAAATATGTATATGTCATGTAGAGGTGAATAGAGGTTAATAAATATGTAAATGTCATGTAGAGGTGAATAGAGGATAATAAATATGTAAATGTCATGTATAGGTGAATAGAGGATAATAAAATGTAAATGTCATGTAGAGGTGAATAGAGTATAATAAATATTTAAATGTCATGTAAAGGATAATAAATATGCATATGTCATGTAGATGTGAATAGAGGATAATAAATATGTAAATGTCATGTATAGGTGAATAGAGGATAATAAAATGTAAATGTAAAGGATAATAAATATGTAAATATCATATAGAGGTGAATAGAGGATAATAAATATGTAAATGTCATGTCGAGGTGAATAGAGGATAATAAATATGTAAATGTCATGTAGAGGTGAATAGAGGATAATAAATATGTAAATGTCATGTAGAGGATAATAAATATGTAAATGTCATGTAGAGGTGAATAGAGGATAATAAATATCAAATGGCTTTCGCAAGTCTATAAAATGCAAGTCTTTAAAGTATGTTTCAATAGTATGTTTCAATAGAGTGCTAATTTTATTAATTTTTATAATTTTATTCGTGGTTATATTATGTGGGCCCAATCACCCCATAAAGGTGCACCATATACTCCATACAGTGAACCCCATACAGTCCCTGACAGTATGGATCATATACCAATACAGTTTAACCTATATACCTCGTACATTGTACACTGTACCCTATACAACCCCCCTACCACAAAAATAACATATTTTTGAATAAAACGTGAAATATGATATATTATATTATACCTTTTGTAACCCTTGAAAAAAAGCTTTTAATGATCTTTTTATTGGATACTAATGAATCTAGGCACTATGAAAATATTCTCTCGTGACAGATGATGCGGTAGGTTGTCTACGGGTAGTGAGTGGGTGTTGAGTGGGTGGTGAGTGGGTGGTGAGTGGGTAGTGAGTGGGTGGTGAGTGGGTGGTGAGTGGGTGGTGAGTGGGTGGTGAGTGGGTGGTGAGTGGGTGTTGAGTGGGTGGTGAGTGGGTGGTGAGTGGGTGGTGAGTGGGTGGTGAGTGGGTAGTGAGTGGGTGGTGAGTGGGTAGTGAGTGGGTGGTGAATGGGTGGTGAATGGGTGGTGAGTGGGTGGTGAGTGGGTGTTGAGTGGGTGGTGAGTGGGTGGTGAGTGGGTGGTGAGTGGGTGGTGAGTGGGTGGTGAGTGGGTGGTGAGTGGGTAGTGAGTGGGTGGTGAGTGGGTAGTGAGTGGGTGGTGAGTGGGTAGTGAGTGGGTGTTGAGTGGGTGGTGAATGGGTGGTGAATGGGTGGTGAGTGGGTGGTGAGTGGGTGGTGAGTGGGTGGTGAGTGGGTGGTGAGTGGGTAGTGAGTGGGTGGTGAGTGGGTGGTGAGTGGGTGGTGAGTGGGTGGTGAGTGGGTGGTGAGTGGGTGGTGAGTGGGTGGTGAGTGGGTGGTGAGTGGGTGTTGAGTGGGTGGTGAGTGGGTGGTGAGTGGGTGGTGAGTGGGTGTTGAATGAGTGGTGAGTGGGTGGTGAGTGGGTGGTGAGTGGGTGGTGAGTGGGTGGTGAGTAGGTGGTGAGTGGGTGGTGAGTGGGTGTTGAGTGGGTGGTGAGTGGGTGGTGAGTGGGTGGTGAGTGGGTGTTGAGTGGGTGTTGAGTGGGTGTTGAATGGGTGGTGAGTGGGTGGTGAGTGGATGGTGAGTGGGTGGTGAGTGGGTGGTGAGTGGGTGGTGAGTGGGTGTTGAGTGGGTAGTGAGTGGGTGGTGAGTGGGTGGTGAGTGGGTGTTGAGTGGGTGTTGAATGGGTGGTGAGTGGGTGGTGAGTGGGTGGTGAGTGGGTGGTGAGTGGGCAACGTCTGATGTTGACCTTATCAGTCTATCAAGTGAAAGTCAGGCCAATCAATCATGACGCATAACAAAAAATGTATTGTAATAAATGTATATTTATACACAAAAAATATATTATATATAAAATATTTCTTAATAATACGAGATATGTTATAGTGGTATAGAAAACTTTTAACCTGTGAAATTGTTTGAGGAATATATCTAAATATATCTAAATGCCTACAAAGTTAACTTCTAACAATTAATCCAACCATATTCCGACTTTAACCAAATCGACATAATACATCAATAGCGTAATGAACAATACCAATACCTTCTAAACAAGAACATAATTCTCTGATAAAGTGGCTACAAATAATTGCATAAATATCTTTTTAAAATTCGTAGTTCCGAATGAGATGAATTAGAAATTCAAATCGGTGTTAAATCTGAAATGAAATTATCGTGTTATGATTAATATTCTATAGAATGAAATTGAAAGTAAATGTTTTCTCCGCTTTTTATCTCACTCGAAGGTGATTATTATAGTGGATAGGTAGAATATACATCCGCGTCAGATGTGCGACGTCATACAAATCCGATATCAGTCTTAGTTTAATAGCAATGCTTTTACTTACTGGGACATGATTTATAGCCCAATCGACTTTACCTTTAATTTCAGGATCACCTCGCTAATATTATATTTATTATAAGTACTAAATGATCTAGACATTATAGAGTGTACTCTATTAATATTAAAATGTTAAGCTATATTTATTACGTACATAATATACTATATATTATATAGATATTTAATTAAAATCATTTTTAATAAAATGATATATTTTTTATATTTTAGATTCTATAGACCAGGCGATTTCCGTTATTCGATAGAATATTTTATGCAATTTTAATACATATATATTTAACTTTATATATCGTAATAATCAAATACAAAAATCTAGCTCATTTGGACCAAGTGATTCCCGGTAATCTAATAATTACAGATTTATTTTAAATATATTTATCAATATCAAAACATAACACAAAATAAAATAAAACTAAAAACAAAACTCAAAACAAAATAAAACAAAAGTCAAACATTAAACCAAATGCAAAATTAAAATTAAACCTAAATCAAAACCTAAAACCAAACTTAAAACCAAATCCATATCCAAACACGAAACAAATCAAAAAATATAGCTAAAATGTAGACCAAATCCATATCCAAGCGCGAAACAAATCAAAAATATAGCTAAAATGTAGACCAAATCCATATCCAAACCCGAAATAAATCAAAATATAGCTGAAATCTAATCCATTTTTCGTAAAAATTAGATATTATATATTATTTATTTACATATATATATTATTTTAATTAATAATTATAGTTGTATGTTATTTTTAATTAATTAAATTATCAATGCCTCCATGGCGCAATCGGCTAGCGCGTTCGGCTGTTAACCGAAAGGTTGGTGGTTCGAATCCACCTGGTGGCGTTTTTTTATTTTTTAATATATTATCATTTTATTTATACAATCTTATAATTCTTCCATTTGGTAAATTTAATAATAATTATATTTAAATTAATATTTTATGTTGTTTATAATTAATACATATTAATACTTATTAAATCAATATTATGATATATTTATACAGAGGGCTTGCTCTGGAGATGACGGAACCCATCTATACTGCTCCTTCATTGCAAAGTATTCCCAATATAGGGGAAATACTATTTCCTCAGAATCTTCCTTCTGTTATCTGTGGTCATGTAATAGATGTTAAACCAGGAAATCTTGTCCTAGATATGTGTGCAGCTCCAGGTTATTATTATCTGATTTAGTTTGTAAATATGTTTTGGATATATATTACAAATTTTAATAATGATATTCATCTGTAAAATATTTCATATAAATATGTTTAACTAATTATTTTAATTTTTACTAATTTACTCAATTACATTATGAATTTTTTATAATTGTTTTAATAACTATATTATAACTATATTATAAACTATAGGAACTTATACAAATAATGTGATTAACAAATAATAATATTATTATTATATATTTAATAAATTATTATTTTTTGAAAACTAATAATTTGTATATGTTATAGAAAAATTATATCATCTGCATTTAAGTAAATGTTTAAAATAATTATGAAAGGAAATATTCAATCTCTTTAAAAGTATATTTGGAATAGTGTCTTAAAATAAAGTGAATTCGATATTTTTGATAATGTTTGAAATTACAGTTTATCAATATTTTATGTTATCCATTATATTTCAAAATACTATTATCAATATCTTATTGTCTTATTTGAGTTTTTATTTTTTATTAATAATTTAAATTACATATGAGTACCTTTATTAATTAAACCACAATAGATTATACTTGATTCTGTAGCAAATGATAGTTTTATAATTAATTAATATTTCTAATAGGAGGCAAAACTGGACATATGGCATGTTTAATGAAAAATCAAGTTAATATTACAATATTATTGATTTATCAATTTTTAAAAAACTCGTAATAATTAAACATTAACGGACAGGGTAGAATCATTGCATTGGATAAGAGCAAGAATAGGGTTTCAAAAATGAAAGAATTGTTGAGAAAATTAAAAGTCACATGTGTTGAATGTCATGTATTTGATAGCACAAAATGTATTATTAATGATGGAGGTTTGTAAATTTCTAGATATTCTTAAAGTAATAATCGATTAAAGTAGTTTATTAATTACAATATGGTAACTATGATAATATTTAATTTAATACTGCAATGAATAATATACCGATATTGATTTTCAATTCATATATTTCTTATTAAAAGGATATTAATATTTATTGATGGCTATATATTTAATTGAACATATATAGTAATTAGTATTCATACATTCATTTACTACTCCTGGTCCATAGACTCTACATTTAATAGCATACTTCCAATAACTTCCAATGCCGAGGAATATTTTTCACTCTTTACCATACAAATTGATTACGATATCTCCTACATCTTATTACATCTCCTACATCTAAGTACACATTTACTCACTAAATAATATACCAATATAATCTTCTAGTAGAACTAACTGGGTCTATTATATTGCAACAGAACTAACTGGGCCTATTATATTGCAACAGAACTAAATGGGCCTATTTTATTGAAACAGAACTAACTGGGCCTATTATATTGCAACATAACTAACTGGGCCTATTATATTGCAACAGAACTAACTGGGTCTATTATATTGCAACAGAACTAACTGGGCCTATTATATTGCAACAGAACTAAATGGGCCTATTTTATTGAAACAGAACTAACTGGGCCTATTATATTGCAACAGAACTAACTGGGCCTATTATATTGCAACAGAACTAACTGGGCCTATTATATTGCAACAGAACTAACTGGGCCTATTATATTGCAACAGAACTAAATGGGCCTATTTTATTGAAACAGAACTAACTGGGCCTATTATATTGCAACAGAACTAACTGGGCCTATTATATTGCAACAGAACTAACTGGGCCTATTATATTGCAACAGAACTAAATGGGCCTATTTTATTGAAACAGAACTAACTGGGCCTATTATATTGCAACAGAACTAACTGGGCCTATTATATTGCAACATAACTAACTGGGCCTATTGTATTGCAACAGAACTAACTGGGCCTATTATATTGCAACATAACTAACTGGGCCTATTATATTCCGACAGAACTAAATGGGCTGTTCCGTACTAACCCGCCAACAGAACTAACTGGATCCCCACCTTATCCGGCGGAAAGTTTTGACAGAGTGCTCTTGGATGCTCCATGCTCTGCTCTCGGACAACGGCCTTGCTTCAAAAACAACCTAACTCTCAACGACATTACTTCATTTCCAAAAATACAACTTCATTTATTTGAAATGGTTACTACTTTGCTTTTTATAAACCGATCAATACTTGTTTATTATATTTGCAATAAGGAAAATAATAATTGTGATGTTTAGATAATATATAATAATAATATATTATAAAAAGAATTTATTCAGTTAAGCTTTGAGAATAATTCTAAAATTATATTTAAAAAAAATTTCTTCTGTGTATTTTATGATAAATGAAATTTTTGCTAATTTTATCGTATATTACATTTTCAATTATAATTGTTAAATAAATTGTATGTGCAATATTACTAACATTATTCTATGTTAGTAAACAATATAAAATTTAAAACAATAATTTAAACAGTAAAACATATATATATAACAACATTTGATATAATAATTGTATATAACAACATATAGTAATTGTATATACATGAAGCCTAGATTTATATTAACCTTAATTTGATTTTAAATTACCCAAGTGTCTTATTAAATTATAATTGCATTGTTTGACCAGTACTGTTTTTACTAGGCCATCAGAGCAGTCCGGCCGGGTGGATTCCTAGTCTACAGCACATGTACAGTTACTTTCGAAGAAAACGAATTACTAGTAACTAAAATTCTCACAAGATTTCCTGAAGTTGAACTTGTATTGCAGGTATTATGTAATATTATGCAATTCTACATGTAAAATAGAAATTTCAATTTCCATATTATTAATTGATAATTCATTATTTTATAAACGTGTATTGAATCATAACATTATTTCATCGTAATTATTTATCGAAAAATAAATTATAAATAACTGTCAACTATTAATACAATTTAATTTTTGGAAGTTATTCAATAATTAAAATTAATATTAATATAAATTATCGTAGTTTTTACACTTTTTGCAGAGACCACATATAGGTGAAGAAGGAAGGAAAGAATCAGAAATGGTTGAACATTGGCGAAAGAAAGTCCAATATTTCAAATGTGAACAATCTACAAAAGTTGATAAAGACACAATTTGTTTTTTTATAGCTAAATTTAAAAAAATTGTATCAGTTTTTGAACATTGATTTATTTATTATTAATTTTAAATTAAATTTTGTTATTATATGCAAATATGTAAAATTTAATTAATTGTTCATGATATTTAATATATATTTTTTATATTACTTATTATTATACATTATGTTGTTATTTACTTAATATATAAAATATTATATGTGAACGAATTTTAAAATTCTAACGGATTGTTCTGTGACAGCTAAGCTATCATATTTCAAAATTAATACATTTTTAATAATTGTAATTGCATAACTTTTATAATTAATTTATTAATATAGTGAATAATTTTTTGAAATTAATTGTGCAATTTTCCTAAATTTTATTAATACTATAGTAATTTTTTTAAAATAAAACTTTGTTTATAACATCTTATGTTATTATTTAATGTAATACAAATTAATATGTAAAATAGTATGAATTCTATATCTTATCTCTCTTCCTTCTCTTCGAATGCATTAAATCTCTTTTAGTTTTTACTAGTAGATCTTCTATTCTATCCAGCTGTAGAGCGATATCTTGAATATTATCTTCTCTTGATCCTGGAGGTTTCTTTTGATTACTATTCTTTCGCTTCTGTATGAGTCGTACATGAAAATAATAATGAAAATTATATTTGTCTAATATAATAATTTATATTCATAAATTAATAAAAAATATATAAAAAGATTAAGTACTATTTTATATAGTTGAATATCAAATGAAACCTGTATTTCAATTACTGCTTCAAGAATCCTCTCATCAAGTCGACCTTGAGTTAACCATTTCCAATATTTCTCCAAAATGACTAACCACTTATTCTAATTAAATATAAAAATGTTGGTAAGAAATCATTTTTATTCGCAAATATTTAGTTATCGTCGTAAACCAAATTTTGTTATTATAAATCTATCCGACTAACCGTTATGTTTTTTTTATTGGGGTACCATTTCTCTTTTGATATCAACGGAGTAATCCTTTTTAAAATGTAATGCGGCATTGCTATTTCTACGTCCAAAGCTAATTCTATCTATTTATAGTTATCAATTTTAAATAATTGGTAACGAGTCGTAAAGGCACTAACTAAATACCTGCATATCGATTCTTTCGAGTCTTGCTATTTCTCTAAGTTTGTTTACGTCATCGACAGCCAACGCAGTCTGTATGGAAATTTTGAATTTTATAATTTAAAAGACTAGTTTAATAATTTAGTCATGGTATTAACAATACAAATAAATATGGTACATACATTTTTATATTTAAATTCTAACCAATAAATTAATGACGACAATAGACATAAGAATTAGATACGCGACGAAGATGATATAAGTAGTGGTCTTGTAAACAATACTATTGTCAGAGACTATCTATAATGAGGGGATATCTAACTTTACATGTATATAGTATATATTATTATATTAATTAAACAAGTATTAAAATGGATTATTTCATATGCGTAGAATATATAATTAATGATTTTTAATAATAATCTTGTATATTAGTAATATTAGGAAACATAAATATAGTAAAGATATAATAATATAAGTATTTGGCTAAACAGTATGATTGTTGAATTGTTGGGTAGAGTGAAATGTATTTTCTCCGAGATGATAAACAGCTGCTTTTATAATTGAAGTTATCGGTTCCTTGAATCCATTCTGAAATTAAGATATTAATATATATATATATATTAATAAACACATTTTCATAATGATATGTTTTATAATATTTTCCTTATAAAAGGTTTTGATTATATTATATACATATATATTTTATGATCAAAATATATGAACCTGATTATTAATTAACAGATAGAAACTCAAACCAAAAGCAATTAAAAACATCAAATACATAATAGCGAATCTAAGGGTTTATTAATATTAATAGATATTAATCGACAAGAAAAATAAATTTGTTTTAAATAAATATATACAAATAGCTATACATACTGGGTGATCATGGAGCTATTATATACTGACGTATGTTAATATATAATATATAGAATATAACCTAATTAAAATTGAGAAAAATTAATATACCTGGAAAATGTTTTTAAAATTTCCAAAATCATCACAGCGAAAACTCCAAATATTGGAAAAATTCTCATTAGTAAAATAAGCTCCATCCATAAAATAAATATTGTGAGCGCTCCTAATTGCCATTGCCATGGCTACCATGAAATGATAATTATCTGAGCATATTTAATCTTAAAATATATACCATATTATAGTGATATATATATATATATATATTATATGTAAACTCTACATAGTATAACATAAAATGTTAAGTATAATGACTTTAGGTATTTATAAATAAACATCTTATATTATTAAAATTAATTAATTATTACTTAAGTGAGTATTTGTAGATTATAATCAATGTAAATATATTACAAATTGATATTAAAATATAATATTATAATTATTACTAAACTAACTTATTACGTACAGTTCTAATCTGGCAGTTGGTGATATTCACACAGGTTACGATTGCACCGATATATCCTAACCAATCGACTAGATTTAATACTCGTCCCAAATATTTGAAACCAGTAGCGATGAATTGAAACAACTAGAGTATGTAGAATTAAGTAATTTAATAATAATTTAATAATAATTTATTATTAAATATTTGTAATTATCTATCTATTTATTATGCTTAGTTATATCATGTTATAAATTTAAATTCAATAAGATATATAAAGTAATATGATAAGTTTATAAAATTCTACATCCACTAACCTCGTTCAATATACCAATTGCAGAAAGGATTATTATAAATATTGCTAGAATATTTTGATAATTATCTTTAACTGGAATGTTTCTTGTTTCGCATAGATGCATGTTCCTATTATTAATATAGATGATAGAATATTAGATAAATAATATTAATTATTATGTATATCCTTATTATAACATGGAATATAACTTACTCATAGAAAGGAGGTCGTTCTTGAACAAGGTATATGGAAAAACATATAACAAATAATCCATAGAAAAATATGAAAAACATATATAGAAAGTTTGCTATTTTCCACTTCCTTCGTACTAAAGACATTGTAACTGGGTGAAGTATAACGTTATCTCTCTTTTTATCTACCTAAAAAATTCAATTAGAATAATTTATATATTTTTAATTTAAAACCCATCTATTTATAAAATGATAATCTATTATTTATTAAATTATGATTAAATGAATAATATGAACATTTTGTTAAATTTTTTCAAATTAACCATGATTTGAAGCAGGTGGTTTGATTTTAACATGGCCTTATCGTCTGTATATGTTGTTGGAAAGCTTTTGATGGCATTTCCATCCAAATCAAATATAGATGCTAAAAATATTAACCATAGCTTATAAAGTAATAAACTAAATGTGTGATCTAATTATGATATTAATAGTTAAACCTGATCTTGTAAATTTTCCTGTTCCATCATCACTCCATTTAACGTAATTATCATCTAAGAATTCATAATCGAATTCAATATAAAAGTCCTCATCTTTAATATTTTGGATGTCATCAGATACACTTATGCATCTGTCTAAAACTAATAATCCAATTTCTGAAATAATTCATTTTTCTAGTATGTATATATGTATATATGTATATATGTATATATGTATATATGTATATATGTATATATGTATATATGTATATATGTATATATGTATATATGTATATATGTATATATGTATATATGTATATATGTATATAAATTACTATATTTCAAAGAAATTAAATAATATAATTTTAAATATTTCTGCAAAAATTATATTCACATGCATACAAAAATATATAAATTTATAAACACTTATAAATGTTTCTAACCAGGCATTTTATCTATGATTTTTCGTAATGGGGTCACTTTTGCCATTCCTTGACATGTATTTTCATTTTCTAAAGCGCTTCTCCAGTAATCACTTTTTAAGATGGCTGCTGCGCTATGCCTGCATTGAAAACATATATATGTAATATATAGAAAATATACTTATTAACATTAATATTAGTTTATACATAAAACTAAATATAATATAAGATAACACTAGAAGTAACTATGAACCTATTATTTGTATCTATTGCTATATCTAAAGCGTTTCGGTTGAAAATATCAGTTGCCGTAACATCTGCTCCGCTATTCAGTAATTCATTTATTATATCGACGTGACCATGTTTACATGCGAGTTGAAGTGGAGAAAGCTGTAAATTATAAGTTATATAACATATATATGATTTCGGTATCAATACTTATTTATTTCTATATATTTCTAAAAATATATACCAACTTTGTCACTTTCTTCATTGTTGATTGGTAATTTTAGTTTCATGAAATACTCAACGATGTCTAAATTACCAGCCATTATAGAGAAATCCAGTGGCGTTCCCGAATGGCAATTCCTGATAATAGTTGCATATCATAATTAATATATGACGTATCAAATTAATAAAAACACATATCAGAATAATATTATAATGTTCATTATATTAACCTTGCTTCTTTATCCGCTCCATATTCAACAAGTAACTTCACGATATCTTCAATATTGTCACCGTGCATTGAAACTAGTATACAAAACTCATATAACTAAACTTAATTGTGTATGATAATATATACATTTATAATGTTTATTTAATACTATATACCTGCTAGGTGTAAAGCGGTGTTGGAATCTTCATCTCGATCATTTAAGCATTTCCCCTCAGATTGCAATAACAAGAAATTACAAATTCTAAAACAAAAATAATAGTTACTCATTATTTACATACTATAGTTTCAATACTAATTTCAAACGAATGCGAACTTCAAATTTGCCGACATCGCAGCCAAATGAAATGCACTCCTTCCATTTTCATTTTTAGAATGTAAATTCGCTCCGAATTTAAGCAAAATCTAAAAGGTTGTAATTTAATTCATATATTCTTAAGTATTTGCATATACAATTATCTATATATGAATATGTTATAGAATACAAACCTTGACGATTTCTAAATGACCTTTGTAACTTGCGCAGTGCAGTGAAGTATTACCAGACTGTTCTGGTTCATTTATTAAGTACTCCATATTTGTTGAAACCAGATTATCCACCAATAACTGTAAATAATAAATTCTAATATTTAAAATACTGAATAAGGAAAATAATATATTATTTATATAAATATAGTAATGAATTATCAACGATGCATGATCAATATGAATATATAAATAGTATATACCATGTATAAATATGAATATAATTTATGTTATTTATAGTCATTATATAATTTAAAGGATTAAACAGGATAACATATTATATGATCTAGAGGAAATATTAATATTAGAGCAAATTCTAAATCCCTCATTTCAAAAGACAATGTTTCACAATTTGATATACAATCATAAAATAACAAGTCGGCATTCATTAGTGATTATACAGCTGTATATATACTCTAGAGTCTATTAATGGTAACTGAATCATGATTTATAACATATATTTTATTTTATTAACTATCCACGATATGATGACATATAATAATTTTTTATAAGTATAATATGAAATTTAATATCCTAAATACCTCGATATAAGTTATGGAATTCTCGAGATATCTCGAACAACTAATAATACATTAATAGAATTTGTAATTTGTTACATATTTCCACAACTGATTTAAAATATCTTCTAATTGATATTAATTATATATAACAGAACAATTTAATACACAAATAATATTGTCAAGGAATCATGTATGTTCTAAGGAATAAACAATTTACAAAACTAAGACTTATAGAATCCATTAGTGTTTAAAACATGTGAATATTTATTAAAATTACGATTGAAACGTTCTGTCTCCTGACTCCTTAATATTATTATTATTATCATTATTATTATTATTTTTATTATAAATGTTATTGTTATTATTATTATTATTATTATTATTATTATTATTATTATTATCATCATCATCATCATCATCATCATCATCATCATCATCATCATCATCATCATCATCATCATCATCATCATCATCATCATCATCATCATCATCATCATCATCATCATCATCATCATCATCATCATCATCATCATCATCATCATCATCATCATCATCATCATCATCATCATCATCATCATCATCATCATCATCATCATCATCATCATCATCATCATCATCATCATCATCATCATCATCATCATCATCATCATCATCATCATCATCATCATCATCATCATCATCATCATCATCATCATCATCATCATCATCATCATCATCATCATCATCATCATCATCATCATCATCATCATCATCATCATCATCATCATCATCATCATCATCATCATCATCATCATCATCATCATCATCATCATCATCATCATCATCATCATCACCATCACCACCACCACCACCACCACCACCACCACCACCACCACCACCACCACCACCACCACCACCACCACCACCACCACCACCACCACCACCACCACCACCACCACCACCACCACCACCACCACCACCACCACCACCACCACCACCACCACCACCACCACCACCACCACCACCACCACCACCACCACCACCACCACCACCACCATCACCATCACCATCACCATCACCATCACCATCACCATCACCATCACCATCACCATCACCATCACCATCACCATCACCATCACCATCACCATCACTATCACCATCACCATCACCATCACCATCACCATCACCATCACCATCACCATCACCATCACCATCACCATCACCATCACCATCACCATCACCATCACCATCACCATCACCATCACCATCACCATCACCATCATCATCAGCATCAGCATCAGCATCATCATCATCTTCATCATCATCATCATCATTATTATTATTATTATTATTATTATCATAAATGTTATTGTTATTATTATTATTTCAATTATGTTATTATTATATATTATTCAATAAAACTATAACAAATGGATCATTAAAATAAAGTCACATAATCTGGTAAAACGTGATTGCATGATTAGCTAATGATTTTATACTAAACCTAGACTATAGTCGAGTTATAAAATTTTTTAATAACATAAAATCGACATATAACCTGATTATAATATTAAGAATGTATAAATGTGCTTACATTTTATATATAAAATTATAATATTGTTGATTATATATCAAAGTATATATTCTATTTATAGCTATTTCCCAACTATTGTAGTTTCGAGATGACCGCCTTCGCAAGCAAGGTATAGACAGGTTCGTTCCCTGTTATCACTAGAAGTTATGTCAACACCTTCCTGCAAAAGAACTTCGCACATAACCGTATCTCCTTTAGAACTAGCTGTAAGTTATTTTAATTGTAAGATTCATTATAAATATATTATAAATAGTATCCACTATATTAAACTTAATTAATTAACCAATTAATAATGCTGTATTAGCCATGAAGTTATGCGCATCTTTTTCTATCCTATTGAACATTGATTTTTTGTAGAAATTGTTATAATAATAAATAAAAGTATATATTATTATTTTTGAAACTCTATAATTTTAATATATCAAATATTTATTTATATATATATTAATAAGTTCGTGTATGATAATAATATATTATTCTCATTATAATATATATAATAATAGGAATAGTATTTTATTCCTCACGATTACAATACTATGTATAAATAATAAATATATAAATATATATATATATATATATATATATATATATATATAATATATAACAATATATCCAGTATATACACCTCTATGTAATAAAGCTCGGCATTTCATTAATTACAATTTTAAAATACATTTATTTAAGTCACATCTAATTGCAACTAGAAGCACCTAGCAACGACCATAAGTCGGTAACATAGTTAACTAGGAGGAAATGCTTAAGTAATATATCGCTAGATTAATTGCACCATGCGCAGAGGAGTTGAAATTCGACACATTAGATGTACTTAGATCTAGGATATCTAACTCTGGTCTTTTTAGAAGTAATCTCGCCAGGTCAACGTGTCCGTACTCTACTGCCCAGTGCAGTGGTGTACATCCTCTCAAATCAATACAATCTAATCTGGCATCGTTGTCGATCAACAAGTTGCAGATATCGATATCGCCTACAATGTGGTACATTATTATTCGTGAATATATAAGTTTTCATATAGTAATCATGTATGATTATTATATGAAAAATTATATGATTATTATAATTTAGTTGAAAGGAGATATTTATTTATTTATTTGTATTAATATAAAATATAGGAAATTATAAAATTGCGATATATTGTATAAGAGATCCATTTGTTTTAGATATAAATAAGATTGTCTAGTCATCTCGAAATATAGTTTAATAATCTTAGTCTATTAAGATTACTGATAACATATATGGTATTCATTTTAGAACTTGCGTTATTAATTGTATTTCAAAAGAATCACGTATGGGTATTGCATACTATTAAATCGCAAATACTATAGCACATATAATATGTCGAATTAATATATTATTATTTCGATTATATTATAATGAGTATAACGATTATATTATAATGAGTATCTCTAGATAAACGCAGAAAATATATTCATTAATATACATTTCTAGGAATATAAATATTATTTATTAATAAACATAAAATGACATTACCTGCAATCGAGGACAGGTGTAGAGGGGAAAAGGAGTTTGTATGATCACGGCATGTGACATTTGTATCAGCTCCTTATTGCATAGATTTTATTATTTTTGATTAATTAGGAAAATTAATAAATTTATTATTATTGATCTCAATTGATCGATTAATTTCTAACCTTGTTTTATTAGTTCTTTTACGATGGAGTGATACCTGCCTTCTATTGCGAAATGCAATGGGGTGTTTCCTTTAATGTCCTCCATATTCACCATCTTATTGGTTAAGCGATGATATATTTGATAATATTATTTCATAAAATATAACGAAGAGTAATACATCGCGGTAATTGTAAATAGTATCATATTTAGAAATATTCTTATGAAATCATATGAATTCTAATGATATATAGGGAAGTAGAAATTTAATATTAAAATACTTCCTATGGGGAAAGGGATATAGCGATAAGAAAATATATATATAAGAATGGGTAAATAGTGATAGGAAAATACTTACCATAGTCAAATTATATATAGAAATAATTTTTATTAGATATAATTTTTTGATCAATTATTAAAATAAAATATATAACGCTAAAGTTAATCTTTAAACTGAGATCCACTAATTAATATTAAACATTTATTATAGTTATTGGGATTTCCTAACAATTCCGGGTAACATTTTTTTGTTGTTGTTGAAAAGGAGAACTATTGTTTCCAAACTACCGCCCATTGCCGCCAAATGGAGAGACATTAAATTCTCGTCATCGGTACCTTAATGTAGAGTGGTAAGAATGTAATATGTGTGATAGTTATGTTAATAAATCATATATATATATAATAACTGTAAATATTCGCTCCAGCTAAAATTAATCTTCGAGATATTTCTATTTGGTGGCAGACGATTGATTCATGCAAAGGAGTTGCTTTCAAGTTATCTTTTGCCTGTTTTCAATCATAATATCAAATAGTAGTAATCACGTCCATGGTATATTGAAAATGAAGTTATATATACTATAATATGTACGTTATATGAAATATGATACATATTTTATCTATATTAATAAAATAGACTACTAGCATTGATATCAATATGTTTAATTTTCAGAAGTGTTAATACAGCTTCGAAATTTCCATGCGTGGTTGCATAATGTAGAGGAGTAGAACCAAACATATCTATACAACTTACGCTGGCTCCGGCTTCAATCAAAACATCAATTATATCTTTTATAGGCTGTCAACGAAGACAATACACTTTTTAAATACTGAACAATAATAGTATACATATATGTCTTTAGTTAGATATTATTTTATATTATATCATACATTAATATCTCATATGTGAAATGTTGATATATAATATATAAATAAGATTAAAAATGTATAATATAAATAATCATTTTAAGTACTAATATTTAATATAATATAAATTAGTATAGCGAAGAAATTATAAATACTAATTATTATTTAAAATATATGAAATTTGATATTCAATGGTTAAATAGTATACTATTTAACCATTTCAATTGTTACTATAATTAAATATTAATATGTATATGTAGTATATATATATATATATATATATATATGTATTTATATATATATATATATATATGTATTTATATATATAATCTATTATATTTAATTATTATCAAATTAGATCATTTTAAAATATTCCATTATCATTTTAAACTAAAATATATATTATATTATTTAATAATCTACTCATGGAAACACATAAAGTGCACTTTATATGTACTAGACCTTAACTTGAGATGTTTGTTTCTTCTTACATGCGTAATGTAAAGGAGATGCTCCTATTTTGTCGACAACATTAACTTTTGCTAAATTGAGAAGATCAATTATTTGTTATACTAATTAATAAAATTTCTATATATATTAATATCAACTAATAACACAAAATGACCAACCTTTATACCTTATTAAAATCTTGACCACTGATAATTGCTGGTACCTAGATGCGTAATGAATAGCTGTTGCTCCAAGAGCATCAGGTTTATTTAGTTGCAGTCGATATCTTGTTTGAGAAAGGAGGGTCGACACGCCCACAACATCTCCAAATCTAGATAGCTGAGAGTAATGCGATGCGTGTGTATGTATATGTGTGTGTATGTATGTGTAGGGGAGTGGGTGTGGGTGTGGGTGTGGATAAAATAATGGATGTGTGTAAAATAATGAATTAAATTTAAATATTCTAATCAAATAATAAATTCATCATTGTGTACATCGGTAATATAATTTGATTATTGTATATAATAACTATATTGTTATAACATAATTGTATTACATCACTATTGCGATGCACTAGAATAGTTTTAAAATGTAAAAATTCGCATGAATAAGATCAGTAAAAAATTGATTTGATAACCACTTTATTAATATATATATATATATAAGCTATATATATATATATATATATATATATATATATATATATATATAATGAATTTCATACGCCAACTTATATATAAATATATATAAATTCGAACAATATTTGTATAATCTAAAATAAGTTATACTAAATTGAGAATTTATTTTGCGAAACCTGGTAAATCCGATCTTTTGCGGGAACAATTTCATTTGTAGACGAATCAATAATTGGTAGTCTTGGTGCTTCCAAAGACCGTAGCCTGAATTCATTTCCAATATGTTTCTATAATAGATTTGTATTAGTAATACACTTTATAATTTATCTAGTAAAGTATATTGCTTCCTTTTTTATTATATACTATAATAATTTATTTTATGATTCACCAGTCAGAAGAGCTGGATGTGTACATTATATTACTGCATATACCTTACTACATATACGAGAAATGTATACTCACTTAGCAGAGTATAATGGCATTGATTATTATATAATAAAACATATGTCTTGAAGTACAAAAAGTTTTATCAACTACGAAATATTCACAGGTAAGTTATAAGACTGGTTATAAAAAAATATAATTATATTTAAATTATGGTGTTGGCTGTTTTATTCATTATGTGAAATTGTTATATTGTTATTTAATTTAATTATCTATTTTAAGCAAATTATAATATGTTGCCATATATCATATCAAATAAACTTATTTCTCTACTCCCTTGCTTTCAAGACTACGGAATCTCTAAGATTATTTATTTTAATCTTAGAGTACATCCCACGACGTGTAATTTCGGGTCCCACGTGTAATTTGAATATACAAAATTTGCCTTTTTCATTGTATTTATACACCCTCCTATATATATATATATGTATATATATATATATATATATATATATAGGTGGGTGAGATATATTACAGTTTACTATATATTATATACTATACCATATCAGTATATATAATAGTCATATATCAAATATAACAAATAACCTCCGTTTATGAGAAATTAAATTTATATATTTCTAAATATATACCGTATATCAAATCTACATTATATTAATAATGTAAACATATGAATATTATATAATATGTTTGTGCTTTATAAAGCGGTCTATAGACCGGCTCTTGCTTGTAGGAACTCTAGATGATATTCCAAAATACAGAGCAGACTATCCACATTAGATTATTAAATACAGTATATATTACTTAATATGTAGATATGTAATGTGTATAATATATACTATATATGTAAATATAATGTATGCTATTCCCACATTGCTATGCATTTGGTACATGGAATTCAGCTAAGTAATTATTGCCCACGATTTGCCTATAACAAAGAGCCTGGTAAATTACCAGGCTCTTTATTACCGGTGGTAATCGACACTGAATAACAATTGTTACAATGTATCCGAGTAATTACCGTATAGGGCATATTTACATGTTGCCAATAGATTTGTATATCGATACGGCTGTATAATATACAGTAGTATAATATACAGTAGTATAATATACAGTGTATAATATACAGTAGCATAATGTAAAAAAACACACATATATATAGGATCATGCAGAAGATAATGATATTAATGTATTGTATAATGTAGTTATATATAATATATATATATAATGTACATTGGGTCCAAACAAAAGTGTTTATCCAACTTATAACTATATACACCTTAGTGATTATGTGATATATTTATATATATATATATATATATATATAAATTATATATACTCTATAATAAACTAATTTTGTATTTACATAGACATTGTATACAAACCACTTTATTTCTTCTGTGTATCATTTTACTATTATGTATTCTAATACATTAACTTTATATAATAAATTAATTAGCTAAAACAAGTTTTATATATATATTTAAGTCATAACAATATTCATAGCTCTGCAACGTTATATTAATTATCTACTGATGGGTTTAATTCATAAATAACCATCGACAGATAGTTTAATACAAGTTGGCAGATTATCTATAGCATTATGAATTATTACCGTCTGCTATTTATTTATTTACTTCTGTAACTTTAGTTACAGAAAGGCCATAGCCTCTATTGTTATAAAATTGGTCGAATGCAGTTTATTATTAATATAGCATATTTTTGTATTATTATAATTAAACAATAACATATTATATTATATATAAATTATATACCTTATCAAAGCAATATGTTATATTATAATATTTAATTATGTTATATAATATTATATATATATATACTATATAGTTTATATATACCATATAGTATATAAATACTATATAATATAGGAATTTATACTATATAGTTTATATATACCATATAGTATATATATATATATATATATATATATATATATATATATATATAATATAGGAATGTATAATATATAGTTTATAGTTACCATATAGTACAATAGACATGCAATATAATATAGGATTTTAAAATATATGTGATATTAAATAGTAGGTACATTTCTATTATAACAAAATCTTCTCAGATGACAAATTACTATTCGAAATGTAATGCTATGTTATGAAATAACATACATACTAATATATATAGAATTCGTATTCTTCAGTAAATTGATAATAAATATATGTATTATTAAATGATTAACCATACTTTAATCAGAATATAGTATGATATCAACTATAGTTGAATAACTAAATACCCATGTGATTGAAAGGTGATTGAAAGATTATTGAAGATTGGTAAATTTTAAATTAACAATTTGTAATCTCTAATTGACGGTGATTAAAATAATGTTATAGAAGAGAATATTAAATAATCAGTTAATGTAGAAAAGTATTTAGTCATGTGATGTATATATTCATATATATAAATATATTTAAATTTAATTGCAAGCATGAATGCTTTCAATTATTATTTCACTATATATTAACACACTCTTAATTTGTATTTTAATAAATAATTAAATGATTACATAACTTATAAGTTAGTTATTAGAATATAAATAAGTATTTATGAATGTAAATTATTTGTTAGTTTCTTTACATATATAATATTAATTTAAAGTGTTAAACACTTGTAGATCGTGTACTTATTGTTTTATGAATGTCGATATTTTTTATTAATACAAATAGTGATAATGATTATTCGGAAAGATAATACTTGTTATAATAATATAGAAATATGAAGTTTCCATTTTTATTATATTTTTAGATTTATCATTCTATATATACCTTTGAATTTTACTCTTCCTATTTAAACTCAATAAATATATAATAATACTACTAATATGTAACAAAAATTAGTTAACAAAAAACTATAGTTGATGTAAAACATATCATTTGAACACGAATGCAACATTTTACAGATCTTCAATATTATAAATTATTAATATTAATGCACTCTCATTTTTTGTTTATATTTTGTTATAATGAGGACTTATATATTTTTTTCAACGAGATCTTCAAAATGTTAAAACAAACTATTTACAGTCACTATGTACTGCATAATGTGAACATTATAATATACAGTGTACAATTTACACTATACATTGTTCACTGTGCATTGTACACTGTACATTGTACATTGTACAGTATACAATGTACATTGTAATCTATACAAGTTATTTCAACGATCTTATTGGGTTTGGGTTTGTTTAAATATGTTCTATTTTCATAATTATTATTAAATATTATTGTTACAAAGATTAAAGGATTTTTATTTACTACAAAATTATAATTTAAATATTGATTCAATAATTTAAAAATGTTATGATTTATTAATTTTGTATTGATTATTTAATATGTCAGATACTTACGGTACTGTTAATGCAAATTTTATAGAGTTTCTCATATACAAATTTATTAAACGTGTACACATTTTTTAAATATAAATTTCTTACTTACATTAGTTATTATAAAATGAATTTATTGATATTATTATTAATTGATTACTATACCCCATATAAAGATTATATATTTTCATATAAACATAATTACAAAATGTAATTAAAATGTGTTTGCGAAATATATTGGATCAAATCAATAATTCAATTAAAAAATATGTCGTGAGTTATATTACGTTGTCATATATATTATATACAATTATTATTTCATAAATTGCATCCTGTTTTTTTATTATTTTTTAATTATAAAAACAATAAATTAACGACATGACATTATTATATAAATAGTTATAAACATTAGATATGTTTTTGAATAGTATATATATATATTTTTGTATACATTATAATATACACTCACTTTGAATAATATTATATTAATATATGTTTTATTATAATGTAATGCAATTCATTTTGTTATCATTATAATTAATTCTAAGCAAGCATAATCATTATACAAATATACTATTTGTTTTAAAGTATTTGCACATTCTATATAAGTTTAAATCAAATAAACATTACATAAGTTTATTATGTTTAATTGTATACATTATGTTTATATATATTAATCTCTCAACATAAATTATCCTATCTATTTTGGTGATTATATAAAATATATTTATTTATTTTTAAATTATATAGTAACTTAAATGGTTATAATGGTTGGGATCGGTAATTTTAATAAATTATTTAGATAATGCGACTAGACTATAACACTAATTTATGTAGAGGATAAAATGTGTCTTATTGAAGTTTATTATTGATCTGATCTAAAATTATTAATAATTTAATTAAAATAAATAGAATATATTAGCGATTATTATTAAATAATTATTGCAATTAACTTATCATTTAATAAATATTTTAATCATACATATTTTATAATCAAATGAAATTACTAGTAATTAAATATTGTGTATTATTATTTAGTATTACATTATTTTTTAGTGATTAAATAGTTTGAATTAGATTAATATGAAAGATTAATATTTTTATTACAAAATTATAAATCAATAATATCAATATATAATTTGTCATCGCTTTCAGATTATCTATTCAAATTTCTAGTAATTGGTTCAGCAGGAGCTGGGAAATCTTGTATTCTTCATCATTTTATGGAAAATAAGTGTAAGCAAACATTAGCAATCATAATTTGAATATATTTGAATATATTTATACTATGATAGAAATCGTATATAAATTTAATTTATTATATCATGTATCTGCAAATAATTATAGAATGTACACATACTATTTAATAAATTGGTGAACTTTAATTTATAAGTGAATATTTGTTTTCATTTATTAAAATTAATTTTGTGAATTAAATCTGTAAATTGATTTTGTTATAGTTAAAGAAGATTCAAATCACACAATTGGAGTTGAATTCGGCAGCAAACTGGTAAGGGTCGGAGAGAGCTGCGTAAAGTTACAGGTGTGGGACACAGCCGGACAAGAACGATTCAGGTTTCTTTCTTCGGTTGTATTTGTGTTTAACCCATTTGACTTTTATTCTACTACTTCAACCTTAACCATTAAGGTCAGTTACAAGAAGCTATTATAAAGGTGCTGCCGGAGCTTTGCTGGTTTACGATATTGCTAGGTTAGTTGTTATTAAATTGCTATATTAAATATATGAAGCATATTTATAGTGATTAAATATATCTATTATATAGATACTAATAAAGTTATTGAAGTTTCTCGATACATTTCTCAATAATCTTACAAAATGATAACATTTTCGCTTGGCATCTATCACGCAGTCGTGATACATACAACAATTTAATGCAATGGCTGAGCGACGCTAGAAATCTTGCTAGTCCCGATATTGTGATTATACTCATTGGAAATAAGAAAGACTTGGAGGAGGAGAGGGAGGTTATTTACTATATAAGTTGAAGAGAAGGGAGCATTTAATTACTCTATGTAATATTAACTATATTTGATTATAAATTGAGTACATTATAAACATTGACAGACGGGAAGGTTATTTACTATATGTGATACTAATAAGAATATAGAATAAACTTAGAAGTTATTTATTATATATAATATCACAGTAAAACAAACATCGATTATTGAGTAATTTGCTTAACGTGATACATAATTAAGTATAAGAGAACTTGTAAAAGGAGGGTGGGGGTTTTTTTACTAATTTGAATTGGAATAATTGCGAGGGAAATGTTATTTACCATAAAATACTAATTTGAGTATATTTGAAAAACTCGGAGGTGAGGGAAAGGTTATTTATTATATGTAATACTAAATAAGTATAATAGAATCTTAAAAGAAAGACAATATTTATCATGTATTTTCTAATTGCGTAGAGGAAATGAACTCATTCACCGTAACTCAGGTGACTTTCCTCGAAGCCTCCTGTTTCGCTCAAGAAAACGATTTGATATTCCTAGAAACGAGTGCGTTTACAGGAGAAAATGTGCAACAGGCTTTTCTACAATGTACTAAATCTATTCTCACTAAAATGGATTCAGGTAACATAAATATCGACGGCTAGAATCACATGAAACTAAATATTATAAATGTGTAACCATTATTAAAGCTAGGCATTCAGGTACAACTATAATCTTGTTCAATGATAATATATATTGTATATATGACAATATTATTGAGTTAACAAAACTGTTTATAAATTAATTATACATTTGTAACTTATTTTTCTTATATTTAGGAGATATTGATCCGGACAGAATAGGATCTGGGATTCAATACCGTAAAATGGATTGTTGGAGACTAAATAAACCTGAACCGACTCCAACTACAAGTTCTTCCAACTGTCCTTGTTGAAGATGAAACACTTAAGACCTCTATTATGTATTTATTTATAATTTACCATGAAATTCTAAATATCTGATCTCGTCTTACATTTTTTAATTGCTACATTTCGTTTTATTCTATTTGATTAGAACTAATCAAGCTCCTTTATATTTTAGTCATCAAATAGTATTATTCTTTGCGGAAATTACATACAATGCCATTAAATAAATTTGTGTTTATATTATAATTATGTTTATGATTTGTTAAAAATTTCTATATACAATTATAAAACTGAAGTTATCAATAGGTAAAGAATAATTAATTAAATATAAATAAAATAATTAAGTAAACTCTTAAAATTTTCATATTAATGTTTGAACGCTTTTTTAGATAATTTGGAATTGATGCCAATACATTTATAGTTTAAACTATTATTAAATAAATGTACAATATTATTAAAGCGAAACTTTATACTATACACCGTATAGTATCGAGATAAATATATTTCTAATATCACCAGTCAATGTAGAAGGTAGGTTTAACTGAGGGAACTGCTTTAAGTCCAGTCTTGCAGTAATTCTTGATGGGGTATTTTGGGTAGTGATCACTGTACTCACTGATGAAATCGGAAGTGCAATGAGCCCCAGCGATATAATGTTCTGGACCCTCTCTACCTATACTGCTTTCGTTCAATGAATGTCCAGATCTAAATCAATGTGGATTTGTGTTATTGCTAATTTTATAGCTTTAACTTAAAATATAATTATGATAATAAAAGTGAAAATTGACAGGCATAAATAATGATATAGATCATTATATGCATTAAATTGATTATTGTATATTATACAGCTGATATGTAAAGATTATTGCAGTAAAATCAAGATGAATGAAATATCACATTTAAATTAAATATAAGTAATCTTTCACATCTAGATATATACATTTTTCTATCTAGATATATACATTGAATGCTATATAATCTCATGTTCACCATATGTTCACCATATTAATAAATTATTAATTTTGGATTAAATCAATATTTAATGAAACAAATAAGTTATTGATTTACATTACTATTACAAACCGTGATTGTGTTAACGTTTCCTGATGCCTGAAGTGCCGCTCATCCATTCTTCTGTCCATGGCATTCAGCGCAGATGTATGAACCTAATAGGTGTCCTTTAAGTCTATACTATGCTACATAGTATGCATATTCCAGATACCGGAGAAAAGATATTTAATAACACTACTGATAATATCAATATTATAATATAACAAATAATCTTAGTCTATGTCATTAAAATTTATTATAAGAAAACAATTTAAAAAAATGAATTTTAAATTAAACTTCTCGGAAATGAAATGGAATATATATTCGCAGAGAGTAAACAGGACGTTGTAGTATCCAAGCATATTACAATAATGATAGATGAATTCGTCACCCCATACAAGTCGTTGGGACACCGACCTGCTTATGATCCATGATGACATTGTGAGTTTTCGATGTTTTGACGTTGGCGACAAAAGGCGGTCGCTCGGACAAACAGGAAGTTCGAGAATCGCAGTTTTGCATTGAACCGCGATGACCTTTGTTACCGCGGCCGGCAGAGGTGGCGGAGCGTTCGCAACGGCAGTCAGACGAGGACGAAACGTTGGCGGCTCGTCGACGAGAGTTGTCTTGTTTAGGTAGCGGAGTGGACAGATTTGTAGACGAATGTTCTAGAGGGTACCGAGAATCATTCCGGCAGTGGTGGGACGATTGTTTGCGAGATATTTTGGAGGCCGTGAGAGAGGAGTGGGATTTAGATGGTTTGAGTGAGGATTTAGAAGTATTTTTGAGATACGAGTTAGTTGGTTTTATAGAGATTTGGGAAGTAGTATGTTTGATAGAGGGGTTTGAATTAGGATGTTTGAGAGAGGACTGGGAAGCAGGATGTTTGAGTGAGGATTGGGAAGTAGGATGTTTGAGAGAGGACTGGGAAGCAGGATGTTTGAGTGAGGATTGGGAAGTAAGATGTTTTAGAGAGGAGACTTCAGTACTGTTTGTGTGTGAAATGCGCTGTTTACAATCGGAGCTTTTGGATTTCGATACGTTCGAGCGAAGCTTTTCTTTGACGATATGAGACGTATTGTTCGCCGGGAAACTTAATCCTTTTAAAGCAGTTTCGAGGCATTTTGGTGTCGAGGCATTGTCGAGGCATTGTCCATTCCGAATGTAGCCGCAGTTCTCGGAGGAAGTACCGCTATTCTGTCCGACAGGGCAATTGTTCGAATCGGAGAAAGCTAAACATTCGCGAATGTTTCAATGGCCAAATTTATTATAACGCAAAGTTGATAAATAAATGTATAATAAATATAATTTAACAAACATTTAATTCTTAAATAAAATATATAGAAAAAGAAGTTACATTAAAAGAAGTGTATTAAAGTGTGTTAGTCATAAATTCATAATTAATATTGATTAAATTTGGTTTATTACATACAATTTCAGATTAGATTTAATTAATATGTCATTCAATTATATAATTATTAAAATAAATAACCTATTTGCGAAGCACTATATTGTTTAGGTACCGTTTCAAAATCATCTCTGGTAACTCGAGAGTCTTTTTCGGGAGTTTGATTCGGATTGTGCGAAAGACCGGGTTTAGGAGGAGAGCGACTGCGGAATATATATATGATATACATTGTAATAAAAATCATAATTAGTATAATCACAGTCTAGCAATGTAATCTCAAATAATAGAATATCATTTGTTACGAAAGTATAATATAGGACAATTACCGATCAATACAATTGAACAACGAAACTAAAGCATCGGTGATAAGAATTCACACAATAAATATATTCATTTGAATGTCACAAATAGATGAATACAGAAATTTGCGTGAAATACATCGTGTTAAACGTACATGTGTATTATTATATACTTATAAGGATTGCTATAGCGGCATTAATAAATGTATGAGAAAACCTATATGCTTCAGAATATTGTCGATGTTTTCTTTTGAATTCCGCAGCTTTGGGAGAATGATGAATGCCGCAAAGACTTGAAGATGAAGATGAAGAAGTCGAAATGGGTGGACTCAAAGGGCACCAGAGAAAAGGATCGTGGGCATGGGAATTCTCGTTGTGCCGTCTAATTAGTTAAATAATTTTATGAGTTTTTAAATCGGTTTTTCAAATTATTATTTATCACAAATATTAAAAAAGGAATATATATATATACCTCTTCTAAACTACACATATGTGATATATTCAATATAGCAATGATCATTAATGCCGTAAATATTGCTTTTAATTTTGTATTACAATTTAGTTTACAGTCTAGATAATATTACATATAAACTTACTACTAATACCATAAATTAATATTTGTATGCTTCACAAATATATTATATTCGTATTCTTCAGTAAATTGATAATAAATATAGAATATCTTAAAACTAATACTAATATTAAATTAATACAAAGCTAAGTATATTATAAGTATAATAATTAGTTAAGTACATAAGTATATATGTAAATATCAGTTAAATATTAAAACCTTTGATGTCTAATAGCCAAATTGAATTCATAAAGTTGGGAATTTTGTTCAGGATGTTTACTATGTTTAAAAGATCTTTGGTATTCACTAGAGATTTGCTGTTTTATCATCTTGAAATAACTAAAAATGAATATATTAATACATAATGCATATAAATCGCACATAAAATTTCAAAATGTTAATCGAGCCTTTCAAAGTGAGATAGTATGAGAAATATATATGCAATTAATAAGTTTATTAAAATTAAATATGTGTTATCATATGGGATCTTTATATCATAAATTAGTATTAAATTTATATATATGTATCTATTTTGTATAATAAATATTTGCTGATTCAAATATATTCAAAGTAATATGTGATAATAAACACATATATTATTTTTAGTACAATATTTTTATTACATATAAAAATTATTGTTATTTTAAATTATTGTATATGTGGCCATATAAAAATTTTATAATACAAACTTTATTTAAAAAAATATTATTAAATATTTTAACATTTTAAACTAGAAGTTTCTTTTATTTTATATATGAAAATATATAAATATGTATGATTTCAATATTGTATAATGTAGATTTTGTTATAAATATAATTACTATATATTCATGTAATGTTTATTTTCTTATAATAATTATACTTTATAAAATTGTATTCAATAATTGTATTAAATAAAATTTTTAGATATTTATTTTAAAAGCATATAAAGGATATATCACTTGTGTGAATAAGCATGTATGGTATGTTTGAAATTCTATAAATATTATTTAAGTACATTTTTATAAATAATATAATCATAAATTGTGGACTAAGAATTTGGAATTCTATAAATTTACTTAAGAAATATATAATTTTACTTTAATACATATTTAAATATAATCTAATAAATCAGTATCTATTAATACTATTTTATTAGATAATTGTGATATTCGTAATATACTATCATAAAAAATTAACTGTTTATATATAGGTTCTAAATGAAAAATATATAAAGAATATTCTATAGAGACATAACGATTTGTAGCTATCATTAGTAGGCTATATATTTATATATCGTAATTGGTGCTTTAATTTAAATTTATTTTTCATAACCCTATTTTCAAATATAATCATTATTTATAATATACAAAATTATAATGAAAATTATTAGATGTTGGTATAAGTCAGTAATTATTTCTATAATATTGCAATATTTTAAAATATAAAACTGTATTTGACTTGGTATGGTATTTAAAGTACTATTTATTAAGTACAAATTATAGTTTAAACTTATAAACCACATAAGTATAAACAAATTAAGTCTATGTGAATAAAAATTAAATGTGTATGCCTGCTAATATAGATCTTGGCACATAGAAGTTATGCATGTATTAGATATTATTCGGAGTGGGAGAGGCTATGCACAGAGAGGTTTGCCTTTATTCATGATTACATATAAAAAGAAAACAATAATTTACCAATTATCTAACCCAGATATTGTTTAACTGTGTATGGATGACTACCCAATTTAATGATTTTTATCTGAATATTTATACACATATTATATCTTATTTATAACAAATATATAATATAAAAAGCAATGTATATATATAATATATATATATATATGCTATCATAAATAACTAAATATTAATATCACTATATACAGTATTATATATGTTTTGTTAACTTAAATTATAAGGAAAAAAGGTATACCGCATAGTACCACCCATTCACAATTAAAATTAATGTATGTTTTTCTTTTACCCGCTAAGATTCATCTACTCCGTATGACTGATATCGATTATACATAGCTTAGTCTATAACAACAACATTTATAATTATATAATTGTATAATACAAGAAGTTTATCAAATTAATTACATTAAGACTAATTAAAATGTTAACAAAATATTATTTTAAATAATTTAGAATTGAGTAAATATAATTTGATCAATTTCTAAATATGTTTATTTTTCACATATCATAAAATATATTAAACATAAATAAATATATAATATATTAATTAGTGTTCATAAAAACCATCAGATCTATATTAAACAAATATAATTATATAAAAGAAATATAACTGTATAAATTCATAAAATATATTTAAATATTCTCATATTGATTTAAGAGTAACATAGGATTTTAGTTAGTCTTATAATAAATTATTGATGGGATTACACATTTTTATTTCAATTTTAAATACCAATTTTAAAACATAATATATTTATAAATATGTTTAATATTATTGAGTATATTTTCTAGAATAACGAAATAGGATCTAAAAACAAAAATAATAAGATTTACTCCGTGGGAAAAATTCTAGAGATAAAATAATAATATTAGCCATAAGATAGCCAATGTCGTGAGATACGAATCCGAAGTTGTTAATAATTTGTAATTTAAATAAACAGACTATTTATCATATCACACCTTTTATATATTTTAAATAACGTTATATTTAATATATAGTCATAACAAATATTCATTTTCGATTCTTTATATAATTTAAATTTTAGAAGTAATAAAGTTACAAATATTTTTTATTTATTTTTTGAATTATTTATTTTTATTTATAACTTGAACTGAAGTAATTATAATATGTAAAACTTTATTTGTTTATTTTAATTTACTATACATTTACTGGTTACACCACAACTAAATTTTCTTTATATTATTTACCTTAATAGAATATTAATTGTCAAACTATACCCCGATATTTATTATAATCTATACAACTATAGACCTACCATTACAAATGACACTACAATATACATTTCTTAAAATCAGGTATTCTCAAATAAAGATAATAAGTCTATTACATTTTTTTATTAAAATATAATGGGTTTTAAAAAATAAACTCGAATAAAATATAAGCAAAGCAAGATCACAAATATATATTTTGGTAGTTATAAGATACTTGAAGTTTATATTAACTTCATCAAAGTATTTTGTATATCAAGAAAGCTTATGTATTTAATACATCAAAATAGAAATAAACAGATATGATTAATAAATAAAATAATAAAAAATTGCAATGATTTGCTATGTTCTTTAAAAATTGACAAAGTACAGATCCAACTAAGTTGCAAGTTAAACCTGTAGAAAGAATTTATATAATTAAATAAATTAATTATAATTATAATAATCTTCAATTATAAAGTAATTAAACTTATAAAGAGTACATCAAATTACAGATGATTTAAACACAACATTTAAAAACAATATCACATATGTGATAATATTATTTGCATTTAATCTGCTCATGTCTACTGTTGTATTATGGCCAATGTATTGGTACTATTAAGACATTTAAGATATTAATATATTAAATAAATTAGAAAAGGGTTTTGTGCAAGGGATTAATTTAGTGATGCAATATAAATAATATATTAATTAAAGTTATGATTAAGTTAATTTGCAACAAAAAGTGTAGTGTAAGGTAGAGTGTAGTATAAGGTAGAGTATAGTGTAAGGTAGAGTGTAGTATAATGTAGAGTAAGGTAGAGTGTAGTATAAGGTAAAGTGTAGTGTAAGGTAGAGTATAGTGTAGGGTAAAGTGTAGTGTAAAGTAGATCATATACTGCGTGAAGTTATATTCTATCGTATACAGTTTCATATGCAATCAGGTCTTCTTTCATAGTTGTGGTGTATTCACATATAAAGACACCATAAAACTATGATAATTAATTACATACGATATACACATGATTTATATACCATATATATATATATATATATATATATATATATATATATCAAATTATATGCTACTAGTATAAAGTAATAACATATTATATACAGTTTGATATGCATCGGGTTAGCTTCCATAAGTATGGATGAATTCACGTATTTTGTATAAATAAATCTACCAATAATTTTCACACATATAAAAATAATTAAAAGTTTAATTATATTCACCGATAATTATGACCATAAGACTCACACCGTGGGTCCCACGACATGGGTTATTTTCTATTAGTTATCCCAAGTTGTTCCTAGTCAATATATTGGATATAGCCATTGCAAACAAATATTACAAATACCTACTTCTATAATTTATTCTTTTACCGAAATGATCTATATTGTATATGTAATATTAGTAAGTATAATACTATATAATATATCGTTATATATTATGAATAAATACATACATACATACGTATATTTATGGGTTATTAGTACTAGGATATATAGGATTACATTTACCTTATTTATCCATACTTATTGTGACAATATATAATCCTGTTTTATTAAATTTTTACTACCTCTCTTTCCTAAATAGGTTTTTGAAAAATTATTACTTTCAACAATTTATTTATTTATTTTTTTACATTCCATCTCTATGTCATTTTATTCCACGTTATGTTAACTATCGTAACTCTCATTTCGCTTCTATGTATACACTCCTTTTTTACAATGATATTTATCATAGGTAACTATCTACAAAGTCTACTACAGTATAAGTTACTATAGATATTTTTAATTCTATTTTAATTGTTTCTAAATGTCAAAATTTAAACTTCTTTCCTTTCTAAGATTGGATTCTAGGTAAGAACTTCTAACCATTGTTTTTGATTTTTCTTTACTAGGGGTAGATAGTTACTCGGCTAGATAGTTATATGTCATATATCAAAGTATCCGGCAAAATGATCAAACACTCCTAATGTGTATCCGATATAATAATTTTTAGATATCAAAGTTCATCGAATATTCTTAAATTTTCTCGTAGCCTTACTTTTACTAAATTTAATTTGTATGATAATCAACTACCAACAATAATTCCTTTTAAATAAATTCAAATAAATCTTATACTATAGTAAGTCATGATTTCTCAGCTCATATTCTAGGTTTCAAAGGCTCCTTAGTAACAAGTAGGTATTTATCACATAGTAAGACTTTATCGTACCGGCGTCATTAGATATCCCTGTCTACAATATTGTATGTCTTGTTATAAAGGTCATATATCGAGCATAATAATCTAGTATAGAATATATGGAAAAACTATCGAAAAAGTTTAGAGGTCATTTTATTATCAAAACATGCAGCAGAATAACTAGGTTCAATTAATGAAGAAAATTTGTGAAGTAAACAGAGATATTTGTTCGCTCGAAGTCTGCGGATAGTTGTCCATATCTCTACTTTATTAACAATTGTACAAGTACAATTGAACTCATCATAAAGCAATGTGATTAGGATCATTATGGTAAGATAATATTAATATTACAATAAGATATATCTATAAATGTCATATATTTATGCTTTATGCTTATATTTTACCTATAGTCATATATTAATTTAGTATCTATTAGATTTCGGAATATATTAACAAATATTATTGACATCAAATATATATTTGATATTGTTATATATCATAAATTGAATTAATGCACATTTTATTAATAAATATTATTTATTTTACATTTCAGTATCTATATTTAAAATAATATTTTATTACCTTATTTTACTGAAACATATTTAATATAAAATAAGTGATTATTAATTTATAAAATTAACTTTTAATCATTATAATATTAATTAATTTTATAAAATAAAATAGACAATAAACATATAATTAATATTTATATCATAATAATTCATAATATAATTAAATTATATAATAAAAAGATTTGATTTTATTTCACATGGATATTCTTAATAATTCCTTTACCCATGATACCAAAATCTTCTATTATGATTTGTTTCTTTGTTTCAATTTCACATTTTTCAGATTCAACAGAATTATTAATATTCATTGTCGAAATCTGTAGTATACAAAAAGATAAATTACAATCTAAAAGTACAAGTAAATCAATAGATTGTTGTTATTTACTAATAGTACACATTATATATACCTCAAAACAATTAGGTTTCCAGAGAACAGCGATATCACTTCCTCCATACACATCATGAAAAAAAAGCGCTATATCTCCAAATGCATCCTGCAGAGCAAACGAATTAAAACACAGCTTTCTTTAATACTTAGAAGCAGGCTTTTATTTATTATATGTAATTAACATTAATAAAACTAAAATTGTATATAATAATCGAAAGTAAAGCAGGAATTATATTGGTAATAGTAGAGTAGACACCGGAGTAAGTACAATGACTAAAAGGGGCAGTGTATTAGCAGTAAGAGATCATCTCATCGCTGTATTGCATAAAGGCGGGATATCGCTTACCCTCAAAGATTGTAGAAGTATTCTAGCTGGCTCGTATCCAGCAACTGGGAATGCTCTATTATGCTGTTTCAGCGTGAGGTCTGGTATTTGGGCATCGGAGTGGGGCTTAAGGGATTGGTAGCTTCGACAGAGGTGCCGCGAGTACATACTGATTACAACATCGAAAGACTCCATCGAGGGGCAAAAGATCACCTAACAGCAGAAACATATTACAGTGAGGTGGAGTTTGAAGTTTAAAATCATCAGAAATAATTGTAACACCCGAGTTTATATACACACTTTATTGTAACAACACCCGATAAGATATTAATGAAATACCTTATTTGTTTGGTTCATTAAATAATTTGATGATATTTGCTTAGCTAGGTTTCGACAAAAATTCAAAACAACCATTGGTGGTGCTACCTGTTAAGTATATAGGTATATAATGGTTTATATAGGTATGTAATGGTAATATATTATACGGTATAACAGAAGTTGAGTATTCATAATTACATGCAATTATTATCTAAATATTGTTTTCCTAAATATTAATTTCCTGATATTGTTCGCAAGTGTGTTTACTATATTAAGTGATTATAAAATTGGAATATTAATCTGATTTTTATCCAATTTTATTTGATCAAATCTTATATACATGTAGTATATAGTGAATATTTCAATTTGTATTTACTTACTAATTTGAGTATTTATATATTAATTCTATAGTATATATACATATAATAATGTATTCATATTGAATTATTTATATTTAAATGTTTTGATATCAAGATAAATTATTTCTTATAATTTTAATAATTGTAGATTTTCAATTTTAAATATAAGCTGCTATTTATTTTCAATTTATTTGAATATCAAATAAAATAAACTTATTGAATTAATATAATTTTATTAATGTTATATTTATTTAATAAAACTCTTATATTAATTGAATATTATATCTAGTGATGATATTGAATATTTCTATATATGATAATATATTAGTTTATTAATTAAATTAGATATATCTGAATGACTAATAGCATACATAATGGTCACCATATATAATTTATGAATAGCTTACTAAATAAAAAAAATTGGAATTATAATTAAAAATTGTAAATAAAATGAGAATTACACAGTTTTTATCATAATCAACAAAGAGTCATTACTAATATAATGGCTTTTTTATAAAAACAAGTGATCCTACCAGAGAATAAACTAAACAAATCATAATTGACATTCACAAACTGATAACATAAAATTTCTAGGAATAATAATCAATACTAAAGTAGAATGGAAAGTTAATATGTTCCATTTAAACTATCAATAATCATGGTTTATTAAATATTTATCCAGGTACGCTAATACTCTAACATTAAGACTGTTATATCTTTATTTCATATTACAATGATGATTATTTCGAAATATAGAGATTAGATATAGATAGACTACAAATTAAAGGGCCTATATATAATGTATTTTATAATTTAGTCTGACATATTGATTTAATTGATATAGTTTGTAAATAATATATATATTAATTTACAATAAAAATAAATATAGGCAAATATACACCGCAGCATTCAAGTGTTTTTATTATTTTCATCGCTATATTATAAATAAGATTGTTTTTTTTGTAGTGGACACCACATTATTTATTTGAAAATCATTTGGAGAACTTGTGCTCTTGGTCTAAGCTACGCAATTCATGAATCCTTTATAAAAAAACTCCTGCATTACTTTATTACATTATTATTAGAAAAGTTATGAAGGTCAAATTTTAATTTAATATTATTTTCATCTTGCTATTTGTTATGTTCTAAAACTATCTGATTCGTTTTTGCAATCTACGATTACATTTTATTTCTAAAATAAAAAGATCCATCTGAATTTATATGATAAATAATGATTAATAAATATATATATATTTAGTTTCATGTAGATTACTAATAAAAAGTGCATAGTTCATAAAATAATTATTAACGCGAGAAATATTCAGCTTAGAGTGACCTACTTTAGTTGATTGTGAATTGAAGGTATATACAACAAATGAACCTGTTTCTTCCAAGACAATACATTTGTGTGGTCGTAGGGCGTCAGCAGGAGTATAACAGGCAAGTTAAGTCTGTTCTCTCCTTTGAATGCATTTTCTATATTCACATAATCTGTTGCTATTTTAATCAGTTGAATTCTTCGATTATATACAAATCAATAGACACTTGTTCGTTTTTACAATTAAATAGTATTAAATATATTAAAAGATAAAAATAATTGATTAGAATAAGGATTCTCTCTATTAATGTAATTTACTTATTAATTTACACGCATTAAAACATTATTAAAACCATACAATATTTGTTACCGAAATAATGGTGAGCGTAATTCTAATAATTCTAGTAAAGTGATGCTTGGGAGGAATTATTCAAAAAATTCAAAAAATAGGAATTCTAGAATCGCCTTCTTGCAATTAATCATGAATTTAGTTGCAAATTGCTAACAAATCACGGTAAAGTCAAAGATTCGGTTGAAATGAATCCAGGATTTAAATTTCAAAATGCTGATTACGCATTGCAAGTTATTGTATTGAAACCTTTTAATTCATTGTTAAAATTCACAATCAAAGGCTTCTTGTTGAAATCGAATGTACAAATGAGATTGAGGAACCGCAGGAAGGCGATTTGGGGCGTCCTATGGAGATGTATTAGCATTACACTGTATGTCAACGAGGAGAAAATAATATTAGATGTTAACGTGGAGGGGATGGTTTATAGCAAGCTACGATATGGTGTGATATGTTACTATGAGGATATTCAAGATAGGTATCAGCTTAATATATATATATATATATATATATATATATACATATATATATATATATAAATATAACTTTATTATTTATTAATAGTGATATGATGATTTAATAAGAATGATTAAGGATTAAGTTTCAATAGTAACTAAGAAAATGCTGTGTAAGTGGTAAGGTTAAAGCTGTATAAGTAGTAAGGTGTCAATTTAATCAACAATGAATCAGGGAAGCAATATGCAGGGGACGATGTTATAATCAATTAATGAGGAGGAGGTGATAAAGAGGAAAGAACAATAGAACAATGAACTAACGATGGGGTGGAGAATGGAAGGGGATCAATATATAAAGAGCACATTATCAACTCAATCATAAGGTCGGAGAAGTAATATTTGTTGTCCAGGAGCAAGTGACTGGCAAACCATCTCTTTGTCAATCTTACAGCACTGTTGTAACTGGTTAGGTGAGACTGGTTGACGCTGTTGAAGTAGGTGTAGAGAGAGGGGGGTTAGAGGGTGTTGAAGTGGGTGTAGAGAGAGGGAGGTTTAGAGGGTGTTGAAGTGGGTGTAGAGAGAGGGGGGTTAGAGGGTGTTGAAGTGGGTGTAGAGAGAGGGGGTTAGAGGGTGTTGAAGTGGGTGTAGAGGGGTTAGAGGGTGTTGAAGTGGGTGTAGAGAGGGGTTAGAGGGCGTTGAAGTAGGTGTAGAGAGAGGAGGGTTAGAGGGTGTTGAAGTGGTTGTAGAGGGGTTAGGGGTGTTGAAGTGGGTGTAGAGAGAGGAGGGTTAGAGGGTGTTGAAGTGGTTGTAGAGAGAGGGGGGTTAGAGGGTGTAGAGGGGTTAGAGGGTGTTGAAGTAGGTGTAGAGAGAGGGGGGTTAGAGGGTGTTGAAGTGGTTGTAGAGGGGTTAGGGGTGTTGAAGTGAGTGTAGAGAGAGGAGGGTTAGAGGGTGTTGAAGTGGGTGTAGAGAGAGGGGGGTTAGAGGGTGTAGAGGGGTTAGAGGGTGTTGAAGTAGGTGTAGAGAGAGGGGGGTTAGAGGGTGTTGAAGTGGTTGTAGAGGGGTTAGGGGTGTTGAAGTGGGTGTAGAGAGAGGAGGGTTAGAGGGTGTTGAAGTGGGTGTAGAGAGAGAGGGGTTAGAGGGTGTTGAAGTAGGTGTAGAGAGAGGGGGTTAGAGAGTGTTGAAGTAGGTGTAGAGGGGTTAGAGGGTGTTGAAGTAGGTGTAGGGGTGTTAGAGGGTGTTGAATTGGGTGTAGAGAGAGGAGGTTAGAGGATGTTGAAGTTGGTGTAGAGAGGGGTTAGAGGGTGTTGAAGTAGGTATAGAGAGGGGTTAGAGGGTTTTGAAATGGGTGTAGAGAGGGGGTAGAGGGTGTTGAAGTAGGTGTAGAGAGGGGTTAGAGAGGGGTTAGAGGGTGTTTAAGTAGGTGTAGAGAGGGGTTAGAGGGTGTTGAAGTAGGTGTAGAGAGAGGGGGGTTAGAGGGTGTTGAAGTGGTTGTAGAGGGGTTAGGGGTATTGAAGTGAGTGTAGAGAGAGGAGGGTTAGAGGGTGTTGAAGTGGGTGTAGAGAGAGGGGGGTTAGAGGGTGTAGAGGGGTTAGAGGGTGTTGAAGTAGGTGTAGAGAGAGGGGGGTTAGAGGGTGTTGAAGTGGTTGTAGAGGGGTTAGGGGTGTTGAAGTGGGTGTAGAGAGAGGAGGGTTAGAGGGTGTTGAAGTGGGTGTAGAGAGAGAGAGGGGTTAGAGAGTGCAGAGAGGGGTTAGAGGGTGTTGAAGTAGGTGTAGAGAGAGGGGGGTTAGAGGGTGTTGAAGTGGTTGTAGAGGGGTTAGGGGTGTTGAAGTGGGTGTAGAGAGAGGAGGGTTAGAGGGTGTTGAAGTGGGTGTAGAGAGAGAGGGGTTAGAGAGTGCAGAGAGGGGTTAGAGAGTGTTGAAGTAGGTGTAGAGGGGTTAGAGGGTGTTGAAGTAGGTGTAGGGGGGTTATAGGGTGTTGAATTGGGTGTAGAGAGAGGTGGTTAGAGGATGTTGAAGTTGGTGTAGAGGGGGGTTAGAGGATGTTTAAGTAGGTGTAGAGAGGGGTTAGAGGGTGTTGAAGTAGGTGTAGAGAGAGGGGGTTATAGGGTGTTGAAGTAGGTGTAGATAGGTGTTATAGGGTGTTGAAGTAGGTATAGAGGGGTTAGAGGGTGATGAAGTTGGTGTAGAGAGGGGTTAGAGGGTGTAGAGAGGGGTTAGAGGGTGTTGAAGTAGGTGTAGAGAGGGGTTAGAGGGTGTTGAAGTAGGTGTAGAGGGATTATAGTATGTTGAAGTAGGTGTAGAGAGGGGTTAGAGGGTGTTGAAGTAGGTGTAGAGAGGGGTTAGAGGGTGTTGAAGTAGGTATAGAGGGATTATAGGATGTTGAAGTAGGTGTAGAGAGGGGTTAGAGGGTGTTGAAGTAGGTGTAGAGAGGGGTTAGAGGGTGTTGAAGTAGGTGT
Source organism: Osedax frankpressi (assembly GCA_964035775.1). Classification (NCBI taxonomy): domain Eukaryota; kingdom Metazoa; phylum Annelida; class Polychaeta; order Sabellida; family Siboglinidae; genus Osedax; species Osedax frankpressi. The sequence goes on from OZ038314.1 coordinate 12,238,160, forward strand.
AGATAGGGGTTAGCGGGTGTTGAAGTGGGTGTAGAGAGGGGTTAAAGGGTGTTGAAGTGGGAGTAAAGAGGGATTATAGGGTGTTGAAGTGGGGGTAGAGAGAGGGGGGTTCTCGGAAGTTGAAGTGGGTGTAGAGAGGGATTAGAGGGTGTTAAACTAGGTGTAGATAAGGGTTAGAGGGTGTTTCAGTGGGTATATAGAGAGAGGATAGAGTGTTGAAATAAGTGTAGAGGGGTTTTAAAAGGTGCTTAAATTGGCATTTAGAGGGGTATTAAAAAAGTAATAAATTGGGTTGGTGGAGGATTTTAATGTTTTTAGAAAGTTGCAGTTTATGGTTGGCTGTGTTCATTATCGCTGTAAATACATGTGAGAAGGTAGTTCATTATATGATGAGATGTAGTGTGAGAAGTTGAATATAGAAGTAAGTCATGTAAGGAAGGGTAAAGTGTCAAAATGTCAGGTATGAGTCAAGATTTAAATCTACTGTTCAATAACCCATTAATGGCGCTTAGGATCTTTGGAAGGTCTACAAGTTTGTGTTGAAGAAAGATTGAGTCATCATTATCAATCATTTTAAGGGGAGCATTTTCATGTTCCTTGACCATACGGCGCAGTACAATCTCTCTCTTGTAACCAATTCTTAGCTTGAATACAAATCCATTCTGAGAAGAAGTTGAACTAATTGTATATATATTTAGGTAACTTATTTCAATTATGGCTAAAAGTGGCTAGTAATTAAAATATTAATGTTTATCTATTATTGTTGTATGTTTTATTAAGGGAGGATAAATAATATTATCAAATCAAGATATTTATTCTCTGATACTTAAAGTTGAGTTTAATCATTATTATTACAATATATAATAAATGTATGTATAATAAATGTAAATATATGTATAATAAAGTAGATAGCCATACTTAATTAAATTAAACGATATCTAAAGTATTGATTAGATAGCATTAATTAAGACTCCTAATAACTAACTTTTAATACTTCTAAATAGTCTACATGCTGTTTTGTGATTAATTTGTATTCATTTTGTAGAACGGAATGCAGTTGCAAAAGGAAAGCAGTTTTAATTCTTTGAATAGCTTCGATATCTTCTGGCCATTTCCCACTAGACTCTAGCATACAGAGAACTGGAGAGAGGACCGTTTAATAGTAGGGTTTGTATAGCAGAATTAATGTATTGTTTACCTTTAAACTATAATATTACAATAGCATATCCTCTCTAACATACAATACAATGATATATAGGTAGAAGCAAATAGAACACAAATATTGTGTGTAGTTATTAATCAGTAATTGTATAATTATTTTAATATCACTGAATAATATCTAAATTTGTACTAATTCATTATAAATTGGAGACAACGGGTAAATATTGAAAAATGAAGACAAACTTTCCATAGATGGAGTATACATTGGGGTAGCATGATTCACTTTTGGTAACTGTATATTGTCATTTTGATCAACAAAACAGCCATAAGTGGAGGCAATAGCAGGAAATGCCTGTTTGTAGAAAATATTATTAGTTTGTTAGTAGTTATGGAGTGGGAGATACAGAGACAAAGACAAGTGAGAGGCAGAGATAAAGACAAGGGAGATACAAAGACAAAGACGAGTGAGATACAGAGATAAAGACAAGTGAGATACAAAGACAAAGACGAGTGAGATATAGAGTCAAAGACGAGGGAGATACAGAGACAAAGACAAGTGAGAGACAGAGACAAAGACAAGCGAGAGACATAGTCAAAGACAAGTGAGAGACAGAGTCAAAGACAAGTGAGAGACATAGACAAAGACAAGTGAGAGACAGAGACAAAGACAAGTGAGAGACGTAGACAAAGACAAGGGAGAGACATAGTCAAAGACAAGTGAGAGACAGAGACAAAGACAAGAGAGAGACAGAGATAAAGACAAGGGAGAGACATAGACAAAGACAAGTGAGAGACAAAGACAAAGACGAGGGAGATACAGAGATAAAGACAAGTGAGAGACAGAGACAAAGACAAGAGAGAGACAGAGACAAAGACAAGAGAGAGACAGAGATATAGACAAGTGAGAGACATAGACAAAGACAAGTGAGAGACAGAGACAAAGACAAGGGAGATACATAGACAAAGACAAGTGAGAGACAGAGACAAAGACAAGTGAGAGACAGAGACAAAGACAAGAGAGAGACAGAGACAAAGACAAGAGAGAGACAGAGATATAGACAAGTGAGAGACATAGACAATGACAAGTGAGAGACAGAGACAAAGACAAGAGAGAGACAGAGATAAAGACAAGGTAGAGACATAGACAAAGACAAGTGAGAGACAAAGACAAGGACGAGGGAGATACAGAGATAAAGACAAGTGAGTGACAGAGACAAAGACAAGAGAGAGACAGAGATAAAGACAAGTGAGAGACGTAGACAAAAACAAGGGAGAGACAGAGACAAAGACAAGGGAGAGATATAGACAAAGACAAGTGAGAGACAGAGACAAAGACAAGTGAGAGACAGAGACAAAGACAAGAGAGAGACAGAGATATAGACAAGTGAGAGACATAGATAAAGACAAGTGAGAGACAGAGACAAAGACAAGAGAGAGACAGAGATAAAGACAAGGGAGAGACATAGACAAAGACAAGTGAGAGACAAAGACAAAGACGAGGGAGATACAGAGATAAAGACAAGTGAGAGACAGAGACAAAGACAAGAGAGAGACAGAGATAAAGACAAGTGAGAGACGTAGACAAAAACAAGGGAGAGACAGAGACAAAGACAAGGGAGAGACATAGACAAAGACAAGTGAGAGACAGAGACAAAGACAAGTGAGAGACAGAGACAAAGACAAGTGAGAGACATAGATAAAGACAAGTGAGAGACAGAGACAAAGACAAGAGAGAGACAGAGACAAAGACAAGAGAGAGACAGAGATAAAGACAAGGGAGAGATATAGACAAAGACAAGGTAGAGACAGAGATAAAGACAAGGGAGAGACAGAATCAAAGACGAGGGAGAGACAGAGATAAAGACAAGTGAGAGACAGAGACAAAGACAAGGGAGAGACAGAGACAAAGACAAGGGAGAGACATAGACAAAGACAAGTGAGAGACAGAGACAAAGACAAGTGAGAGACGTAGACAAAGACAAGGGAGATACATAGACAAAGACAAGTGAGAGACAGAGACAAAGACAAGAGAGAGACAGAGATAAAGACAAGGGAGAGACATAGACAAAGACAAGTGAGAGACAGAGACAAAGACAAGGGAGAGACATAGACAAAGACAAGTGAGAGACAGAGACAAAGACAAGGGAGAGACATAGACAAAGACAAGTGAGAGACAGAGATAAAGACAAGGGAGAGACATAGACAAAGACAAGTGAGAGACAAAGACGAGTGAGAGACATAGACAAAGAAGAAGGAGATACAAAGTGTAGGAGAATAACTTACATCAGAAGCTCGACATGAAGGGTGGAACATATGAACTCCTATTATATTTAAAGGCAGGTCATCTGTAGTAAGGCTTCTCAATTGCTTACACATCATTTCGGCGGCATTATTAACTTCGGAGTGACCATTCTCACCTGTACCATAGTCCAGTTGTTCATCATCTAACTAATGTAATGAGTAGATGCCGAGATTCAATATAAACTAAGAATTCTACTAAATATTAATTCAGACCAACTGCTAATATAGACATTGTTTAATGAATACAATTGACTCGGATCGGAGATATATTACGTCGGTGAACAATCGTTTCACTCGACCAACGTAAAGGTACGACTGACAGTACCTCAGTTATTTGTTCGGGAAGCATCAACGAGGTCAGGGGGTCGTTACTGAGCCTCAAGAGTCGTAGACCTAGGTGTCGTTTGCAGACGTAGTCTACGATTGTTGCAGGTACAGCTCGACGTTCGCATAGACTCTGAGATTCACTCCACAGCACAGCTTCGCATATTGATCCATCTTTGAAACGTCGCAACTCACACTTTTCTCCTTTTAGTTAGGTTTGGGTTTGAATGTAAAGTGATGCGACTGATTTAGATCAAATTATCTATGTATACTAATTGTATTCACTATATGTATACTATTTGTATTCACTATATGTATACTAATTGTATTCACTATATGTATACTATTTGTATTCACTATATGTATACTAATTGTATTCACTATATGTATACTATTTGTATTCACTATATGTATACTAATTGTATTCACTATATGTATACTATTTGTATTCACTATATGTATACTATTTGTATTCACTATATGTATACTATTTGTATTCACTATATGTATTCACTGTTTGTATTCACTATATGTATACTATTTATATTCACTATATGTATTCTATTTGTATTCACTATATGTATTCTATTTGTATTCACTATATGTATACTATTTATATTCACTATATGTATACTATTTATATTCACTATATGTATTCACTATATGTATACTATTTGTATTCATTATATGTATTCACTATATGTATACTATTTGTATTCACTATATGTATACTATTTATATTCACTATATGTATACTATTTGTATTCACTATATGTATTCTATTTGTATTCACTATATGTATACTATTTATATTCACTATATGTATACTATTTATATTCACTATATGTATTCACTATATGTATACTATTTGTATTCATTATATGTATTCACTATATGTATACTATTTGTATTCACTATATGTATACTATTTGTATTCACTATATGTATTCTATTTGTATTCACTATATGTATACTATTTGTATTCACTATATGTATACTATTTATATTCACTATATGTATTCTATTTTTATTAACTATATGTATACTATTTGTATTCACTATATGTATACTATTTGTATTCACTATATGTACACTATTTGTATTCACTATATGTATTCTATTTATATTCACTATATGTATACTAATTGTATTCACTATATGTATACTATTTGTATTCACTATATGTATACTATTTGTATTCACTATATGTATACTATTTGTATTCACTATATGTATTCACTATATGTATACTATTTGTATTCACTATATGTATACTAATTGTATTCACTATATGTATACTATTTGTATTCACTATATGTATACTAATTGTATTCACTATATGTATACTATTTGTATTCACTATATGTAAACTATTTGTATTCACTATATGTATACTATTTGTATTCACTATATGTATACTATTTATATTCACTATATGTATACTATTTGTATTCACTATATGTATACTATTTGTATTCACTATATGTATACTATTTATATTCACTATATGTATACTATTTGTATTCACTATATGTATACTATTTATATTCACTATATGTATACTATTTGTATTCACTATATGTATACTATTTGTATTCACTATATGTATACTATTTATATTCACTATATGTATACTATTTGTATTCACTATATGTATACTATTTGTATTCACTATATGTATACTATTTATATTCACTATATGTATACTATTTATATTCACTATATGTATACTATTTGTATTCACTATATGTATACTATTTGTATTCACTATATGTATACTATTTATATTCACTATATGTATACTATTTATATTCACTATAATTATGTATCATATTTTATTCAATTACTAATATTAAAATAATTGATATATTATATTATAAAATTTATTATAATTTAATTTATATTAGAATTAATAATTATATTTTAAGCTTTTTAAGCCCTTCCCACTAACCCCAGAAATCAGTAAAATCCGACATTTTTGCTCTACTTTCAGCATCGGTACCAGCCGCAGGACCCTTGTCCAATGAGTTGTAACACAATTGGTGATTGTAATGTAGTCCAATGTATAAGTGTGTACTGGAGCATGTGGACGGAGTCTGATTCACTTGCCACTAGATTTGATGTATAGCGGTTAGCATTAGAAATAATAGGTTTCGACAGAGATATTGAATCAGAGTAAGAAAGGGTTTAGGCTATAGCATTATGGTTAGAAATAAGGCGGGTAAGTGAATTTCATTAGAGGCTTGTATATATCAGCGCACATTAGAAGATAAATTGATCATTATAGAACCTCTTCTAAAATGTATTTTATAATAACAGATTTATTTTTTTTATACTTAGAAATCAGTTTTTGTCTAATATAATTTTCTATAATAAAAGTTTTAATAAATACCCATTCAAAAATAATATATTAAGTTTATTTTTTGTTAGCTTTTTATTGTAAAACTATGTAAAAAAAAACTATATAAGATTATATTAAAACATAATTATTTGGTGATATTTTCTTTTCGATATTATATATAAATTCTTAGAATTTTAAAATATATATAAAATTAAATATTAATACGAATATATAAAACATTAAACAATATTAATTGTTTTATTTGTATTATTTGTTAATCTAATTTAAAACGCATACATTGTAATATTATTAAAATTAAAATTATATAAACACTAGATTGGAATATTTTTGTTTTGTGACTAGGCAACATTTGCATAAAAATATAATTGTTTAAGGTTTGATGTTATCCATTCTATGCATGAATTTTATATAACACTAAAATCTCTTAAAATAATAGGCAAACTATTGTTAACTTTATTAATGTTTAATAAGTTAAATATCTTGAGTGGCAAGGCAATTCCGTATGATATATCATCATTAATAAATATTCTGACAAACTTTTGCATTGTAAAAGTCAAGTTATGAATATCCTATCTGACACTGGCGTACTCATCAGCACTCCTAACACTACACACCCACACACACACCCACACCCACACACCCACACACCCACACCCACACACACATACCTGACTAGAGGATTTCATGTTATAGAAAAGAGAGGGAGGAGCTAGGAGTCGGTCTCCGAGAGCTCTTTTCAATAATTTTCGGAGTCGAGGCAAAACAACCTTTAAAGGCTGATTACAAGTGTCCACGAGGTCAAGCGGTTGACCAACGAAATCAAAAGCCTTCCGTATGGTATTTATATTGACTAAGTCCAGTCTGTATATCGGTTTCCATACATCATATTACAACATCTGATCATAACAAAATAACATGGGAAACTGCTAATTCTGAGTTTTGGTAATATCAATTTATACAAAATTCATCAAATGTATATCATAATTATTACCTATATTTATTGATAATATATTTAATTTTTATAAATTTATTTACATAGATTAGCAAACAGTCTAAAGTAAAACTAACACCAAGACTTGGTCAAAGTTCAAATGATCACTGACTTTAGTCATAAATATCTTACTGAATGCATTTCCATCATCATTATTATTCATACAGTTCAATGCAAATGTTGCTTCTCTAGACACCTAAATACGCATTTAGTAATTTATAATACAGCAAGTGTATTAGATTGATATTATATATAAACAATATAAACGTATTAATATCGTATAAGGAAAATGTTATTGAATTTATTGTAACCAATCGAAACTCATCATCGCAGGCGTCTTTGGCCCAATGAATGGCGTCGTCGGTAGATGTACACATTCCGAGGTACGCGGACCACTTCTCTGTGGCCAGGTTAGCGAGTACGGTGCGTACGCACTGCTGTTCGCTCATGCGCGAAGTCACGCGTCCTTCGGCGAAGAGTCGCGCGACGTACATTGTCAAATGGAACCCGTCGAATCCTCCCACACGCTGGACGGCGATATCAATGAAGTACGCAATGAGTAATTCATTTTATATAACGGAGAGTGGACAGATGGAAAAGAATTGGGTAATTTAGTTTGTACTATTTAGTATAGTTAGTATGTTGAACTCGGGAGGGAATATTTCATTATATTTATATGGCAAGCAGCTATTAATATTGAATACTTTTTTCGTTGTACAAAATATATATTCATTAAATAAAATCAATTGTTTATACGTGTATTAAAAAAATAGAAAATTTAATGTACACATGAAATAATTTCGGACTTGGTATTAATTAAAAAACTAAATAGTGTGGATAGAGAATTGTGAATTAGTTAATTTAATAATGCTAAAAACTGAGTACCTTATCAAATTGTCGCTGGATAATCCATACTTTGAGGAGACGTATGGCGATCTTTAAACTTTGACCTTTCTTCAGAGCATCGTGCATATACATCAGGTTATCAGTGAATGTGAGGTCACGACCAATCAGAGAGTTGTATTGCGGTGTAGGAGCTAGTGGGGTATGTTAATGATAAACTTGATATACTTATGCGTTAATCGATTATGTTAATGAATAATAACATATTGATATTAAATCTGTAATTAGAATTATTCCGCTATGTTAATTAATTTAAACAAACCTAATGTAGGTTCCCCCGATCTATTGAAAAACCAAGTATCTCGTACGTTAGATTTGCCTTCACTGAATCGTGAAGCCTTCCAGAGTTCAGTTTGGGGGCATGTGTGAATATGCACACAAAAATGATTTCCAAGACTACCTGTCAAATGTATAGAAATAATTTTATTATTCTTAAAAATACCTAGATTTATATTAAATATACATAAAATATATTGTAAATTTAGATAATTTATGAATAGGAAATATGAATATAATTAAATTTAAAAATTGCAAGGTTTGTGTATTCAGAAAAATAGATTATCTAAGATATAAAATAAATAATTTACACAATAAGTTTACATATACTATATACCCGATGTATATTATCATATAATAATTCACATTATAAATAATATAAATTCTGTATATTTTAGCTTTGTATAAATTTCTTAAAAGCTCTAAAAGTGCTTGACCTTTAGGAGTGACCACCAGGAGAGGTTTACACGGATCATTGTGAGCGCGTAAGAAGAAGATCTTATGTGTATCGACAAGCGAACCATGCTCGGCTCTCAATTCACTAGCGATATCGCAAAGGTAAAGGGCGCGCTTGAATAGGTAGGCCTGGTTAAGGTAATCCTTGACTTCGATGCTGCCCTGTATTAGATAATGTTGCAAATGTAGAAGGTTTCGGGTAGTCTCACTAAAATGTGTGGTTGGCAAATATGCTGTGGAATATTTGTAAATGAAGCTCTGTTTTAGAAAATTATTCTTTTCTAGAGACGTCTATGAAGGATGAGTTAGTATTCTGTTGTGCCTTCGTAAAGGTAGGACCTCAATGGTAGGTCTAAATAAGATAGTTTATGAGATTAGAGTATACCCCGTCGAACATGATATGAAATTAGTTTTAGGATACATTAAATACAATAAAAAGCATTTGCAAACCTTGGGCATTTCAACAAGTAGGTCCGCATGCATACGAGGTCGTACGGCAGTACCTAGTGTATATGAGCCAATGACCTTGACCTCTAGCGGTGCCATGAACTTATAACGTAGGTCTGATTTTACATCCGAAAAATTGATATCATCCGGTAATGGCCATTTCACATCTTTTAACCAGCTGCGATCGCTAACCTAATGAAATAAGTTAATAATAGTTCTATTATATTAACATACAATTATATATACATCTATACTTTTGAATTATTAAAATAAATCTATAAAAGTTTATAATTATTGATATCGTAAAAAGAATATCGAATATATAAAACAGAGAAAATAAATACAATATATTACCTTCATCTAATTTATTAATTAGAAGAAACATATCTAATTCAGTTGTTTACAATAGTTTTTTAAAGTAAATAGACAACCTTCTTTTGTTCACCTTCTGGCATTTGTAAAAGAACATCTCTAATTTCTTTTAGAAAATTATCACCTTTTTGTTTCCTTTTTTTATTCAAAGTGACTTCTTTAATTAACTCTTCACTCTTCAATAAATGTGAGTAGTTATGTATAACATTATTTTAATTTTAGTGATATATAACTTTATTTAAATTTTAGTGATGTATAACTTTATTTAAATTTTAATTTTAGTGATGTATAACATTATTTTAATAGTGGTTATGTATAACTCTACTTTGATATTAATAATATATAACTTTAATTTAATATTAGTTATTATTTAAATTTTCCTTTAAATTGTTGTACATATTTAATATTAAAATTATATATTATAAATATATAACAAAAATTGATAAAATTATTTTATAATACTGAGTTTATAAAACTTACATAATTAATTATTATCTAAATAATTTGTTAATAATTCGAAATCACATGAATATAATATAATATATATTATATACCTGCATAACAAATAATTTTGATTGAAATATCTTCTGAGATTCATCATTATTTGAACCCATTATAAATTCGGATTTTGTTTGTTTTTCTGCTGGACCAGCCGAAGTTTCAATATGGTTTCGTTTTGTCATCTATGTAAATTATTAATAATTATAAAATCAATTTAAGCAATTATGTTATTCCACAGAGTATCTAATATCAACAAATTTATAGTTGATTCAGAAGAAGATTTGTAAAAGAAAATAATCATAATTGTTTATTAAATATTGAAGTTACTATCATACTGGTGTAATTGAAACAATATTTATATAATATTAATAAAGCAATTGGATTACAAAGGTGCATATAAAATGTATGCCTTTTCAATATAACTTATCCTAATTATCCTGGATTGTATCTTACTCTACAATATAATAAGTTATATTATATTGGTATTAGGAAAAATATTCATTGCATATAATGATAAATACATAGACTTTAGGTGTATATGTATGAACTTTATAAATCACCATCATTATTACAATTGTTAAAAAACTGAATATAAAATATTCTCAAATATATAAACTTGCTTCTTCGGAATTATTAGTATGTTTCAATTATTTATAAATTAAATAAATAATATATGAAATATTTTAATTTTTTTATAATAGAAATATTTTTATGATTCTATCAGTCATCACACATTTTATTTTTCATCACCTTTATGACTTATAGATATTATATGCTTAAAATACAACTATTATTCTATACAAATATTATATAATAATACATGAAAAATAATATAAAACACAATGGTAAAAATATAAATATGTATACATATGCTAAAATTACATTCAGATGATTAATTTTATTCTAATCAACACAAAGAGTACTATATAATAATCAATAATAATTAAAATATCTAAATGTTTACATTTATAAGTTTTAATTAAATAAAACTATTAAAAATTATTTTTTGTAAATTCATAATACTTGTGCAAAACTAGTCAACGATATTTTCTATGGAAAATAGTATTTATATATTTGGTATATATATTCGAACATTACAGGAATGTTAATTAAATAAATATTAAATAAATAACTAAATTAAAAAAAATTAATTAGAAATTCAGTAAAAATATTTGTTTAGATACACGCAATATTCTGTGACTTTTTTGAAGTTAGCTATTTAACTTAATATTTAATTGTAGCATATATTATATGTAACATTTACTTAAACATTCATTAAATATTAATTAAACACATTTTTTAAATATTTAAATTTAAAACAAATACTATTTATGGATTATGGAGCATTAAATATGCAATACAGTAATTATTAGTAAACATATATATATATATATATATATATATATATATATCGTATATATTATAGCATGACCTTAATGTTGATTCTTTATAAAATATATAATATAATTTAAATTTATAATTTTTTTAAATCAGCCATGCTGTATTTTCATTGTAAATAAAGATCTTTAACATTATTTATTATATTTAAATTATAGATTTATTTTATACTTTGCATATTTAAATTAAATGTACATTAATATTAGGTACCTAATGCTAAATTCTAAATATTATTAATATGTTTTAATAATAAAACAGTAGTAGCCAAGATTACATTGGGTAATCTACATTGGGTAGTAGATATAATTTGGATCTATGAAACAGATTATTCCTTGAGCTATTCATGATTCTTAAGAGTAACTATAAACACGTATTACTTAGTTAGAACTTGTTATTTAATAAATGAATTTAATCCAATAAGTAATACTTAACTATTGTAAGTGGGAATCCCGTATATATATGCCTTTTAAAAATAATATTAATTTAAGAAATCATGCTAATGGTTTGGCATTAATTCAAGTAAACAAATGTGATATGATTTATCTTTATTAATATTAACTACAGACAGAATATCCTAGGAAATTCGAATGTCATATATATATAATGAAACAGATTATTCCTTGAGCTATTCATGATTCCAAGAGTAACTATAAACACGTATTACTTATTATTTAATAAATGTATTTAATCCAATAAGTAATACTTAACTATTATAAGTGGGAATCCCGTATCTGTATTTTAATTTATTTTAATTTATGTTACCTTTTAAAAATAATATTAATTTAAGAAATCATGCTAATGGTTTGGCATTAATTCAAGTAAACAAATGTGATCTGATTTATCTTTATTAATATTAACTACACACAGGATATCCTTGAAAGTTCAAATTTCATATATATAAAATTGTATTTATTTATATTGTTCATATAGTTAATATTAAATGTGGTATGAGGAATCTTGAATAAAAATCTAATCACAATTTAATTAATAATTATTAATATATAATAATTATTATATATCAAGTATATATAAATATCACCAATTAATAATATTCAAAACATTTATATTTACTAAATTATTACTATAATTGAATTATTGTACTTCTTATAGGTAAATATTAGGGTTGTAAATAAAACCGAACTGATACATTACGAACTGATACTTTAACACTTTGATACCGAACTGATACTTTGTAATTCAATATATTACGATCCCGAACCCGAACTGATACTTTCATATTTTGATACTGAACCGAACTGATACTTTGATATATTAAAAATTACAAACTCGAACCAGAACTGATACATTTATGATCTTTATTAAATAATAAAGTCATAAATAACTTCATGGAGTTTATTTGTAATTAAAATTAATTTTGATACATTTTTTTATTGGCAGTCAATAAAAATTGACCTAAGGTCAAAATACAAATGAATATTTTATTAATCATAAATTTATATAACATAAATAATTATATTAATTTTAGATTTATATTATGAACTCAATTAGTAATCAATGATTGGCTGAATTAGTTTTTATTAATTATGACACTTCCCATTGTTCCAAACCAAACCAAAATTGACATTAAATTAAATGTTAGTAGATTTTTAATTAAGTTTCTTTGTGATTTACTGATTAATTTACTTTCTAATTTATTAATTGTAATATTATTATAGATAATAATTCAAAAATATAACAAATATATTAATTAATTCGCAAAATATTTAAATATGTAATTAGCTTTTGCAGTATTTCGAAACTTTGATTTTAGTTTTTGATACTGTTTCGAAACTTTGAATTTAGCATTTGATACTGTTTCTAAACTTTGATTTTAGCATTTGATACTGTTTCGAAACTTTGATTTTAGCATTTGATACTGTTTCGAAACTTTGACTTTGGGTATCATTTACAACCCTAGTAAATATCCAAATTAATGATCTTAGGTTATATGAAATGTATCCATCACTAATATTTTCATATGGATAATATATATTTTACACCATCCACTAATATGTATCAGAAAAATAGTATTTGATCATCAGTAATGACTCTCCATACTATTCATCTACTGCTATTTTGCAGAAGGATTTATTTCTAGAGCGTAATTATCTGAGATGGGAATACGCCCCTGTAATATGTAATACTACCTATTCGTAATTTCCAATTATCCCATAAATCAAAAAATCTTTATTACGTTTATAATATTCATATAATTGGCATTTAAGTATAATACGAATACCGTATATACATGTGTATATTAGAATACATCATACGTTATATTTTTAAAACATGAACCTTTTAAATTTTAAAAATTGTATCCAATAATATATATTTATATAATGTATATAAAAATGGTTGATTAAATGAGTTATTCTTTTGGAGAATCGGGTTGGTTTGATTGGCAAGCGGTCACAAATGCATCCAACTGTACCAACTCTTCGTTTATTCTATTGATCACAGGGAATTCATCCATGTTGACTTTAAATCTAAATATTTTAGATTATTTATAAACCATGTCAATATATGAATATTAGAATAAATAATCACAACTACTTAAAATAATGACATGAATATAATTTAAACCTGTTTGCATTAAATACTTGAGGAACCAAACATAGATCAGCAATCGTTATTTCGTTACCCACGCAAAACTTTCCTGAAGTTTTTTCTAGAACCTTTTCTAAACCTACAAATCTAAAAAAAACAGTAGTTGATACATTATAAAATAATACAACTTATATGAGATTTAAATTATACTTTATTTTACCATTCATTTTTATTTTAATGAAATATAATATGTTTTGTAGGTAATAGGTGTAATTAATCATCTCCTTCGAATGTCATAGGTTTAATACTTTTCATCGATAATAACCCTGTACGAATGAAATGACCGCCCCATTCAGGTCCCAAATCCCCAGCTATTTCTCTACCAGTCATATGCTTAAGGCGTTTTAATACAGAAAGATTTTGAATTGGTTGAATTCCGGAATTGATAATTTCAGCAATACTTCTTGCCTGGTGAATATGTTATAATGAAATGTTTCTATACATAATACGTACGTATTATATATGTATATCATATTATAAGAATATATTATATATAATACCCAATATTGGAATAATACAATGATATTAATTTCTATATATTTTAAAAATGAATTATGCATTATTTTATAATCGCTTATACATATATTATAATATGATACATAACTGTAGTTTATTATGCTTATGGATAAAATAAAAAACTATATTTATGTATAAAATATTTACATTTAAAAACAATTGCATATAATTAGCAAATAACACTTTTATAAATCTTCTTATATCTATTCTTATAAAAGAGATTATAATTTGAAAACCTGAGCTCTTAATACCGGATCACGTGGCAGAATGTGTTGACCTTCTCTAGTTTCATCTAAATACTCAATAATTGGCAACTATTAAATGTACAAATTCGTCATATTAACTTTGTAAAGTGGGCCTACTATGTAATATTATTATCTAAAACTCAATGTATACTCAATGTATAAATGAATACTTATTTATGTAACTACAAATATATCGCTACTATAGTATATATAATATTAGTATATATACTACTATATATATCGATTAATGATATATTCCAAAATCATATTACATTATAGTTTAGTTATACTTATTAATTACTTCAGTGTATCCCCAATCACATAATTACATACCGATTGGCTGAACGTATAGCCGTCAATCTGCAACACGGGCAATTGTCGCATAGGGTTGAGGCCGATGTGTTCGTCGGAGTGTTGTTGTCCTCCGTTTGTTAACAAACTCACTGCTCTATATTCGTAGTTCTCATGTTTCAGAGCCAGCGCTATAATGTTATCGTAGTGTATGCATGATCGGTATATATTATTTTTAAAATATTGTTAAAATTAGTATTATTATAGTACATAATTATAGTAAGTAATTACCTATTGATATATTATTAAATATTATTAATAGATTATTCTTTACTTTACTTACCAATTCTAACTCTCCAAGAAGCAGAACTTCTAAAGTATGAATATAATACAGTCTGTGAAATTTATATTAAGTTATGTTTTCAATATAATTATAAAAATTCATATTCAAATATCTATAATTGTTTGTTTTTCAAGAAACATAATTGCTAAAATTCGGTAAAATGGTGTTATATGTTATATTACTTTTCTTATGATATATACTTTACATTTAGGTTGTGTAGATTAAACATAAATGTTTTTAAAAACAAGTCATCTGAAATTGATTGCCCTTATTAAAGGTAATATATTACTTAAGTTTAAATGTTAAAATGTGTTAATAATATATTATATTAATATTAATAATAATATATAATATATGTTAATAAGAGATTTATTATAAATACGGGATATATTTTCAGAAAATATTATAACGAGATTATTTATAGTATACACGAATACATTATGCGTTGATCTAACTAAAATAGAATTAAGTTGTACCAATTAAATGTATCATGACCTACTCTAACTATATCTAATATGTATGGAATACATTGTATGTAATGTTTATTTTATATATATATTTTTTATAAAATCTATATTACAAATAAATCATATTTTAAACATCTTTGATTACAAAAGGTTTGCATTTGAAATTCTAAAACAAAATAGAATATGTTAATATCATTTTAATGATACATGTAACACTTACACTGTAAGTAATACTGATATATGCAATATATTAACATTTATAAGACATAATAAATGATGGTTTTATCGAATAGTTTAGTTATAATGTGATATTACTGTAACAATGTTATTATAAAATTATACGTATTATTTTGAAAATTATGGCATTGGCTAGATAGACTGTGAAACATGTCACATTCTTTACAAATAATTATATTTAGGCATTAGCTAGATATGCTGTTAACTGTGCTACATTATTTACAAATAATGTTATGATTATCTTGTCTTTGCGGTTCATACATGTTTAATTATTAAACATATATATTGCAATGCTATCAATAAAATTTCTACTAGTTACCGATGTAAATAAATAAATAAAAGATTGTGGAAAATGCATATTTATTTATATTAAAATTTATCATAAAATCTATATGTAACGAATTTGGAAATATGCGTTGATACTATTAAAACAAATATGAATGTTTTTAAAATATTTCATTAATATACCATTGATTATCAAATTACGAAATATATATATATTAAAAGAGGTAATTTTTGTGAAATTTTTAAATAATAAATATTTTAATATTATATTTGAATGCTATTAGTCCTCGTAATTGGTAACATTTATAATATAAACATTTAAACTTTATTATATTTGTATATCTATTTTTTAAGTTTCCATCGATTACAAAATTATTTTATTATGTATATTAAATAGTGTATATATATATTTCAATTTATTGCCAATGGTAACATGATAATTTAATTATTTTTAACCCTTTACAAATTTTAAATATGATATCTTTTGGAATTGCTCTATATTTATAAGTATCTTTTAATAAATAATCTCGATCAGTTTTAACTTCATATTCCTTTATAGCTTCTTTTTATAATATAAAATCTTCCTTGTGGGTTATTTTTTTATTAAAATAGTTTTATTATCTGTATTAATAATGTATCTATATTATCTGTATTAATTAATGTATTCACTATCTATAATATTTGTATTAATAAACATGATATTATATATTACGCATATTTTTCTATTTACATCGGTAATTAGTAAAAGTTCTATTGATATCAATGCAATATCTATATTTAATAATCAACCTACATGAACCACAGACATGAAAATTATAAAAATAATTTTTTTTGTAAACAATGTGGCATATTTCACAGCCTATCTAGCCAATGCCGAACATTATAGGAAATACTAAAATTAATATTTAATAACGTAATCAAGTTGGGGTGGGTCTCGATCAAATCTTAAAATAGTAGTCATTACGAAACTAAATACTAAACTTCATGTATTTACACTGATGCTTATAGTACTAGCATATATTATATATACAATATAATATACACACAGATATATATATCTTATTACGTTAGGAATACGACACTATGAAAAATCATACAAACATTGATAAAATCATTAAT
This sequence comes from Osedax frankpressi, assembly GCA_964035775.1. Taxonomy (NCBI): domain Eukaryota; kingdom Metazoa; phylum Annelida; class Polychaeta; order Sabellida; family Siboglinidae; genus Osedax; species Osedax frankpressi. Next base: position 12,255,762 of record OZ038314.1, read on the forward strand.
ATTATAAATATATTATAAAGATATAAATTTATCATAACGAGTATATATTATTTGTGTACTAGTCCCTTGGTAAATCAGATAATTCTTGCACTGTTATATGCATACCATGTATGCAGTACATTGTAATGCAGCAGTGATGTATAGAACAATTAAAACTAATTTTAGTCGATTGTTGTTCCAAACTATAAGTATAAGTTTCTAGATATTTTTATTTATATAAACATGAAAGTTAGATATTAGTTTGTTTCGAGATTTGCGATCTGCTATTATAACACTAATCTTTATTTGTTACTACATAACACGATTCATAGAATATAGCATAACAATATCTGTAATTTGAAAGACTACCAGTTACTAGATGAAATAATGAAAATATTCATAATATATATTTAAAGTAAATAAAATATATTTTCATTTTTATTATATAACAAATAATTAAATTGACCTGGATTATTTCCTCCCGTATAGTTTCTTGTGTTACAAACAAACATATATATTATATTAATTTGATATTACATTACATACTGAGATTTATCTATATAAAGTATCAGCCAAATTATTTTGTGTATTAACTAGATTGTATAAGCATATTATACTAAGTGTATATTAGCATATGTGTTAAATTTTATATGTATATATACATATAGAATATATTAATATTAATTGCACATGTAATTTGTATGGTATGTAACATGATATATATATATATATATATATATATATATATATATCTTTTATTAAATTATATTGTATATTTTAACACAATTTTAGTAATCATAAAAGTATTCACATAACACTCTGGTACATTATTTATAATATACATTTTTTTAAATAAGTATATATCAAGTAACCTACATGAAATTATATAATGCTTTGATATACTTTACATATTACCTAATGATATATCATTTAAATATATTCAATTATAAATGAACCTTATGATCTGGCATATTTAAAGTAATGTTAACTTTACAGTATTTATTTTCAAACTGTCTATATGATATGATGATGGATTAAATTACACTTTGAACTCTGCCCTATCTAGACCAAGATAGATTATTTGTAATTCTACTGGGGTAAACATTCTATGTTTATGTAATTAAAATAATTTCCATATATTTATATTTTTAAATAAGTTTCCCTGGATACCAATTAGTCATATGAAACCAGATTATGTAATTATTATAAATTCTTATATTATTTTTAACAAATAGAATTTAATTTAATACAAATATTATTTTCTTTTTTATATTATAAAAAAAATATATATCATTAAAAAATGACCCTGATTGTTTCTGTGGTAATATATACTCTAGAATATTTACATTTTTAGATTTTAAACATGTTTTCCTATATAATCAAATATGAAATGTTTTTTTAAATAATATAGAAAATGTTAAATAATACAATAAGTTGATAATGGAGAATACTTAGATACAAATGTACATAATAATAAATATCTTATTTTCTATTGATTCTATATACTTGCTTACGATTATGAATATATTTTCTTGTATACTATATATATTAATATCAACATAAATTAATATAAAATAAATAATTAATTATTATTTTTTAACTATTATGTCTAATAATAAATATATAATGTAAATTAGTTTTGGTTTGATTTATTTATGTATTTCATTATATGGTTTAGTATTAGTAAAATTACGTATATAGTAAAATAATAATAATTAATTACATGTAATTTTCAATCAATATTATGTATTTATTAATATAAATATAAACATTTAAGATATTAATTTATTTTATTTTAAAACAAATAAAAAAATTAAGTTAGCCATTGTAATCTTAGAAATGTTATATATTTAATAAACATAATTAATTATTTCATTTATAATTGATCATATCTTATGATAATATGTACTATAAGTTATATATATTAAAATATATAGAGAAAATATAATTTAATTTGAACCAATACAGTTAAATTATATTTTTATTATTTTAATAAATAATAATTAATTATTTAAATTAATTAATATTTTTTAACACACCAAATTATATATTGAAAAATCAAAATATAGGACATTAAAAATATCCATAATTGTGTAGATTTTTAATTTAAATATTTTTCATAATTTCTAAAATTATTTATGTACTTTTCAAAATTTAACATTCCAAATTTTCTTTAAGACCATATATAATAATTTATAATAATATAAATAGAAACTTGCATGTTATGTATAACATTTCTCATAATTAATAACAAATTAAATACTAAACTATATAGTAAATACCGAATTGAAAGCAAAAGTATAATATACCATATATTATAAATAGTCAGTAATAAACAGTGTTGATTAGTAATATCAACAAACAAATATAACCAATAATAAATAAGATATCTATGATTGTATACATTATATTCTAAAGTGAAGTGCACATAGATCTTTGGGTACTAGATATATTTTAGTATAAGGCAAGACACAATGTTCTGTTTCTAAGAGAAATCTCCGAGCTATTTTGAAATTCAAGGTGTCCTATAAATTTATATAATTGTATTAAATGAAAGCAAATATGATAATAAAGTATTTTAAATATGGACCTAATTTATGATCTTATATCTACTTTGATAATCAATCTAATATGAATAGTTTTATAGGAATAGTTTTTTTAATGGTAATTAATTGGATTAAATTATGCATATAATTTGTATCTAAAATAAATTACTTACCTAAAAGTAAAGTAAATCTGGAGTAACATCTTTGAATATTTGATCTAGAAAGTATTTTATTATTTATTTTAATTTTATAGTAACAGATGAATCTTCAGAACATGATTATGAATTGCAATATAATTTTATTTTTTAAAAGAAAAAAAGTAATGCTTTTCAATTATAATGAAAATAAATATATATAAAATATTACATTATAATATATGACTAAATTCACAGTAAACGGTGACGTAATAGTTTTAAACAATTATTTGAAATATTGAAAACATAAAAAATTAAGCTCTGCAAAGAAATTAAATAATTTGTTTTATTTTCTAGGTTAGTCTTATTATTATATTAACTTATATATATTGATTTACATAGAATGAAATATATGATCATGATTCATATATTTCATCAATAACTTTGTTTAATTTTAAAGTTGCGAATGAATTTAAAAATTGTAGCACAACTTGTTGCCCTAATGATCTGTTGTTATTACATTTTGATATTATTATAAATTTCAGCTTGACGAGATGCTGATTCTTTCATCTCTATGAAGATGGTTTCGTATGGATTCCGTTATTTGGAATATACTCATATTTGTATTCTTCTTGTGATATCTCTTATTACTCGCCTTTATGGATTGAATATTCCGAAATATGTTTGGTTATCTAATGAATTATATAATCGTTGTGATTAATCTCTTGCCAGTTTATATCATTGTATATTGAAATTGAATTATTTCTATTTTGATCAAATATCTACCTAAATTAAATTAAATTTACATTGTTATAAAAATATAATGAAATTTAATAATGGTATCATTTTAATTTTTTTACTTAATTCCACTATAATTTTATTTTTATCACACATCATTTTATTTTTCATTATCATTTAATAGTTTTTGGCATATATTAGTATAATTGCATTACATGCCCATAACATTAATACTATACGCAGTTGGGACGAATTGCATTTCCTTGCAATGGTGTCCTATTACAACGATCATAAACATTTCTTTGATGTCCACCCGCCATTGGGAAAGGTTCACAACAATTGATTCACATATTTTTTATTTCTATTACTACTAGAATGTGGCATAATTGTTACGATATTTAACATTGCTATTGTATACCTTATTAGACATAAAATATATAAATTAAATGTTTACTCTCATATATATATTTTATAAAACCTCTACACATTTAATGAAATAGTTATTCACATAATATAATCCAACATAGTAAATCTGTTTACTATATTCGAACTCAACCTACGTAATTCGATATTCTAAACTACGCATCGCCGCTATAAAGATGCTGCTGGCATTGGTTGTTCATCTCACTGGTACTCACGATGACTCAACTTACTCATCTCACGGTGACCTATACATCACCGACGGCTACATTTACGTGAGGACGGTTAGCGTAATGCGTTTCATTTATATTTCTCTATATCAATTTGAGTTATATCCTTTAACCTCTGAACCTAAGTCAAATCAAACCTAACAGTTTAATGCCATATGCGGATCGTGTCTCCCTGTTATGTCGTACATATCGGTTAATAAATTATCTAAAGGAAATCGCAATGCTGCTCTTTTAACCAGCTGTCTTATTTTGTTTGGTTTGTTTCACTTTTCAAGGATTGTTTCCAGTTTAATATAAATATAGTATTTACTATATAGTATATATATAGTATATATTTACTATATAGTATATATGTATACTCTCCGTTTTATAAATTTCTTTCAAGTTCTTATATAGTTAATAAAAAAGTTAAAGTTTTTAAAATGTCTATAATATTATATTAAATTAATTATTTAATAAGAATTGTAATCTAAACCAATATATATAAACACTTTTGCTTGTTGATGAAAAATATGTTTACACCACTAATTAATTATTTCAGATACATCTATTTTGACCATCTCTAGATTTATACTTTTAGATTCATTATTGATGACTTTCCTAATATTTACTTTTACCTTTCACGTTTATTTCGAATGTCACAAGTTTGTATTTTTAACATTTACTCTAAAATATATCAATAATAATACTGTCACGATGTTACGAGAGGTGATTTTAATATGTAATTTTAATAGGTTATATTCTCGTAAATGGTGGTTATATTTGCTATTGACTGGACTTATGATGACTTTATCTATAAGGTATCTACATCAATTCATTAAATGGACACTGAATTATCGCCGATAACCCAATATAGCTACAACATCTCTTCCACAGCATTAAGTACATCGGATTGTTCATTACTATATATATCGGCTTGAGGACAGTGTCCAGACTATGGTCAGATTTCGGAGATATCAATATACCATTGGTTATTATAAGTGAATAATTTTCCGAAATATAATTTACAATGTTTCCGAATCCTTCTCCAATTAGTTTGAAACTTTAAGACTTTTTACTGTTTATTCAGTAGCTTTGATTGCCTTCCCATTCTGCTTGTACCTGTTTATATTCGACATTCACTTCAAATGTTTATCTAATAGGTATTTATGAGTTCTATTTCATCTTTGTTATAATATTTAAATAATATCATATATATATTTATTTATACATTCACGTAACCCAATAAAGAAGATGTGAATCCTCTAGTTTATATAATAACTATAAATTAAATCAAATAAGTTGTAATATAAAATATATATCTCATATAATGAAATAAGTTTATTTTAATTTTTAATATATTTTATTTTAATTATCGGTATATATTAATAATATATTATTACATAAAATAAATATTAGATATAATAATACAATTATGAATAATGATATTACATAATTTCAGTGGAATAAATGACAATCTCTACAGTGCAGGATATCAGGCAACATTAAAAGCAAATTGGCTTCATAATAAATCTTCTCCTAAAGGTTAAAAAACATTAATTAATAAATAACATTTTACCTTTACATTTTTAGTTTATTATTATACCTTCCTCAACCAATACCATCTTCCTATTATTATGTATATACAGAATAATGTTAAAATATTAAAAAAAATTAAGAGGAGTGATAAACACCTGCATTTATATATATATTTAAAAAAAATAATACATTTTTTATGCATAAAAACTAAAAGTATAAGTTATCTCTCCCCTTATTCAATTATCTATAATTAGATATATTTATAATATTATTATACAATATTAAAAAATGAAATTGCCAAAGATTGTTTAGTTATTAATATAAAGAATTACTAAATAATATAATTATGATATCGAATTGATGTGTAATATTTTATAATAATTATTCTGAATGATATAATATTGAGATCATTTTAAAATCGATTTAAAAATAATTTAATAAAAAAAACTTTATTAATATTTGGATTACAATAAATTAAATATATGAAATCAATATATTTGTTGTTTTTATTAGTTTTAACTAAATTACTTGAATATATTTAAGTAATTTAACAAAAAATATTAGTTATGAGTGAGTGAGTGAATGAGAGAGTGTGATAATGAGTTAATGAGTTAGTGAGTGAGTGAGTAAATGAATGAGGAGTGAATGTAAGTAAGTCAGTTAGTGAGTTAATTAGTGAATGAGTGAGTTAGATAGTGAGTGATTGAATAACTGCGTGAGTGAGTGAGTGAGTGAGTGAATCTCTGAGTGAGTATCTGAGTCAGTGAGTCGCTATTATTATCCTCGACTAGATATTGCCGGTATGAGATATAAGTGTAGTGGTGGTTATGTCGCGGCTCATGCGTCCCTCTGCCCCTCGGTTATTCGTAACGTCCAGGAAGTCTTGACCGGTCATTAACGCCCGCAGTCTCCTCCGGAACGGTCGGTTCGAAACCAACTGCAACCATCGCGTAGCAGACGCGGCGTTAACCACCAGGGCGCAGTAGTAGATCGCTTCTTCGGCATCCGCAACTCGACGACTGCGTACCACTAGCGCCACCACGGCGACAATGGCCGCCGGCACTGCTAACGACACCTGGGAGAGTTGTATAGACGTGACCACGGCCCTAGCCCCGCCTGTGATCCCTTCGTCTCGCGGACACGCCAGGCACAACGAGGCCAAGGTGCACGGCACGGTGTACGCGACTAACGCCTCCCAGCGCTGGTCGCCGGCGTAACGCGCGCACTCCGTAACAACGCACGCCATTGCCACCGTGACGCACGCACGCCACGTCGTCTTCGCGCCCAGCGCGCCCAGCAGCGCCCACCACGCGGCGGCCGCGTGCAGCGTCCGCTGGACCGGTCGTAAAGTGGACCAAAGTTCTAGTTCTCCGGCCGGAGAAAGCGACAAGTATGCGGGCAGGGTGTAGAGTACGAATGTCGAGGTCATCGTTAGTACGTCCAATAGTAAGAGGGGTTGCGGCGACAGAGTTCGTCCGATGTCTCCGTCTTCTATGCCCTCTAGTGGCAGGCAGCACGCCATGAACGTCACGGAGTTGCACACTATACTAACAACCACGACTAGATTCACGGAGATGGCCAGAGATAGGTCAACCATTGTATTCCTATGTTACTCGTACTCTGGTAGCCGGAGGTGGTGAGGGTATAGATTTGGCTAATTGCAGAGAGTCTACGTAAAGAGTGTGTAAAGAGTGTAAAGAGTGTGTAAAAGTGTAAAGAGTGTGGAAATAGTGTAAAGAATAGAGTGTAAAGAGTGTGGATGAACTTAAGGTTTAGTGTGGGATTCTGAAGGTACAAATGTAAATATGAGACCTACGCCAACAGTATAGGTGTGTATCTTGTTTATGTACTTATGTTTATTTACGTATGTGTGTTTATTTACGTATGTGTGTTTGTTTACGTATGTGTGTTTATTTACGTATGTGTGTTTGTTTACATATGTTTGTTTGTTTACGTATGTGTGTCTGTTTACGTATATGTGTTTGTTTACGTGTGTGTATTTGTTTGTTTACGTATGTGTGTTTATTTACGTATGTTTGTTTATTTACGTATGTGTGTTTATTTACGTATGTGTGTTTGTTTACATATGTGTGTTTGTTTACGTGTGTGTGTTTGTTTACGTGTGTGTGTTTGTTTATGTATGTGTGTTTGTTTACGTATGTGTGTTTATTTACGTATCTGTGTTTGTTTACGTGTGTGTGTGTGTGTGTTTGTTTACGTATATGTGTGTGTTTGTTTACGTATGTGTGTGTTTGTTTACGTAGGTATGTTTGTTTACGTATCTGTGTTTGTTTACGTATGTGTGTTTGTTTACGTATGTGTGTTTGTTTACGTATGTGTGTTTGTTTACGTATGTATGTTTGTTTACATATGTGTGTTTGTTTACGTATGTGTGTTTATTTACGTATACGTGTTTGTTTGTTTACGTATGTGTGTGTGTGTTTATTTACGTATGTGTGTGTGTTTGTTTACGTATGTGTGTTTATTTACGTGTGTGTGTGTGTGTGTGTTTGTTTACGTATGTGTGTGTATTTGTTTACGTATGTGTGTTTGTTTACGTATGTGTGTTTGTTTACGTATGTATGTTTGTTTACATATGTGTGTTTGTTTACGTATGTGTGTTTATTTACGTATACGTGTTTGTTTGTTTACGTATGTGTGTGTGTGTTTATTTACGTATGTGTGTGTGTTTGTTTACGTATGTGTGTTTATTTACGTGTGTGTGTGTGTGTTTGTTTGTTTACGTATGTGTGTTTGTTTACGTAGGTATGTTTGTTTACGTATGTGTGTTTGTTTACGTATGTGTGTTTGTTTACGTATGTGTGTTTGTTTACGTATGTATGTTTATTTACGTGTATGTGTGTGTTTGTTTATGTATGTGTGTTTGTTTATGTATGTTTGTTTGTTTACGTATGTGTGTGTGTTTGTTTACGTATGTGTGTGTGTTTGTTTATGTATGTGTGTTTGTTTATGTATGTGTGTGTGTTTGTTTACGTATGTGTGTGTGTTTGTTTATGTGTGTGTGTGTGTGTGCTTGTTTAAGTATGTGTGTGTTTGTTTACGTATGTGTGTTTGTTTACGTGTGTGTGTTTATTTACGTAGGTTTGTTTGTTTACGTATGTGTGTTTATTTACGTGTATGTGTGTGTTTGTTTATATATGTGTGTTTGTTTATGTATGTGTGTTTGTTTATGTATGTGTGTGTGTTTGTTTACGTATGTGTGTGTGTTTGTTTACATGTGTGTGTGTGTTTGTTTACGTATGTGTGTTTGTTTATGTGGGCGGATATTGCAAGGCTAAAGAAGTTTTGTGAGATGATTATTGTGAGAGTGTTTATGTGTGTATCTGTATGTATGTGTTCTGTATGTATTATGTTCTGTATGTGTTCTGTATGTATGTGTTCTGTATGTATGTGTTCTGTATGTATGTGTTTGTGTCTGTATGTGTTTGTATCTAGTCTTGACCGGAGGGTGTTGTTATGAAAGAAGAGTGTGGTAATGAAGGCGAGGGTACATAGCTGTGAATGGTGGGTATTGGTGTTGCTGTGAGGAGGGAAGGTGAGGGTATAGATAGGAAGTTTTAATGGGAGGGTATATACGATGTACTTTTTTATTGGTGTACAAATGTCAAAGAGAAGTTTTACTTGGTATGTTTCCAGGCAGAGAGCTTTATGATTATAATAATATATATTGTTATTGAATTTGTATGTATTCTAACTTTAGTTTAGGATATTTGTAAGATATTTTAAATATAATTGTAAAGATATTGTAAAGATAATAATTAGTTTATTATTTATTTATTGTATTATATAATAATTACCTTTTATAGTTCTTTATTGATATGTTATCTTTACATTTGCATGATATTTTTTTAAGCACTCTCATAATTTATATTGACATCCATTCTTTTTGATATTATTAGATTTATTATTTTACTGTTGTGACAATATATAATTTAAATAGTTGGATGTGAAATCAGGAAATGAAAGGGAATGTGTAGAGATTTCACCTATTTGGATATGGGTTGGCACGAATACATTGAATCAGATCGTCGGTTAATCAGGATAAGGTCGTAAATTAGAGTTTTTTGCTTGAAAAATGATCCTAGAAGCTTGCGAATTCATTTGAATCCCAGGTGATAAATATTCGCGGTACAGGTACTATCTGAATGTGAGACGTTGCTAGGCGATATATAAATGCGACATACAAATCACATCGTATCATCACCGTAGATCATCGACGAAATTGTTACACCGTGTTGTAATGTGAATTAATAGCGGATTCGCCCTACATCCCATTATACAGTTGTCGCTTACGATTCAATAGTGGTGTTCCGAAACAATCGACTCATAAATAGCTATCTGACCTACGACAGCCATTCCGTTAGATAGACAGGCAGTGCTTTATGTCTTAAAAATGCAATATAAGTTTAATCAACCGTACAAAATTAAATGTATACTTTTATTAAACAATTATTTTGTTCAGATTCAAATCTTGAAATATATTTTGTATAGTTTGTGATTTATATCAATTTTATATATTTGGATTAATTATGTAGTTTAAATACACTAAAAATTAATTTCAAACTAATTTGTAGTCTATCCGATGGATAATCAAAAGAGTAATCCCAAGTGATCAGGTACATCCATTGAAATATGCATCTATATTTATGTTATGGAATACGGAGTTAGTAAATTTAAAACATTTTTTTATATTATAATATTTAATGGATGTATATTTTAACTGATATTTTGATATTTTCGTAATATTTGGATGTATATAAATTGTCATAAAATCATTATTATATAAATATCTATAAATAAGCGCAATAATATCAAAGATACTGCAAAACTATATGCTCAGGACTATCTTTGGTAATATTAATAATGATACTATTGATAATATAGGAAATCATTTTCATAGTACTATACAAATACTCAATTAATTCTGTAATTTCAATTATTATATATATTATTTATGTGACTAATTTGAATCTTATTACATTTGATAATTACTGCCTTATCTTTTATTTCTTTGCAATTTATTGTTGAATCTAATCCATCAGAATTATAACATTACAGTCGTTCTTTTTCAATCTATCTGCTATTTATAACAACATTTTAATATATTCAAACATTCATTCATCTCTAGAAATAATAAATCCTCAATATCACTATATTTTATTATATTTATAGTAATAAATATAAGCTATATGCTATAATTAAATTTCTAAATATGTGTATATTGGTAGATATAATAGTACTTCAATATATGGGGATTTTATAATTGCTGCATTTAAAAAAGCCTTGCCATCTCTTTATTATATAAACAATAATCATGCAATTGATCATTATAAAGATATGGTTGTTATTTAAGTGTAGAAGAAAGTCTGTCGGGGGAGAATGAAAATAAAGTTAATTGTAATATAGACAATGTTAGTTGTAATTTATATAAATAATAATATAAAATTATAATTACAATGTTTATTATTAATTATAATTTTGAATATGATTTCTAATTGTTATAAAGTTTAACAATATAATGATTCATTTATTCATTTAGTTTGTATTATTATTGTACATATTTTAATTTCCTAGGTTGGGAATATCTTGTTTAAGCTGGAACCTATTCTACATGATAATGGTAAAGTCAGATTAACTGGACCAAAGTTTAGAATTGTCAATGAACATATTACATGTGCAATAGCTACAAGCAGAAAATTTACGTTATATATTTATTTTATATTATTATTTTTAGTTAAATATATATTATTCATTTTAATACATTTTTATAGTTATTATTTACAATTAATAATAGGAATTTAAATAAACAAGAAATATTTTGTGTATCCAACGGAAAATCTCAGAATCAAATTTGGAATGTATTTTTTATCGAAGATAATAGATGTAAGTAATTTATTTAATTAAAATACTGGACATGTTTTCTTTCTTTTTTAAAAATTAATACACATGAATTTGTATTTTGAATTTACAGTAGAACAATTCAAAATTGAAAAATTAAATTTTATTGATAAATTTATAGAAGCACATAGTGTTATGTTCCAGGTTAATAATGTTCAAGTTATTAATACTTGATTATAAATTCAATTAATACAACATTATCATAACTATTATATTATCAATAGATATTAACCTAAATAGATTACTATTACATATTTCGTATATTTATATAATGGTCTATTACAAGTTCTATGCTCTCTTGTAACTAAGGGTAATGCAGCTCTGAGACTAGATGATCCTACAACTGATGTGTTCAGTTGGCCTTTCAATGTCGAGGTTTGTTTAGGTCATAAGGCTTGTGTATATTTTATAATCTGATTATACCTAAAATAAACGGAATAAAATATATATAGACCATATATATTTTATGTTACAATATGTTTTCATTTTATTAATATAATTTGATATTTTGTAATTATAGTTATATCTTATAATTGCATGATTTAGTATATGTTAAATTCATATAAATTCAATTATATTTATATTAACTTCAAAAGTAGTTTATATATTGAATATATATTTGGTTTAATTTTTACAATTTTTTAGTAACATTTTATTTATCTATGAATGCTTTTAAATGAATATACTTTTTTAAATAGATAATATTTGAAATAAATAATTAAATATATTAAATAGAACATTTAGAGAATATTACAATTTATTTTTTAATTATTTAGTAAAAATTAATATGTCTAGAAATTTAATCAATCCAATATAAATTATAGTACTAAATTATAAATGTTGTTACTTTATAGATTACTTTATTGATCACTAATTCATTGCTTTATATATATTTATTACATTATGATTAAATACCCTCTTCTATGCTAGCGGAAATATATTCAAAGTTAAATAAGTTTTTTTAAAGATATCAAATTTGCCAATTATAAATAACATAGTTTATATCTGTAGAAAAATGTAAGTAAGCTATAAATATTTAGATTTTATTACAACTTTAAAATATCTAAAATATTCTACTATTTAATAGAATTTCTATGCTCATTTTATTTAAGGTTTAACTGTCTGTAGATAGCCTCAACTCACTTAGAATAAAATAAATTCAAATAATTTTTTAATATCATGTAATTTTTAACCATCACAGGAGCAGATGGTTTCAAGTAGTGATTTAGGGATTAAAATCAAAGGAAATTTCATAATATGGAACATTAACGTTTTAGTTTTAGTATGTTTTCTTATTTTAAGAATTACCGTATTCATTTTAGAAAAGAGATATATAACCAATCAATTCAGTTAGTGAAATAACTTGTTAATATAATTTAATTATAATTTTAATACTAAATATAATAATATTATTTTTACCATTATAATATTGTTTATTAGTGATTTGATAGTTATTTGCTAATAATATTCCGTTTTATTTAAAATTATATTTTATTTAAATTTCACAGATATTCACGATATAAAGAAATGTGACTGTTTATTTCTATTATGGCTTTTACATTATATTCCGTTTATGTTCATGCAAAGATCTTTGTATTATCATCATTATTTGTGTGCGTTCCTATTTAGCTGTATATTAACAGGTTTCATAAATTTCTAGTATAACCTGCAACTTATTAAATAATGTCAATGTTAATAACTTAAATAATATTATGCTAAAATTGTGTATTCATAATATACAAATATTTATCCACTTCTTTTTTACAGGAGTATTCTATGATTACATTAGCAAGATATTAAACCACAACAAAATCTTGACTACATTCACTTTTATTGCTCTAGCAATTTTGTTTGAGAGGTTTGAAATCATTAATTTTGTTAACTTTACAAAATAAACTCGATAATAAGTTGCGTTCAAATATTTTGTATGTGAGAATTTTTGTTTTTCATGCAATATTGTATACTCTTTATTTGTCCTTATCAATACTATTATAAGTTAAATTAATTCACAGTTTTCGAAAAGTATCACATTTCACCTATGGAATTTAGGAATAATGTTTATAAAGCATAATGTCATTATGATATACATCAACGGTATGTTTAGTAATTATTATTTCATTTATATTTTATATTATATATATTTATTAACCATTATACCTTTATATATTTTTAATAATTAATTTAACATTTAAAATCAAGTTTTTACTTAATATATTAATTTAGTTAATACTTTTTAAATTCAGAATTATTACTGAATGTGTTAATTTTGCTATGTGTATTGTTCATAATGTAAATAATATTTACATGTTATAGTTTAGATTTAGTCTTATAATTTATACTGTTTTCATTGAAAATTCTATAATAATGCTTAATTATTTATAAAAATTATTTTCATGCAACTCTCATATTTATAATTAATATACATAAATTAGTTTATATTAATATATTTATTCATATATTAATATATATGAATTAATATAGAAATTATAAAATATAATAGACATTTATATTTCTGCTGTATATTATATTTTAACTATTATTTCAGGCAGGAGCAATATCGCAAGATAGAATCTATTTCATTTTGTGTCTATGTTATGTTCTCATTAATTATATACTCATGCAATAATTTGGAATTATTATATTAACATATATAATATTATTATCATTTAATTTATATGCAATGCAAATGTGATGCTAAATATTATTCATTACTTATTGAATAATTTGTTTAAAATTTACGGAAATAATGTTCCAAATTGTAACTAATTTTTCCGGAAATTTATTTCTAAATTGTAATCAATTATTCCGAAATAATTTAATACAATTTTCAGTGTTCATGTATTATGAAGAAATTTTCTTAATCTTTTTTCCAAATTCTTCTGGAATATCCCAAAAAATGTTTGATGGGTAGAACTATGTAGTTATAAATTTACATATATTTGCAACATTTAATTATTTAGATTACATGCAATATTTCTCATACAATGCTAAAAAGATACATTATTACTAATTAGATGCAAGATTCTAGTTTAATGCTATATTACTAATTAAATTCTAATTTTATAAATCAATACTATACTTTTTTGATATTTCTACATTTGTTGAAAATTAGATGCTTATATTTGTTAATGTTATATAATTTTACTAAATTATATAAGCTGGGGTATATAATTATATATAGTTGACAAATCAAGAGATCTCTAATCACGATTTTATTTATTTCGAAAAATGTTATTGTTGAACACAAATTTCAGGCTTGACCGTATTCTTTCCTGCAAAAATATTCAAACGCCAATTCTTAAAAACAAAGTATTGTAATGTATTGTTGATTTATAAAATTTAAATTACATGTACTGAAAAAAAAAAATTTTAATATATTTCCAAAAATACATTATAATTATCTAAGTTATTTAATATCTGATATTAATCTTACCCAGTAAACAGCGGTGTACAAAAAATGGCGTAAAACACAGTTTTTCAGGACTAGTTTTTACACCTCCCTTTGTTTTTAATATATTCAGTCATTTATTAGAAAATATATTCAAAATAAGATACAATTTTTAACTTATAACATAATATTATATTCATTAATTATGTTATATAAGTGATATTTAAAGTAGGTATAACATTTTTTTTATTATTTATTCAAATATTATTTATATAAATGCATAATAGAATAAGATAAGAATTTAATAGGTTTCATTGAAATATATTATATTAATATCTAGAATTGTTTTTTTTAATGATAATAGAGTACAAATATTAATAACATTTTAAATTGCTGTGTATGTATATAAATGGATGAAGATTATATTAATTCGAGATCATTTTAATTCTACCTCTATTTTCAAGACAAAATATACAATATAATCTAATATTTTAAAATCAAATGATATATTAATATTATTTAATTTAATAAAACTCATTTCAGTAATTTAAAATCATTATTATTTCATTAATGTTATTTTAATATATTTTGATTTTACTAGAGATTTTAACATTGTGATTATTTACATATATAATAAAAAATACTGTTAGATATAAGTAAAACTATAATTTAAAATTGACTTACATATTCTCAACAAATTTATTATCTAATAATGTAGCAATTGATGTATGTATTATTGAATAAGTGTTAATATTTTGGAAACAATACAGTAATTTTAATATTGATTTAAACATGGTTTTCAAATTAAAAATGGATACAAATAAATATTACATTATCTACAGGGTAGGTTATTTTTATATATAAATATTTAGAATACAATTTTAATTAAACTAATTTAGATATAGTAAAGAATATTATTTTAATTATAAATTAAATAAACTACGATAATTTTCGAATAATATATTCTCAATTGTACATCACAATTTTTAATGCCGTTTATTGTTACTAATTAATAAATATATGTTAACTATGTAAGTTTTCTTTAACATATATTTAATATATATTATTATTCTTTAATATAAAATGTAATACCTCGACATTATTTATTTCATATTCCTGTGCGGTACAATAATTGTTAGTTATGTATATTAAACCATGTTTCACAAAAAAAATTCTACCTTTTATTTGTGATTTGAATTGATGTAATAATTGTAATTAATATTAACAGTATCATTACTAAATGAAGACCATTACAAAACTACGTTTATCCATTATGCTAAAATATATAACTAAAAATAATTTGTTATAAAGAGATTAAAAATTGAAATTATGAAAATCTTTCTAAAATACAAATAATTAAAATTGAATTTAATAAAATACAAATAAGAAAATATATTAACAAAGAAGAATACATATTATTTATAAATATTAATTTTATAAGAATCTACCAACAATACACAATACAATATATCAATATTACAAGTCTTCAGAAAATATGAATAGGAAAAAATAAAAACATTTTTTTATATTTTATACAAACATTTTCTCTAGTCATTTTTGTGATAAGTTATTCAATACATTTTTTTAATCCATTAAATAATATTCTTATTCGCATGATTAATAAGGAGCTTATAACTAAACTTACTTTTAACATATGTTAGATAAGGTGTAAATAATTAAAATCACTGCTCTATGTAAAAAAGATACTATTACTAGATACTCGTCTTTTTTTATGAAATTTATGAATATTACTTATGTCACTTATATATAAATAAGTCATTAGCGAGGTAAATGATTTGAGGTAAAAGGTAAAAGTTTTGTGGGAAATTCTATTAACACTTTCAAAAAATAAATTTTAAAGTTATCTTTTCCAGAAAATTTCCCAAATTCATCTGATGGAATTTGTACAATTAGAAAAATTCGACAGTTTTAAAGCTGTATATTCAAGTTCGAATTTTTTAAATGTTCCTTTTTAGACAATTGCTCAGACAACAATATGCATGACATTGCAAACAATATAGCTAAATATATAAACTAATATATAGATATAAGTAATTATATTATTAAGAATGCAACGTATAGAATATTACAATGCATGGAATTATATATTGAAATATGAACAAACTAATATTAACCTTAACAATAATATAAATATATAAAGGAATTGAAAAGAATATTATTCATGTACACAATATATAATGAAAAATGAAATCATATTTATTTAGCAATTTTTGAAAAATAGATTATATCGACAATATATATAAAATAGATGATTAAACTTATCTAGAAAATTCATAATGATTATAGGATTATCAATCAAAGGGATCCTAACTTGTTTTAAAATGGAAAACGTACTACGAACGCCTTACGTCGTACGCTATGAAAATATGTAAACAAAAAATGCTATTAAAAATTAGTTAAAATAACATTAGATATGCGGAAATAATTAATTCATACTATATAATTAAAAAATAGATTATCTGTATTAAAACTATCTGTTAATAGTTATGATTTGAATTAACTTGACCAAATGTCCTTATTTGGGATGAAAACGCTAAGAATTTAAGTAATAAAATAATATACTATTTAAAACGTACAATGTACGTCGTACATATATGATAGGTCGAATGACATTATTCTGGAATTCAATATCTGTTTGGTGATTTTTAAAATTCAGATATATTATTTGATGACATGTAATACACTTAATTTAGAATGAATTAATATGATTAGTATTCAGGTTTTTTTATACTTTATTCGCAATATGAATTTTAATATCTGTCATTAGTATACCAGGTGATAAATGGCATATCTAATGGTATTATATTATTAAAGAAAACAATTGATTTACACATAATGATGTTATATATTTAAGGTATCAACATATGAACGGAGAGCAACACACGAGGTACAATATTTAGTACGGTTATCATCATAAGCCTTTATTAGATTTGGTTTCCGTTGACTTAAGTTTAGAATAGAAATTATTTTGTTAAGTTCGTCAATTTTACTAGAATGATTAATGAATCTACACTGTTAGAAAAAAGGGTTTTCTAGGGTATATGAAAAAGGGTTTTCCATAGTGGTCTGTATTAGGACCCGTTTGAGGGTTACTTGGATGCTTACAAATAGAAAACCCTTTTGAGGGTTTTCTGGATATCTAAATAAAAGGTGTTCTATATATCTGTATAATGGTTTTCTAGATATTTAAAAAAATGATTTTCTAGATATTTTTAAAATAGGGGTTTCTAGTTTTTAAATATAAGGGTATTCTAGATCAAGTGTTTTGTAAGTTTAAAATAACATGGTTTTCTGGATTAATATTTAAAAGGGTACAAATCTTTATACTAATTTTCATATAATTATTACAATTAATATACTATATATATATTTATTTATATATATTTAAGAAGAAAACTAATAACATGATTTGAATACAAAATAATAATTAACATTAAAATGATAATGTATAATACACATATAATTATAAGTATTATAATTATAAGTATTATAATAAATGTAGATAATAAATAATTATGATATATATTACATATTGTACCGGATAGATTAAAATATCCTACATAATGAAATAATAATCCATAAAATTGAACACATTTATTATTTAAAATGAATAACACGATGAATATTTTTTAATATTCCTCATTTCAAATGCTCATTTTTGATATATTGTATGCTATTTCATTTGTTTATCTGTTTTATTATAATGTATTGTTAAATACCGAAGAAATAAAATAGTTTATCACATAAATCAAATAATTTATGTATTATTATATTAATATCAAAATATCATCCTATCAACAAAACTATTCATTATAATAATTGAAATACACACATTTTTTTACGTATGTATTTTCAAATTAAAATTAAACTCTATTCATATATAATGAATGGTCAATATCCATTGTTCATCCACACTTAAATATATTATTATAGATACAATTGCTGATTTTAATTATATCTAAAATTGTATAATATATGGTATTACATTATCGAAAGTATTATATATATATATCATATATATACGATATATTATAAATATTGTTTATCTATTAAATATATAAATACATTAATATCATAATATTAATAATTTAATATATAGTAATATACCTATCAATATTAATAAAAATTAAATTACATTTTTAAATGTACAAATATTTAAGTAAAATAATTTGCTATATATATATATATATATATATATATATAGCAAACCTAATTACGAAATATTCTCAATATATTCAATTACTTTACAATTGCTTATTATTTATTTTCTTAATATTAGTAGAATTCTGGATCATGTGATGTCTGTTTTAACGATTATAGATGTAGACATTATTTTATTTTATAATTTATTGAATTGCAATATATTATCAATTACATGTTTTATATTATACTTTATTAATTATTTATATATTTATATTATACTTAAATATTAATTATTAACTACATCATATTAATCACATTAATCTATTTATTGAACAGAAATTATATAACAAAAATTCAATTAATACGTATAGGAATATAACCTATACCCAATATTAACTACAGTACGCTTGAACTTTATTATAAGTAATCAAATTTAGAGAGAGCTAGAGTAGTAGAATGCTATGTAGAGGGAGAGGGAAGGGGGTGGTAGATGGGAGGGAGTGACAGAGTGAGTGGGAGAGGGAAGAGGTAGATGAATAAGTAGATGAAGAGGAATATGAAAAGGGAGTGGGAGAGGGAGAGAGACAGGGAAAGTGAGATTGAGAGGGAGAGGGAGAGGTGTGAAGTTCACCCTTATATACTATCAACTAGAGGAGAGCTGTAGTTATTAATTATTATTAATAATATTACAATTATTGTAATAATATTATTACAATTATTATAATAATAGTATTACAATTATTATAATAATATTATTACAATTATTATAATAATATTATTACAATTATTATAATAATATTATTACAATTATTATAATAATAGTATTACAATTATTATAATAATATTATTACAATTATTATAATAATATTATTACAATTATTATAATAATATTATATACTATAGTGTATATGATGTTATCTATTTATTTAGTATACTTTATATATAAATTTATTATATAATACAGGATTTATTATATTATATCTAATATCATTATTGTTTAATATAATAAGTAATATGTTATTTATCATCACATGTGATGCATATATATGCATATATATATGTATATATATATGCATATATATGCATATATATATGTAATACTAACAAATTAGTTATATGTTGGATCAATGAATGTTATCAAATAAGTTATAAGCTTTAGAATGAACTGCACGAGTACTTTGTTATACAACGCACGCAATAAAAATATAAAAATGGTATATTTTTAGTTTATTCCAATTATAGTTCTAATTATTTTAATTAATTTATTATATATCTCGCGTATTCTCAACGTATACATAATGAATATAATATTAGCGTACATAAAACAATTGTGCATTTTCGACCTTATTGTACGCTAAACTATAGCACCGGTGTACCCTAGAAATAAACAATTTCGTACTCTAATTGATTATTTAATCATGTACCCTAATTAAATATCAAGCGTTTTTGTGTCTTCCGTACCCTAAAATGTGGCCACTCTGTACCCTATTTTTTTACAGTGGTGTTATTACAACTATTACACATATACTTATAAATACATTTTATTGATATAAAAACAATATTTCATTTTTTGATAGCATATATTTTATAACAATAAAATTTATAAAGAGTATTTGAGGATTATTTTACTAGTCAACTGTATGAAAAATAATTCATATATATATATATATTTATATATTTAAAGTTAAATAGTATTTCAATAATAAATGATTTTGAAAAACATTTTTATGTTTATTATTTTAAAAGGGTTTTGCAGCTAAACGTAACTCTAGAAAACCCTTTTTTCTAACTAGTGTAGGTTTGATAATAAATTAAAATATATCTTTTATGTTCTCTTTACCTAATTCTATGTTAAACATCCTAAAAATAGTATAATGTATATTGAAAGTATTATAATATACGCGGTAAGTATTCATTTAGTATGCAGTGAGTTTACATTGGTTTGGATATGGGTATGTTTTGGTTTTTGTTGTTGTTTTTGTTAATTATTGGTATGTTTTAGTTTTATTGGGTGTAGATTTTTATTAATTTTTTATTTTGTTTTTAGTTTAGATTTGATAAATGGTTTTGTATTTGGTTTGGTTTTCATAAATATATTTGGGTTTGGTTTTGTAATGTTTTATTTGAGATTTTTTGTTTGGTTTTTATCATAATGTAGGATGTTGGTTTGTTTTTAGAATATATTTTATATAGAAATTATTACGAGAGAAATATATTACAATTCTCTTAAGAATTACTTTATTACATGTTTGGGTTTATTTTTGGATTTGGTTTTTTGTTTGTTTTGGTTTATTTTAAAGTTTTATTTAAGGTTTGCGTTAGGTTTTGTATTGGGCTTGATTTTGGGGTCAATTTATGATCCAGCTTTGGATTTTATTTTGAGTTTGATATTCATAAATGATTTAGTATTAGATTGATTTTATTTTTGGTTTTGTGTTTGGATTTTGAGTTTGGTTTAAGTTTTTGAGCAAGGTTTTTTATTTATTTTGCATTATATACCATGTAAAATTATATACATTAGAAATATATTGCTATTTTCATAAAAAAAGTACATTTATTATCAGGAGTTGCGGATTTAAAGTAGTACTATATTCTATAGAACAATTCATTCCTAGATTTTAGTTAATATAGCATACTGCTATACAATTAGTTTTAAATATATGTTGACAGTTTATTTTAAATTATTCATATATTAATTATTTAACTATAGTCATACTGTATACAGATCATTATATATATATATATATATATATATATATATAATAATTACTTTAAAAATAAATGAGTTATAAATGAGTTATATTGTGTATCTTTGTGAATATACTTATATAAATATTAAATATAATAAATATCAATAACATACTTTTATAACATAACCCAGGACTAAATCATATTATGTGTTTCAGTAACACAATACATTCTTTATTATCGTGTTCTATTTGCTATTTTATTAATTTCTTACTCCGTATTCAATTACGCTCGTCGTGCACGGGATTATAGTCACTGAACAACAACAAACTCTCTATATCGATACATAGGCATTACACTCAGACCCTATCGATTACCACAAGGCGCTAACTCTCTCTCCCTCCCTTCCTCCCTCCCTTCCTTTCCATGTCGGACCACCCCGACCTCTACATCGGCACGACTCTAATCCCGCATATCATCGGGGGAGTAAGGGCGCCTTCTTAATCTAATAGGCGGCCGATACACCTCTAAACTCCGGCCTTATATCCCCAGGGATACGGAACGCTACCGCCAAGTAATAATATTTACTTTTCATGCTCTCTCCATCTACACCGTCGACGGCGACGCAATAATTGCTTTATTGTAGTGCAATCCATTGTTTCTCTGTGATATACTTTGGTATATAATTCTCTAGCATATAAGTAAGGGTAAGAAGTAATACTATATGTGGTGATATATATATATATATATATTTATATATATACACTTTATTTATTTTATTATATATAATTAATGGCGTCCTTTTATTTCATACTAGGAAAAAAAGCCTAATTTATTAACTATAACTATTAAAGATAATTATCCCTAACCTACAGCTAGTCAGTATAAACAATTGCTAATTGGTAATATATATATATATATAAACATACACACACACACACATATATATATATATATATATATATATATATATATATATATATTATTGTATGATTGTATGATTTCTGAGTAGGTTAGAGTATTTTATTGATTATCACAGATAATATTTTAAATTATAGAATAAATATGTTATAATCGCAATTGAACCAATATTATAATAATATTATAATACTTATATGACATCAGATAATTATATACAGTTATTAATAGTTCTTGTTAGGTATATACTGTAAAATATACACTTACATATACACGGAAGTGTCCATTGTTAAAAAGTTATGTTTATATAAAGTAAGTAGAAGGGAATTAATAGTGAAGCATTATTGAAGTTTATCCACATATTATATAT
The DNA here is from genome assembly GCA_964035775.1 of Osedax frankpressi. Taxonomy (NCBI): domain Eukaryota; kingdom Metazoa; phylum Annelida; class Polychaeta; order Sabellida; family Siboglinidae; genus Osedax; species Osedax frankpressi. The sequence goes on from OZ038314.1 coordinate 12,278,774, forward strand.
ATATATATAATATGTGAATATATATATATATATATATAATATGTGAATATATAGTATGGTGATAATGGTGCAATTATTATTACAATGGTGATGTATACTATAGTAAAAAATATAATAGTATGATAGTAGTGAGTCAGTAGTGAGATAGTAGTGAGTCATTAGTATGGTTGTAGTGAGGAAATAGTGAGTCAGTAGTGAGGAAATAGTGAGTCAGTAGTGAGGTAGTAGTGAGTCAGTAGTATGGTAGTAGTGAGTCAGTAGTGAGGAAATAGTGAGTCAGTAGTATGGTAGTAGTGAGTTAGTAGTGAGGTAGTAGTGAGGAAATAGTGAGTCAGTAGTGAGGTAGTAGTGAGTCAGTAGTATGGTAGTAGTGAGTCAGTAGTGAGGAAATAGTGAGTCAGTAGTATGGTAGTAGTGAGTTAGTAGTGAGGTAGTAGTGAGGAAATAGTGAGTCAGTAGAGAGGTAGTAGTGAGTCAGTGGTATGGTAGTAGTGAGTCAGTAGTGAGGAAATAGTGAGTCAGTAGTATGGCAGTAGTGAGTTAGTAGTGAGGTAGTAGTGAGTCAGTAGTGAGGAAATAGTGAGTCAGTAGTATGGTAGTAGTGAGTCAGTAGTGAGGTAGTAGTGTGTCAGTAGTATGGTTGTAGTGAGGAAATAGTGAGTCAGTAGTGAGGTATTAGTGAGTCAGTAGTATGGTAGTAGTGAGTTAGTAGTAAGGTAGTAGTGAGGAAATAGTGAGTCAGTAGAGAGGTAGTAGTAAGTCAGTGGTGAGGTAGTAGTGAGTCAGTGGTATGGCAGTAGTGAGTCAGTAGTGAGGTAGTAGTGAGTCAGTAGTGAGGTAGTAGTGAGTCAGTAGTATGGTAGTAGTGAGTCAGTAGTGAGGAAATAGTGAGTCAGTAGTATGGTAGTAGTGAGTCAGTAGTGAGGTAGTAGTGAGTCAGTAGTGAGGAAATAGTAAGTCAGTAGTATAGTAGTAGTGAGTCAGTAGTGAGGTAATAGTGAGTCAGTAGTATGGTATTAGTTAGTCAGTAATATGGTGGTAGTGAGTCAGTAGTCAGGTATTAATGAGTCAGTAGTGTGGAAATAGTGAGTCAGTAGTATGGTAGTAGTGAGTCAGTAGTGAGGAAATAGTGAGTCAGTAGTATGGTAGTAGTGAGTCAGTAGTGAGGTAATAGTGAGTCAGTAGTATGGTATTAGTGAGTCAGTAATATGGTGGTAGTGAGTCAGTAGTGAGGTAGTAGTGAGTCAGTAGTGAGGTAATAGTGAGTCAGTAGTATGGTATTAGTGAGTCAGTAATATGGTGGTAGTGACTCAGTAGTGAGGTTGTAGTGAGTAAATAGTTAGTCACTTATGATATAATAGTGATTATATAAGAATGCAATATCTACATAATAGTCTGATGTAGTGATGCAGTCATGAGTTATGAGTCATTAGTGAGTCAGTAAAATGTAAGTAGTGAGTCAGTAGCGAGTCAGTAGTGTGTCAATAGTGAGATTGTAGTGAAGTGGTAGTGAGGTTGTAGTGAGTAGCTAATGAGATCATATAAACGATGTATTAATCGTATAGGAATGTGATATTATACAGTAATTAGGTAGTGTGCATGCAGTAGTTGGACATTATAGTGAGAACAGTAAGCCTGTATTGTAGTACACTATTAGTACATTTACGGATTCATATTTTGTGATAAAGTCGTATGGTATTTATGGATAGTAATTGAGCTTTAATGGGAGATTCGTAGGTCATTGATTGGGAAATATTAATGGTGGTGTGTGTTTATATAATGTTGATATAGACTATAGTGTATATTAACATTATTACTATGTTAGTGTAATGTACCCTGTATTGTAATATGACTATATATATGTAGTTTATTATATTTATTCCTCTTATGATTTGCTAATAATTAAATAATAACATATATTATATTATATTAATAAATATATAATTTTGTTAGTATATAATAATTTAAACTTAATTTTTACTTTATACATATGTTAATCTAGTGTAATGTACCCTGTATAGTAATATGACTATATATATGTAGTTTATTATATTTATTCCTCTTATGATTTGCTAATGATTAAATAATAACATATATTATATTATATTAATAAATATATAATTTTGTTAGGATATAATAATTTAAACTTAATTTTTACTTTATACATTCATATATAAACTATATATATTATGAATATTTTTAAATATTATTTTAAAACACCTATAGTAAATATATTGTAAATTCAATTATATTCTCTGGCCATACAGAACAAATACAATTTAAACATTAATAAAATGCAACACTAATATATATATATATATATATATATATATATATATATATATATATGTATACAATATATTAAATATAATTTGATTATATACTATATTTATATACGTAAATTAAATTATTACTATTGTTAAAATTAAATAGAAATATTAATGTTAATAAATAATTAAATATGTATTAAAATAGTTAAATATCATTATTATTATAGATATTCTAACATAATATTACAATTTATTAACAACCATTAAATAAATGTAGTTATAGTATGCAAAATATGATATTTACATATAATTAATATGCATACATTATATAAATATATGATTCACCAAACGATATTGATAACAATTAACCTGCGGATTTGTCACAGTGAAATAAAACAATAAGATCAGAAACGTTAAAAGCATTTGCGCATGACTGTCATCTATTAATCGTTCTTATTAGACTTCCGGTTGTATATTTCCGTAAGAATGAATAATACTAGCTTTTAATCTATTTCATGAGAATATGTTCTCTCTCTCTTTCTCTCTCTCTCTCTCTCTCTCTCTCTCTCTCTCTCTCTCTCTCTCTCTCTCTCTCTCTCTCTCTCTCTCTCTCTCCTCATCTTTATCCCCTCTCTAACACTTCCTTCCAATTAAAATTATTAAAAAGATTATGTTTAATATATATTATACTAAATAACCAATGGGCATATAATATATATATTATATGTATATATATATAAATATATATATATATATATATATATATATATATATTATATATATTATATATATATATATATATATATAAATAAATATATATATATATATATATATATATATATATACATATAGTTATATTCAGTACGGTTATCTTCACGTGTACTAATCACGTGATATAATCCACTGATACTTGATAGATATTTTAGGAAATCGCTTGCATTTGAAATAGCCTAAAGCAGAGACAGATATCGAATTCTCGTTCTCTCTTTCTCTCTCTCTTGTATAATTAATTAAAACTGAGATTTGAGAACTTACCAGAATTAATGTTGTAGTGTCTATCTGGATAAATTAAAATAAGTATTGTAATAATTGATATAAATATAATAATATTAAATAACTTTAGTATATGTGTATTTATATACAACTGTATATATTATTCAACAAATTATATTAATAATTTGTGTTTAAAACCCCAATTTTCGATTACAAATAATGTATCCAAACTAGAGTCTAATATTATTATAATAATATTATTATAAATTAAGTAATTTATTTAAATATATAGTATATATTATGAAATATAATATATATAATGATCAAATATAATGGCACAGGTTTTTAATTATTATAATAGTAACTGTAAAATATAGAAAACTATTATTTTCTTTATTTTACAGATATATATAATAAGTATGATATATGTATTAATTCAAATGTGTATATTTAAAATTTATTATAATTAAACAAAATCAAAATAAAGAAAACAATTCATAGTATAGGATACGCAATCCTACGAAACGCTATACATCTATATTATATATTTTATATACACACCCGTATAAATACAATACAGCATTTCTAGTAAGAAATTAGCTGAAAACAAATAAACGATAATATGATATAATGGTATACACACCACGCTATGGGGTATACAAAAGGAGCACATTAGAAGCTGAATTAAATACGAATAGTTGTTTAACTCTCATGGGATGCCACTAGTTCGTGGTAACGGGAAACTCGACTTTGATTACTTAATAATATAAATAGAACATTACACTCTTAGTTAACGCATTAATATATTCAAAATATATTCAAATACAATCGCGTACAATAAACTATAGAAATAAAACACGTTTTGATAAAAAAAACTATAACGCGTCCGATGTTATATGTTGATTAAACTTATAAATACATTTTTAATGAATAATGCAAATGCGTAATAAAATAAATAATAAGATCGCTTAGTGAAGATCGTCTTCTTTGACATATTATGCAATAAACTAGCCAACTGATAATACAAGTAGTAAGGTATAAGAAAATAAATATAATATAATATGTTCACCATTTATTAATGGCGACTTTATAATTGGTATAATTATATTTACTGTTATAACGTGAAAAGTATGCCATACCTTAATGGTTACAATTAATTACGATCTACGTTATGCTATGTACGATTATAATATGCAACGTAGTAACATTAGCGGGAGGTGAGCTTCGATGCTACTTCCCAGATCGTAAACGAATCCGTTCGGCCAGTGCCTGGAGAGCTGGAGAACTGGAGAGCTAGTGCCTGGAGAGCTCGCTAAGTCTATCCACCCAATTCGCGGCCTTGAAGAACTCGGGAAGGGGTTCGTCCATGCGGGCGATCAGTTTATAGATCGATTTCTTCCAAGAGGGCTCCTGGTCTTTGCAAGCTACGATGGAAGTGTAAAACTCCCGTAAAGTCGCCTCTACCGTTATCCTGAAGTGATCCGGAACCTGTAAACAAAACATAGATTCATTAATACGATTATATTTAAACCTGTATTAAATATTAAATAATATGTTTATATATATATATATATATATATATATATATATATATATATATATATTTGTAAATATACTTGAATTAAATATATGTGTATACATATTAAAATATATATATATATTATACCAAAAAATTGAGATTTATTTATACATTACTCTACAAATAAAATAAATAAATTTGTATATACTATGGTATATATATATATATATATATATATATATATATATATATATTACATATTATGCTAAGTATCTTTGTTTAAATGGTAATGCACGAGATAATCGTCTGCTTTTGCGTAAATTATGTATTCTGAGAAAATAATGCCATTGTGAGATGGAGTAATAAACGAGGATATCCTCCGAGATAATATGCTAATGCGAAAAGCATTTAGAGACGTGCCAATCCGTCTCAATCTCCAGACGTCAATCAAGCGGTGGGTGTTTCCATCGCGTGTAATTTACACGTAAACAGGCCGGGCGAAAATGGGCGAGAAATTATTTAAATTGAGAGGACGCGTATTAACTTCACATTAAAAGAATGCGGTTTTCGACTCTCTCGCTCTCGCTTTCTCTCTCGTCGACTCTCCAGCATACCCGCTCACTCACCCTAGGCATTAAACGCGAATGTACCGTATCCAGTTACCCGACTATTGTTCTATACCAGGCTATTGTCTCGACGTATGCAAATGCATAATTAAACGTGAGCCTGTTTTTGCTGTTCTGGCCATCAATTACTCGTCGAAACGATCAAGAGTCAACGTCGGCCTTGGAGATCCCCAAAGGTAAACAAAGCGAAGAGAATCTCGCTGGAATATATGCAATGCGGTGTTATATACCGTAGTTGTGGAAAGTATCGGGATACGCGTGTGTGCGTGTGTATGTATGTGTGTTTGTGTGCATCGGACTTGTATGCCAATATATTCGAAACAAAACTTCTCGCGGAATAACTCGCCGAGATTAGTCACGTGACACGCTGGTCCAATAGACGCCGAGAATCGCTATTTAATAAACATCCGGAAACGTTCGACGTCCTAGTAGACGTTACATCTGGTGGCGTTGGTCGGCGAGCTTGACCGGCGAGGAGTGTATGTCACGACCACTCAGTCCGTCTCGGTCAACCGAATGGATTTACTAGTAAGTGATTAATTCGATTAAATCCCCCGCCACCGCCGCCACGGCGACGAGCAACAGATAATTCGATAGGCATTATAGCGGCGTGAACGCTGTGTGGAGGTGCATTATGATATCTAACGGTGTAATGTCCAACCGAGTTACTACTGTCGACCGTAAGCGTTAGACCGTGAGACAAGCCTAATTGAACATATAATTCATTTAAAACAATAACATAAATGAATGTTGAGAATACTTTACATATATATTATGTATACGGTATAAGTCTATTACTATATTATTAATAATAATAATAATAATAAAAATAATAATAATAATAATAATAATAATAATAATAATAATAATAATAATAATAATAAAAATAATAATAATAATAATAATAATAATAATAAAAATATTAATAATAATAATAATAATAATAATAATAAAAATAATAATAATAATAATAATAATAATAATAATAATAATAATAATAATAATAATAATAAAAATATTAATAATAATAATAATAATAAAAATAATAATAATAATAAAACTATTATAATAATAATATTATAATTAAAGTTGATATATTAAGAATGTAACTGTGTAATTAACAATAAGCTAGCTTTACCGAAATGTACATGTACCAGAATATATAATATGCTATATAGAGTGTGCGCACTGTGCGGGGAAGACTACCTAATCTCTAGACAATCTAAGCAAAGTATAGCGACAAAGAGGTGGATAACGATCAAAAGAATGTGCTAATTGTTCTGGGATATTCGTACGGGGAATATTCCTGGTATAGGCCTTGGTATGTAGTATGACTTTCTATACGGGTTCATTATATTTAGAGTAAGATATGACCAACACTATTGTAAACCACGTGACCACACATATATATATATATATATTTATATATACATATATATATATATATATATATATATATACATATATGTATATATAAACACAAATACACACACACGCATGCACGCATACACATACACATATATATATATAGGTTATAACTTATATATATATATATATATATTACTTTTTAGATATTTAGACATCATTGAGATATTATATTTTTCTAAATTTAAATATTTCTCTAATTATGCTAAATTCAATATTTTTTTATTTTGGCAAGCAATTTTTAAAATTAATCATTATCATTATTTGAAAATTTGTTAATAAATATTATATTAATATTATCTTAAGATAAACTATTAAAAATACAAATTTTAAAGTGCAATATTAAATTATAATATATAATTGTTATGTTTTAAAACTTAATAGCATTATAATTTGCTTAGTTAATATTAATATTAGTGTTTAATATGTAAGAATTATTATAATAATCTTATGGAAAACATACAATTTATTATATTATTTTATATAGTTATGTATATTATAATAATGGTTTATTAGTTATAAACTTTATAATAAACTTTACAATACTATTTCACATTAAATTTTACAAACATTTGTTTCTATTATTATATTATAAATTTTATATTCAAATAAATATAATTATTAGTATTATAACATAATACTACTGTATATTAATCTAATATTAATTATTATAATATAATAATACTATATATAATATAATAATAATTGTTATATTATAATAATAATATTTATTCGAGTTGAAATCTATATCATTTTACTTTATGTAGAATTACTTAAAAGTAATATTATAATAATAATTATATATAATTATTATTATATATAATAATTATATATATAATAGTTATTATATTATAATAATACTATTTATTTGAGTTGAAATCTATATCATTCTACTTTATGTAGAATTAATTAAAATTAATATTATAATATTATTAATTGATATACTATAATAATTAATTAATATATATAATGTATAAAATGTACTGTGTATGTAGTATACTTTACACTATATATACTATATACTTTATAATATAATACTACTATTAGTACATGTATATATGTGATATTATTATTTAGTATAATATTATAAGTGATTGTACCTTTTTAAAATTTAAATATATAACTAATTTATTCATATAACTAATTATAATTGATAATAAACACATATTTCAAACATCAAACATCGTTATTATGGTACATTATCATATAAACTAAGTACACACATCTTAATAGATAACTCAGTTGATTAATTGAGATTACGTAAGCAATTAATCGAGTTAATTGGATCGGCCCGTGATAAAGGATATGTTTGAGGTACAGATTCGTCATCGATGGCCCCTGGTGACGGGTTCGCGTAAACCGAACTCCCCTAGCGACCGCCGTACAAGACTAATTAATTAAACAAACACTACGCTTCGCCAAACACTTTTATCACAGGAAATCTAATAGTCTTATGCAATATTTAATTACAACACTATATAGTGTATCATTCCTTACACCACGCGTAGAGTGGTTGTCGCCAGAGCGCCCCTGGATTATTAGATCATTATTAAACCGAAGCTTACAATTAACGACGAAATTCAACAATTAAATAAATGTGTTGATTCCTCGGTCGCATAAAACGCCGACCAATAAAATCGTGTCGTAAATCACGTCGGAGGCTTGAGTATTCAATAAATAAAGGCGGTCGGAGAGGGTAATATAGCGGAGGGGAGTTTATAGAGGGAGGGTCGTACCGGTGTACCTAGGAGTGGGATGCTGAGTGGTTCTGTCCACGTGACTTATTGCCTCGTGACAATAAACAGCTCGCCGTCAGATTTATAATCCAACCTCGAACTATTTTGTCTCTGCTCGTAAAATAGCCGATTTAACCTTGAGGTGGCTATATGAATTCTAGGAAAATCAACTTATATTATACCACAGGTACATTGCAGATATATGTATATATATATATGTATATATATATATATATATATATATATATATATATATATGTATATATATATATATATAACTCTTTAAAATGAAGAATTCTATATCTTGAACGACTATGGTGATACTGACATATACACACACCCACATACACTCATATATATATATAAATATATATATATATATGTATATATATATTTATATATAGAGAGAGAGTTACTGCATATAGAAATGGATGAGATGAGACAATGTTCATATCCATTATGGAGCTTACTTCGTACACATAGTCTATTCATTTAAATAGAATAAGATTAAGAAGTGTAGCTACTATGATAAACTATAAGTTGTAGAGAGTTTACTCTCTAGGCCCCGACATGTTAAAATAAACACTGCTATTTATAAAGCATGTACAATTGTTATAGATTCGGATAAAGTTATTATTTTAAATTATTATCAGCGATTTTTAAATTTAATAATGACTTGTAAAACCATTTTAATTACATACGCATAAATATGTTGCCGATACTATAATATATAGAGTATATAATATACGCTATAGTATATACACTAGCGTATTAATATATAGTACATACTCTAGAGTATATATGCTATAGTATATACTCTATAGTGTATATACTCTAGAGTATATATTAAATATAGTTTATTGAACTGCATTTTTATATGCATTTTTATTAGGCAGTTTGTTTAAATTTGCATTCAATGTTATAACAAGGTATAAATTACTACATTACCATATTAATAACTATATATAGATATACATCATGAAATCTGTAAAATATACGGCCTTATGAACTTAATATATAAATATTACTTAATAATATACCTACAATTGTAATGGTATAATTTTAGAAAAAAGAAAACAAATATATATTCACTTGCTATATATTTACATTATAAATATTTTATACTGGTCTTGAAATCAAATGAAGATGTTTTATTAAAATACAATATAGGCATAGATAATATATAATATAGATCAAATTAAAAACTATTAACGATATGGTTTATATATATATATATATATATGTCACGTGTATAGGTTTGTTAATATTAATAGACAAATACACGCATGTGTGTATAGAGATTATTACGTATTATGGAAAAAGGTGATAAATACTCATTCTTGCTTTATAAGGTACAGAAATACAATGACTGGGTACGAGCCACGCCCACTCGCTGATAATCCCCGCCTATTTTCCCTCTCAGAGCTACACTTAACAGAACAATAAATCTTTAGTTAGTCGATTGTACATTGCAGTCGATTGCGTAATGGATGTGACGTAACTGGAGGTTGTCGTGCACGTGACCGTCAGATGGCGCTGCAATTAAATGTACCGTCGCCACCTATCGAGCTAGGTACGCGTCATAACATTACGTAATAGAGCGTGTTTCCGGAATTACTTGTATTTCAACGATAATTGATACGAGTCGGTTGCGTCACCGAATACGATGTCACCGCGTACCAACGTTCTGGTCACCTGACCACAGAGGCTACCTGAGCAATGCGATACTCGTAAAAAGATTAAGTTTCCGGAGGTATTTTCATGCCATCTGTCTCGTGGCGGATACGAAACCGAGAGTAAAACTATAGT
>OZ038314.1:12289351-12384351 GCA_964035775.1 Osedax frankpressi
AAGAGGACAGCAGATGGCTCGACGGTTAGAATAAAAAGACTTGTGAAGTTTTCACCCGCAATAGAATGCTGGTAGGATTATTGAATGGCGGCAGTGCAAACAATGCAGTACGCCTCGCGTAGTGTATCTCTTACAGCGAGGTCTTACTCGTCGCGTGTATTTATATACAGCTCTCGAAACGTAAAGACACGGGTACTTTCCGGGCCGGTGTCTTCGATGTCCCTAGATGTGAGTTTGCGCTAATGATTCACTTCTGATGATCTTAATCGCTTTCGTAATGCTATAGCATCGAATTATAATTTATAATATTTAATATGTTACCATATAATATAAAATCTATAATTTGCGATTTATATATAAAGTGATGTTTATGGTATATGATGTGTTTTACTAAATTTAAACATAATTCCGTATTCGCATATATACGCTATGTGTGACGTAATAATGCATGCATTACATCGTTACGTCATCCAAGTAAATTTGAATTACAAATCCATACAATAAATTCGAAAACAATTCATAATTATTTTTAAGCTAATTATAAAATTCATTTTTAAATTGCTGTATGCCCTTTTCTAAAAAATATTTATAATTAATAGTTATATTAGTTATTACAAACATCTATTTGAATCATTTTGTAAAATATCTATATAGCATACATTGGATGTAAAATGTTATCTATTGTCAATATCAAATAGTTATGTATCCAATGGAATTATGAATATATATATATATATATATATATATATATATATATATATATATATATATATTCAGAACATACACGTATTTGAATAATATTTGAATATTCCTCGAGAATTACAAAGTCTTATCTATTGATAAGCATACTTATAAAAACGATTATATGATTATCCGTGAGTTATTAAATGCTTTTGTTGTTTTAGATTAATTTTAAATTAAGCCATTTTATCTAAAGATTTAACGCTTTATACATAAATATTTAAATATAAATATATATATATATATATTTTATATATATATATATATATATTTTATATATATATATATTATATATATGTGTGTGTGTGTGTGTGTGTATATAAATCAATATTAGTATAACTTCAATATAAACACATACTTCGCAACAATTGCTATTGTTGTTTTGATTATTATCAAATATGTCACTTGTTCATAAATATGTCACTTGTTCATATATTGTCCAAAATATTCATAAATCTATATTTCTATATAAATATATGTGAAAATAAATGATTATAATATTTATATAATATGTATTAAACTATATATATTTTTTTATATGTGTTTATGAAAATAGGTATATTACTCGAATACAAATATATTATCTATCAATTGTAATTCTTAATAACTTAAATTAAGTTATGATAATTTTTATACGTTAATACTTATAATTTTATAAATATATCCATGCTAACATCACTTGTTTAGATTTTCTATACTTCATTAAGATACAATATAATATAATATAATATAATATAATATAGGTTATTATTAGATATATTATCGTAAGTATATGAAAGTTAAAAGTGGTGGGTTAAATATTTGTAATTAAACTTTACTTATGTTCATCGGTAAACTATCGAAGTATTCCACAACAATGAATTTTATCTCTCAACAGTTTATTTATTTTAAACTATAATAAATAACAAAAACACATGTGAATTATACTTTAATAAGTAAACGACGTATAGAATAAAAGCGAAACTATACTTTATATTCAATTGTCATAACCTGGAGCTTGTCTATGTATAATTAGGTAAAGCATCATCCCGAAAAGAAACACGATAATAATGCAATAGAAAAACTAACAGATGAGCATATGAATAAGAAGTCATTGTGTTTTTATTAGAATACGACATGCTAATGATCAAAGAGATGCAATATATTGCCAGTTGCTATAAGTTCATATAATCTCGGACAATAGGCGATACGGATTGACTTACGAATAGGAGGCTGGTGAATGTTATTATAAACCATGCTCCATGTTACACCCATGTATATTTACGGCTTCTAAAAACAACTACCAACATATAAATTATGTATATAATATTACTAAATTAATATATATATATATATATATATATATATATGGATGTATTCATATAACATGATAGTAAGTGTATGCAAAAGATACAAATAATATATATTATATATAATATATATATATATATATATATATATATATATATTTATAAATATATATATATATATATATATATATACGTATATACTTATAAGTTTATATCAACTCAAACATATACAAATAGCACATGAGTAAGCGAATATGATGTTAGAAATAATATTTAAAAACTACTTTTATAAACTGTATATTAAAATAATACATAAGAAAATAAATATTATTTTATAACATATCACATTGTAAATTAAGATTATGCATTTAGAATTCTGTTTTAGAATAACTTATAATCGTAAATAGTATATGATATATGAACCATAGGTTATGAGCTATCAAAAAACAATAAAATTACACATTAATATTATTTATCTTATATTTATTTATTACATGGTCCTAATATGAACGAAAAGAGAAATATCTTTTTAGTGCATTTTAATATTATGCATAAATTAATTTTAATCCTGGAATATATTTAATTTTATATGTTTTAAATAAATAAATCCAATTAATCTGTAATATTTAATAGCCATTATAATATGCTAATGAATAAGACTACATACAACAATTAATGTCGCGTATTCAATACTTTATATTAAAGTATAATGCTCTGCATAATGAATTAATGTTTAACTATAGTTATGTATGAAATACTCGAAAATATCGAATTCTATTTAAATATCATGAAACGTTTATGTAAAGTTTAACATCTGAAATGAGTGTTTTTGTCTGGCAGCATTAACCTGGTGCCTAGTTGTACACTGGCCCGCAAACCTAGGGTCACTCGAGGATATTATTGGGTCCCATATAGTATCGAGACTGTATGTCATTGTGAATATTTCTATGCCATAACATACATACTGAGATATGTAGGTGTTCATCGCATTTCGTAATACGTACTAATTTAGGCCACTGCGTAATACATGATAGGCATTAAATATATTACATACTCTCTCAAACAACCCAATCAACAATTATCACGGGAACGTAGGTACATACAATTAAAGAAATCATTAAATGATTAGTATTGTAAATTAACTTAATTTTCATATTATATATACACACATGCGGTTCACATTATGAGAAAGCATATACATATATATATGCCCATACCCAAATAGAGATTAAATATAATAATATGTAATATATATATATTTATATATAGATATATATATATTATATTATTATTTTATATATATATATATATATATATATATATAACTATAATTATAACTATAATTATTTATATTAAAAATATTCTACTTTATATTTAATCTAAGATATATTTATAATATGAATATACATAAGTATGCTTAATTACATTTTATGTTGATATTATATATAATTTATAATCATAACTAACCAGAAATAATTATTAAATAATAATAAATTTTAAATGTATATGGATGGTATTATTAATTTATTAATATATTGTAACTCCGCATCCAAAGATATGAAATCAAAATGAATACCTTTTTACACTTCTACCCTCAGCTCCCTTCAAGCAAATATTCTTCTCGTTTCTGATTGGCTGAGATTAATCTCATCATTTCTCGAAGTAATATGTCTGCCTCAATGTTTTCTCCGTCAAGACAGCTGATAAAACTACAGTTTTCGAATATATCGCGTAGAGTTTTCCCCATTACATCAAAGGTATATATTTATCAATACGTTTATAATATATATATTATTTCATATTTATAGTATCTTTTTTCTAAAGCTTGTATTTATATTGTGACCTTGTGTCGTCCTCATATTTACATAATTTTAAATATAATTTTTTATATTCAAATTATTTATTTATGTTACTTAATTAATTAACCGTACACTTAATTATAAATAAAATCAACATATAATTTATATGATATATTTTAAATAATAATGTTAAATTGAGTCTATATATATTACTATTGTGCATTTAATGAGTATTACAACGTTTCAATTAATACTACTTATTAGATTACTTATAATATATGTATCTATAATATTATTTGATCTACAATTATGTATCTAGTATCTATAATATAATCATTTTAAAAATTTCAATTTACCATTAAATATATATTAGGAAGTTTAAATAAATATTAGGAAATATATATAAAGATAACACATTTTGTAACATATTTTTAGCATAAGTTACAATTGTAACATCATTTTATTTTAATTAATAAGTAAGCAACTATTGGTGATAAAATATATATTGCAACCAACATGTCCTATTTATATATATAGTTTAACAATTAATAATTAGATATTATTTAATTTTCACATTAGAATCTCATTTAAAATCAATTTATTATTAATTAAACTATGAAATACTTTCTAGGCAAACTTTTCGAGATTATCGGCGAGAAATAATAAAGGTTAAAAATTACAAATATTGTAAAATATGCAAACTTCATAAAGTTTATGTAATAATCGTGTTGATTTTAAGTGAATATATCAAGAAATTATGAAATGTATTATTGAGATTTAATAATGTATATGCTATATTTATATTATCAACTCACTTATTTAATGACAGGAACAGATATACTGAATGGCCAATCATCTTTATACAAAGAGATACGCTTATTCCATGCTTCGAAAGTTCTATGTTAGTGAATATATCATGACTTCATTTAGCCTTTCAATACTCCTGCACCTTTATATTATTAACTTTATGTCATTTAATAGTATTTTATGCTTACTAACATATAATTTGGAACTTATAGAATTAGTGATTTTAATTATAGTTTTATAAGCAAAAACTTCAAAAGTCGTGTATGTCTCAATTTATTTGGTAAGCAATTTACTTTTGATTTTGACCGCACATTACTCTGGGATCTCTAGGAACTAATTCCTCAGCTACAAATCACTAATCTGTAAACTTACCATGTTTTCCCAATATTTGTTAATACACAGCCTGCATAGATCCCACCATATGTAACATACTACGATGTCAAATTTACAATATTGTTATTACATATACTATGTATAATTACTTGTATAGAAGTTTGCATCTTATTTTACATTGATGATTGCTATAATCTTAACAAAGTAATCGCAGGGTTTATATAATACAGGTGGCGATGAGGTGAGGGTAGTCAAGACTCCCCAATTTGCTGACTCCATCACCGAAGGAGACGTCACATGGGCAAAATGTGAGTTATCTCTATAATCGCCACTACAGACTATTAATGACTCATCAATTTATATAAAATATAAGTAAATAATGTGCCTTATCTATTATTTTCTATCTAATATAGTCATTATCACCAGTTTCAACATTCTATTTTAATTTATTATTTTGATATGCTTTCTTTTTAGATGTTTTTAATGGTTAAAATATGATAAATGCTCGAGCATCTATAAAAGCTATTAGGTTAAAGATCTAATGGTAATTCACTGAGCGCTGATATATATTATTTCTATTCAGTTTCCGGAACCATAACGGATACCATTCCTATGAACACATTACGAAAATCACTATATAATCTACATGTCTAATTATTGACGAAATTCGCGTAACTATGTGATTACATACTACATACTCTTAACCACGTTAATAATTGAATATAGTGATCTCATCGCCATTCTATAAAATTACGTTTCACTGTAACCACGGCCAAACCAATACTCAAAAAGCCGTCGGCGACTACGTCAAGGAGGATGAGATAGTTGGCGAGATTGAAACCGATAAGACTTCAATCGGAGTACCAGCACCCGCTGCGGGTTACGTTGTAGAGTTACTCGCCGAAGATGGCGCTACCGTTCAAGCCGGACAGGATATATACAAACTCCGATTATCAGGTCAACGAGTGGAATTATCGGATGTTATTTAGTGTTTATGTTTAAAAAAACGATGCCAACATTATAATGAATATTTATATATGCGGAGATTATATTTCAGTGATAAGGAATAAAAAGCTTTCTTTTAAACATTTAGTTTTAATTTCCTAAACGAATATTTAGTTTTTATTTCAAAAATATTTCTTGCAAATTAAATTTAAATAAAGATTAATTGCATTTCATTATGTAGTATCTATATAACTATATTTACTAAAACATACAGATTTAAATTGTGTATGAATTTTACATATAAATTAAATATACATAAACATTTGTAGTTATATATACTTATCTTGTAATTTCTGTATATCTAGTTTAAATGTGTAATATAGATCTTATCTAGAAATCATAATTTTTCATATATAAGTGATACATATATTATAGTGTTATTATTTTTAATATAAATCATTTTACATTATTATAATAGAAAAATATGTAATTATTTAAAACTTTTTAAAATATATCTATTCTACACATTACAGCCGACGGTCCATCTGGTGGGGATGTAGCTAAACCAGCCGAAGCCGCAGTCTTACCTCCTACAACACCATCAGCTCCACCAAGCAGTTCTACCGCAGGTGTTAATAGTAGTAATGCTAGTATATATACATATATACAAACATATGTATGTATATTACTATATATACATATATACAAACATATGTATGTATATTACTATATATATGCATATATACAAACATATGTATGTATATTACTATATATACATATATACAAACATATGTATGTATATTACTATATATACATATATACAAACATATGTATGTATATTACTATATATATACATATATACAAACATATGTATGTATATTATTATATATATACATATATACAAACATATGTATGTATATTACTATTTTTTGTTATATTTCTATTGAAATTTAATTTTTATTAAAATTACATTTATAAAATATTACATCCTAATTTTCATTAGTTACTTAATCTGAATTTACATAATAACAATGAGTAATCTCCAACCTCTACAGGTGTCATCCCCTCTGTCGCACCTGCCGTGCCAAAGGTCTCCAGCACCCCTATTGCCAGTAAACCGGCTGCATCGGTGGTTCCCGTCAAAGCAGCGGCTGCGTCTACTGGCCCCACTAGCCCCGTTGTCGGGTCTCGTACCGAATCGCGAGTTAAAATGTCGCGCATTCGACAGAAGATCTCGTCTAGGCTCAAGGAAGCTCAAAATACTTGCGCTATGTTGACAACTTTCAATGAAATTGATATGAGGTTATTTAGAGGCTCGTGTTTTAGAATTCTGCAAAGCAAATCAAATATTTATACTTTCAATATTTTCACCTTTTTTTAAAATAATATTACATTAAAATTTGCGATAGTTACATCACCTGGTTTCTTGGTTATATTAATATATTAGTGTTATTTATTATATTGAGAATAATGTATATTATAACCATTAAAATATAATTATTAACTGATACAATTTTTCTTCAATAATATTTAGAAAACTTTGATTATTTTGTAAAATTCTGGTTTTCATATAAAATTAATAATTTGATTTCATATTAATTTCATAACAGCAATATCATGGAATTGAGAGTTAAATACAAAGATAACTTCCTAAAGAAACACAATGTAAAGTTGGGATTCATGTCGGCCTTTGTGAAGGCATGCAGTTACTCTCTCACTCAACAACCCATTGTTAATGCTGTTATCGAGGATAAAACGATTGTGTACAGGGATTACCATGACATCTCAGTGGCTGTCTCTTCTCCCAAGGTCACTACTTCAGTATAACCATAACCGTATTACGCTACATAGGTTCTCTAATATCCAAATATCATCGATCATCTTTAATTTATCATCTCGCAATAGCACTGCACTACTATGCCATTGCACCCACCATCTATTGTATTCGTTCACCACTCAGTGTAACTACCTCATTATTCCCTTACACCCATTGGGGTGTAATCTCTCGGCGCGCTCTAATAATATATCGTATCATTATTTCACTGTACCCGAAACTCCCTTTCCCGTCCTGTATTTTATTTAGCCATATCGCAATGACCCTACACCCCTAACCATCTACCCCAGTGAATCGCTGTGCCAGGTTCATCTAAAATACCACTTTACCTATCCCTACGAATAAACATTTCAATAAATTAATCTTCAATGATTAATTATCTTTCGAAGCTCCGTTAGGTTAATACATTATGTTAATAACCAACATAATGTTTGTCTTTTAGGGTCTAGTTGTACCAGTGTTGAGGGATGTACAAAGTCATAACTTTGCAGATATTGAAAGGAATCTCACAGCTTTGGGGGAAAAGGTAATATAATATTATTTGGTTCATAATGTATATAGAAATTAATAATTATAATTTATAGATAATTATATTTAATAATTTAAGTAAAAAGTTCATTTTTTAAATAAATTGACAATTTACAGTGCTTGAAGATAATTTTAAAATTGGTTTTAGTTTATTAATTAAAAAACTCGAACAAAATATGGTGCCTGAATTTTAGTGAACTTTTAAAATAAATAATATTAAATTATTAATATATGCAGAATTAATATTCTAAACACATCAATATCGGCATCAATATTAGGCAAGAAGTGATAATTTAGCTATCGAAGACATGGACGGAGGAACTTTCACTATTTCTAATGGAGGAGTCTTTGGTTCAATGTTTGGAACACCGATCATAAACCCACCGCAGTCTGCTATCCTGGGAATGCACGCCATTTTTCAGCGGCCAGTAGCCATCAATGGAAAGGTTTGGTGAATTTCTACGTTTCTCATTGAATCCTCATACGATGATAATCGAACAAGATTTGTATTCAAATTTTCATATTCCATATATTGCAATTGAAGATTTGATGTAAATGTACATAATGTTAACTCGGGACTCACGGCTCCTTCGATATATCGTTTTATGATTATATTTCTATTTTTAGTATTATTTTTATATGTTCTTGTATCATATATACAACAAGATATCAATTTCAATGTCAATAATTTCCCATATATGAAATAGAAATTAAAATTGCAATATTATTTTAAAAGTTAATACTACGCATATCATACATTCTATTAACACAGGTTGAAATCAGGCCGATGATGTATGTAGCCTTGACCTACGACCATCGGCTGATTGATGGACGTGAAGCAGTCACCTTCCTGAAGTCTGTAAAGTCTACGGTGGAGGACCCTCGTATCTTGTTACTCGATTTGTAATTTTAACTCGTTATACCTTCCTCTCAGTTCCTTACAACTAGCCCAAATATGTGCTCTTTTACATGTCTCATTGACATAAACTGTCCCCGGTACTACTCGAAAACAATGTCTAAATGATAGCGCTATTTGTGTGAACCCTTTGTATAATATAGCTGGTACGACATTGACATTTCTACCACCATTCAATGCCAAGACTCAGTCTAACTTCTTAAGTTGCAGAGTTCTGGTATTTTGAAACATTGTCTTATCATCATTTATAGAACACATTTATTTATTTTTCATGTTTGTTTTAACATGCTCGTATTATAAACCACACAAGATATGATTTATTATCTCTATTATATATATCGTATGCAAATGATACGATACATCTATGATATTATATCATTAATAGTCATTGGATATAAAATAAAATAAATTTCAATTGTTTGTTTTTATAAAAATATATATATAAGTGCATATAGTAAGTTTATTTTAATATTCTAATTAACGCACATCTTCTGAACATTATTAATCATTACTTATGTATTAAAATTCTATATATTAAATAACACTTCATATCAATATTACTTTTATAGACTTTTAAATACGTATTTATTATTATCTACTATTATTTCTTTTAAATCAAGACTAAATCTTTATTATTTTAATATGAAATTAATTACATAATTATTTATACAACTTCAATATATATGAATCTGCAAAATATTTAATTTAAAATGTATTATTTAAAGTATGGAATAAATATATTTATGTAATGACTTATACTGGTCAGAATATATTTGCATGTTTGTATTAATTGGTTTTTAGAACAGCAATGATAACTCTTACTGTCTTTGATTTAATATGGATTTAATCTAGCTAGAAAAAATAAATTCTCATCTGACCGTCATTTCTATCCTTATCGGGATACGATCATCGTTATTGTTGGCATAGGCTACAGTATAGCCACTACACCCATCGCACATCCAAGATCCGCAACACATATATAGGTAGATCAATTTATCTGTTTAGTTCAATTCAATAAATGTAATATATTTGTGTTAAATATTTGAATATATTGATACTATATTTGAAATCAATATTAGTTAATTATGAGAATATAAAAATGTTAATTAAATTTTTTATAAATATATAATAATATTTTTATAACTTAATCGATATTTACACATCATTCCTTGAATGTGCATTTATTCTATTGTGAATATATTCCCGTGTATCCTATAAAAGGTAAATAAATAAAAATGTGATAACCTTTTCAAAATATAAATTTAAAGAAAATATTTTTTTTGATAAGATGAATAATGCAACAAAATATTTTAGATCCGTAATACATTTAATAGTTTATACTAGTATAGGATATGGGGCCTTATTGGCTGTACAATCTAGTCAAAAAACGACATTCGATAAAGTTAGATCTATTATATTTAAATATTTAATATGATCGTATATTAATATTTAGATCTAATACAAGTGTTTTAATATGAATAATAATATAATTATCTAAAATAGTGTTCATAATAATCTAATAGATAAGTAAAGAGAATGGAACATCGGATTTAAAAAATAGAACAAATAATGAAAATATATTAAATGCTCTAAAGAAAAGTTCGTGACAATATTTCAACGCTGAATCAATACAATATATTTTTATAAATGAAACTACAATATACGCCTATTAAAGATACTATTATAATTGTATTATAAAATTTATAATAAAATATTAATGACTATTTTTGTTATTTTTTATTATCATTGGTAATTCCTTAGTGACAGCTAAATAACGAATACCAATGCATGTGTTTAGAATCATGATTGTAGTGTACTATGAAGTGTAACAATAACAAAACATTAATATAAGTTAAGTTTCATATAATATATGTATAAATACTGATGTAAAAATGATTAAAAATAAACAATTCCAAAATAAAAAGACATCTGTCTTGAACGAAAAATCATCTCTCGCTCGAAAGAATAACAGTCCTAATAGATTTGAAGCGTAAGTGCACTGTAAATTACAATACTAAAGTAATATTATTAAATATATTATTACTAGAAAGTTAAATTAATAAAGTGTATAATATTATTATTCAATATTGATTTATATGTATATATTAGTAATCATAAACAATTTCGCCAACTAATATTAAATTTAAAAGATATATTGATTAAGTTTTATTCTATATTATGACAGAGAAGTTAGATATAAGAATAGTATAAATAATCCGGTGTAAGTATGAACTGTGTGTACTTAAGATATAATAATTGTGTGTCTTTACTCGATTTAAAAGTGTGAAAACAACGAATAAACTAACATCACTTTGTATGCAGTTTCTCTTCTATTGATCAGTGATTGATTTGTTTTAAATATGTACTAACATATAATGTTCCATATACAGAATAAAATAAAATAAAATTAATGATATTCTTGGTACCTTTATAACAGTGGTTTA
This sequence comes from Osedax frankpressi, assembly GCA_964035775.1. Taxonomy (NCBI): domain Eukaryota; kingdom Metazoa; phylum Annelida; class Polychaeta; order Sabellida; family Siboglinidae; genus Osedax; species Osedax frankpressi. The sequence continues at coordinate 12,300,988 of OZ038314.1, forward strand.
TACTAATAATCTAACATACTATGCACTGCGTGCAGTGATGTTACGCAGGCGACAGACAAGGCTAGGCTACGGAGTGCCACCTTTGCAAAACAGTCTTACGATAGAATCGTTAAAGAATATAACTCGCAGCAGAAAGGATTACAATCTAGGCCAATGTTTGATTACAAAATATATTTATATTTTTTATAAATACTACACAACTCGTTTTATACATACACCAATCATATCTATACTATAAATTTATTATTTAATATTAATATATTTTTGTTATATTACAAACAGTAATACATATTGTTAAAATGTTAAACTTAATAAAAAGTAATAATAATATGGCATAAAATTATATAAAATATTGCATGGTATTATTAATTATAAATTCAAAACAAATTATCTCATTTTATACAATAGATGGCGAAACGACCAACCCAAGATACCAACGGTAGGGCATTCTGGGAGAAGGAGAGGCGATGTACCAGATCATAAACTCGTGACAAATGTCACTTGGCAATTGAAGAATATCAATGTAAGTTAACAATAAACTTACGTTAACCATTGATCTCGCGTTGAGTCCGCGTCATATTCGCTTTAATGTATCTAGAATTGATATTAGCAATAATATAATAAATGAATGGAGATTAAATATTACTATATAACGATATATCACTATACACTTTATATAAATATAATTTTAATAATATTTTTTCAGTTTAATCAGAAATGTGAGGTATTAACTAGAAACTACCAACGGAGTTTGCAATTTCACCTTCTCTCTCATATATTTCTACTTAATAATAGCTCAAAATACTTTTTCCAATTTTCATTTAATGTGATTTGTGATTTACCATTCATTAAAAGATGATAATCCCCTAAGTATAAAAAACTTTGTATCTCTGTTAATTCTATACTAACGCTTACATAACTATTGAAAATGAGATTAATTACATAACTCCGCTACCTAACACATATTATATGCATTCTACATAACTTCTCTACATTTATAAGTACCTCTAAAATATGCTTATAGGATTCTTAATATTTCCTATATAAGTATGTCGATATATAACAAATGTAATTCATATGTGTATGTATTTAATCCTATATTACCATAATAACGTCATGGTAATTTTGTATTACCTAACTGCAGGATATCGGAGACAAGGTGATCTCTCAGGCTGAAACTCAAGATTCGACTGAGTGGTTACAATCACACGACTGCGATAATCTTAAGATCACTCTTAAGGATCTCATGGTCAAGGCAAAGTCGATCAGGTCAGTAAGACATAATGGAGTTAGTATTATAAAGGGGTAAATGAAAAGACAGATCGGAGAGTCGTAAAGAAAAGACAGATAATCATGCAGTGTGAAGAGTATAAAATATGTCGGAGAGTCGTAAAGACAAGTTCTAGAATTATAGAGACAGGTTAGAGCGTCATGAAGACATTACCATGGATCATAAACACAGTCCCGATCTATATAAATCTGATGTGCTCTATGTTCCTTAAAATGGTATGCAAGTCCAATTATTGAATAAAATTATATAAATTAATTTTTGATGCGATTTTATAATATGATTTTATTACATACATAAACATGTGATATTATGTACCAATCAAAGTTTAAGGTTTAACATTTATTATGAATTCCAAATATATTTAATGGAATTATAATAATTTTTTTTACATTAAAACCCTATTATATATAAAATATAATAAATATAATTAAATAATAATTTTTAATAATTAATTGCATGAACATAGTAATTTTAAATTGTTATATTAACATTGAGCTGTTATTGAATTTTAATCAAATAATATTTGATAAATTAAAATAACATTATAAATATATATATTAATATAGTTATTAATTTAATAATAAAACATATAAATAATCATTATTTTATGGTTTTATTATAGTATTCAGATGAAATTAATAATATAAAATATATTTATCCATACATTTTATTGTAATAAATAGTTATTTAATTTTTAGTAATTTCTGTATCTATAATAATAAAAAAAATATTAGTTTATATAGTTATGGGTTTATATAATACATATGTATTATTGATACCATTAGTGTAAAGTTCAGTGAGTTCATGAATTGTTTTTGTTATTAATAATAATTAATTTTTAAATCATGTGTGAAATAAATGTTAACTATTATATAAAAATAAAAATTTAACTCATAACTTAACTAAAAATCTCTATTATCCTCAATTTTATTATTAGAGAAACAAAGCCTTGTCAAAAATATCAGCAAGAGTGTCATAAAGATACAGAACTGATTGTCATAAATATATGTCATTGTGAAATAAAAATGTTAGAGAGTCATAACATTATGTCGGAGGAATATATACATAGAGTTATAAAAACAGGTAGGATAGAAATGTCAGCGGCTCATGTATAGACAGAGAGTCATAAATATAAGTTAGATATTAATGAAGATGTTAGAGATTCAAAAAGACTAATCCGAAGGTAATATATATTTGTTAGCGAGTAATAAAACTGAAGAGGACTAGATACGTGTCAAAGTGTAATAAAGATGGCTGAGAGTAAAAGAAAAGTCATAAAGAAGTCAATAATGTCATGTTGCGTTGTCATATATATATATCATAGAGTCATAAATATATGTCGGTCATAATTTGTAATAAAAAAAAACATTAATATTTGTCTATTAGATATTGTGTTAGAGAAATAAGTCATCGAGTTATTGAAAAAAACAACAAATAATACATAAAGAATATATTGTATATATACAATTTGCATGTAATGTACAGAGAAATACAAAAAAAAGATATAACATTACCATAGTCATACTATGATAAAGATATAACATTACCATAGTCATACTATGATAAAGATATAACATTACCATAGTCATACTATGATAAAGATATAACATTACCATAGTCATACTATGATAAAGATATAACATTACCATAGTCATACTATGATAAAGATATAACATTAACATAGTCATACTATGATAAAGATATAACATTAACATAGTCATACTATGATAAAGATATAACATTACCATAGTCATACTATGATAAATATATAACATTACCATAGTCATACTATGATAAAGATATAACATTAACATAGTCATACTATGATAAAGATATAACATTACCATAGTCATACTATGATAAAGATATAACATTAACATAGTCATACTATGATAAAGATATAACATTACCATAGTCATACTATGATAAATATATAACATTACCATAGTCATACTATGATAAAGATATAACATTACCATAGTCATACTATGATAAAGATATAACATTACCATAGTCATACTATGATAAAGATATAACATTACCATAGTCATACTATGATAAAGATATAACATTACCATAGTCATACTATGATAAAGATATAACATTACCATAGTCATACTATGATAAAGATATAACATTACCATAGTCATACTATGATAAAGATATAACATTACCATAGTCATACTGTGATAAAGATATAACATTACCATAGTCATACTATGATAAAGATATACATTCATGAGGTCAGATTAAAATTTATATCAAAATAGGATACATTTCTCATAAATAAATATAAATGCATTCAATTTCAATATTTAGAAATTATTCCAATAAAAAGATAATTGCATCAATAATGTCATTAATATTTAGTTTAGTTTAGTTTTTATTTATTATTTCTAATATTATATATGTTTACTTATATAAACAATTTGACATTTTTTCTATTGAAAAAAGTAGACTAGATTGAATGTATATCATTGAACTTTATATCAATTAACACAGGTTCTTGTAACCTAACTATACTATTTGTAAAGGGAAACATCTACCTGCTAAATCTTAATATTAAAGTAAACATACCGATGAGTATTCAACACATTTTCATACATAAACTTGTCTATAAATTGATACTATTCCATCCCTCCCATATATTTACTATAAGATGTCCTCGAATATATCCTACTGCGATGTCCTTGACTATCTCCTACCGCGATATCCTTAACTATCTCGTACCTCGATGTCCTCGACTATCTCCTACCTCTATGTCCTTGACTATCTCCTACCTCTATGTCCTTAACTATCTCCTACTACATTGGCAGACCCAACATGAACCCCGAGACCAATAAACTCCAGCAACATTTACAATTCGATGCCGCCGATGTCAATGATTTTGAATACAGACTTAATAAGGCTATTGAAAGTTACACGAAACGCATGAAATGGCTTTTGCAGGGCAGTCGAAGGGTCAGTGAATGTAGGGCTAGGGATGTGAGGGTATTGAAGCTAGTGTTGTGTAGGTAGTCTTGTGGGAGGAGTCTGTAAGGGATGTGAGGGTATTGAAGCTAGTGTTGTGTAGGTAGTCTTGTGGGAGGAGTCTGATGTAAGGGATATGAGGGTATTGAAGCTAGTGTTGTGTAGGTAGTCTTGTGGGAGGAGTCTGATGTAAGGGATGTGAGGGTATTGAAGCTAGTGTTGTGTAGGTAGTCTTGTGGGAGGAGTCTGATGTAAGGATATGAGGGTATTGAAGCTAGTGTTGTGTAGGTAGTCTTGTGGGAGGAGTCTGTTGTAAGGGATGTGAGGGTATTGAAGCTAGTGTTGTGTAGGTAGTCTTGTGGGAGGAGTCTGATGTAAGGGATGTGAGGGTATTGAAGCTAGTGTTGTGTAGGTAGTCTTGTGGGAGGAGTCTGATGTAAGGGATGTGAGGGTATTGAAGCTAGTGTTGTGTAGGTAGTCTTGTGGGAGGAGTCTGATGTAAGGGATGTGAGGGTATTGAAGCTAGTGTTGTGTAGGTAGTCTTGTGGGAGGAGTCTGATGTAAGGGATATGAGGGTGTTGAAGCTAGTGTTGTGTAGGTAGTCTTGTGGGAGGAGTCTGTAAGGGATGTGAGGGTATTGAAGCTAGTGTTGTGTAGGTAGTCTTGTGGGAGGAGTCTGTAAGGGATGTGAGGGTATTGAAGCTAGTGTTGTGTAGGTAGTCTTGTGGGAGGAGTCTGATGTAAGGGATGTGAGGGTATTGAAGCTAGTGTTGTGTAGGTAGTCTTGTGGGAGGAGTCTGATGTAAGGGATGTGAGGGTATTGAAGCTAGTGTTGTGTAGGTAGTCTTGTGGGAGGAGTCTGATATAAGGGATGTGAGGTTGTTGAAGCTAGTGTTGTGTAGGTAGTCTTGTGGGCGGAGTCTGTTGTAAGGGATGTGAGGTTGTTGAAGCTAGTGTTGTGTAGGTAGTCTTGTGGGCGGAGTCTGTAAGGGATGTGAGGTTGTTGAAGCTAGTGTTGTGTAGGTAGTCTTGTGGGCGGAGTCTGTAAGGGATGTGAGGTTGTTGAAGCTAGTGTTGTGTAGGTAGTCTTGTGGGCGGAGTCTGATGTAAGGGATGTCAGGGTATTGAAGCTAGTGTTGTGTAGGTAGTCTTGTGGGCGGAGTCTGATGTAAGGGATGTGAGTGTATTGAAGCTAGTGTTGTGTAGGTAGTCTTGTGGGAGGAGTCTGATATAAGGGATGTGATGGTGTTGGAGCTAGTGTTGTGTAGGTAGTCTTGTGGGCGGAGTCTGTTGTAAGGGATGTGAGGGTATTGAAGCTAGGGTTGTGTAGGTAGTCTTGTGGGCGGAGTCTGTTGTAAGGGATGTGAGGGTATTGAAGCTAGTGTTATGTAGGTAGTCTTGTGGGAGGAGTCTGATGTAAGGGATGTCAAGGTATTGAAATTAGTGTTGTGTAGGTAGTCTTGTGGGCGGAGTCTGATGTAAGGGATGTGAGGGTGTTGAAGCTAGTGTTGTGTAGGTAGTCTTGTGGGCGGAGTCTGATGTAAGGGATGTGAGGGTGTTGAAGCTAGTGTTGTGTAGGTAGTCTTGTGGGAGGAGTCTGTTGTAAGGGATGTGAGGGTATTGAAGCTAGTGTTGTGTAGGTAGTCTTGAGGTCGGAGTCTGATGTAAGGGATGTGAGGGTATTGAAGCTAGTGTTGTGTAGGTAGTCTTGAGGTCGGAGTCTGATGTAAGGGATGTGAGGGTATTGAAGCTAGTGTTGTGTAGGTAGTCTTGTGGGAGGAGTCTGTTGTAAGGGATGTGAGGGTATTGAAGCTAGTGTTGTGTAGGTAGTCTTGTGGGAGGAGTCTGTTGTAAGGGATGTGAGGTTGTTGAAGCTAGTGTTGTGTAGGTAGTCTTGTGGGCGGAGTCTGATGTTAGGGATGTGAGGGTATTGCAATTAGTGTTGTGTAGGTAGTCTTGTGGGCGGAGTCTGATGTAAGGGATGTCAGGGTATTGAAATTAGTGTTGTGTAGGTAGTCTTGTGGGCGGAGTCTGATGTAAGGGATGTGAGGGTGTTGGAGCTAGTGTTATGTAGGTAGTCTTGTGGGCGGAGTCTGATGTTAGGGATGTGAGGGTATTGCAATTAGTGTTGTGTAGGTAGTCTTGTGGGCGGAGTCTGATGTAAGGGATGTCAGGGTATTGAAATTAGTGTTGTGTAGGTAGTCTTGTGGGAGGAGTCTGTTGTAAGGGATGTGAGGGTATTGAAGCTAGTGTTGTGTAGGTAGTCTTGTGGGCGGAGTCTGATGTTAGGGATGTGAGGGTATTGCAATTAGTGTTGTGTAGGTAGTCTTGTGGGCGGAGTCTGATGTAAGGGATGTCAGGGTATTGAAATTAGTGTTGTGTAGGTAGTCTTGTGGGAGGAGTCTGTTGTAAGGGATGTGAGGGTATTGAAGCTAGTGTTGTGTAGGTAGTCTTGTGGGAGGAGTCTGTTGTAAGGGATGTGAGGTTGTTGAAGCTAGTGTTGTGTAGGTAGTCTTGTGGGCGGAGTCTGATGTTAGGGATGTGAGGGTATTGCAATTAGTGTTGTGTAGGTAGTCTTGTGGGCGGAGTCTGATGTAAGGGATGTCAGGGTATTGAAATTAGTGTTGTGTAGGTAGTCTTGTGGGAGGAGTCTGTTGTAAGGGATGTGAGGGTATTGAAGCTAGTGTTGTGTAGGTAGTCTTGTGGGAGGAGTCTGTTGTAAGGGATGTGAGGTTGTTGAAGCTAGTGTTGTGTAGGTAGTCTTGTGGGCGGAGTCTGATGTTAGGGATGTGAGGGTATTGCAATTAGTGTTGTGTAGGTAGTCTTGTGGGCGGAGTCTGATGTAAGGGATGTGAGGGTGTTGGAGCTAGTGTTATGTAGGTAGTCTTGTGGGCGGAGTCTGATGTGAGGGATGTGAGGGTGTTGGTTGTAGTGGTATGGGTGGAATGTGAGAATATTAGATATGGGGTGTAGTATAGGCTTGCTGTTTTTTAAGGGTATGTATCGTGTGGGTAATGTTGAAGTTATAAGCGAACTGTATACCAAGTATCAATCTGTCCATTCCCGTATAATAATACCAACCCTAAATACTCCTACGAATCTTAGCCACGCCCATTCCCGCCCAGGTATTCGGTGTTTTGAAGAGAAGCCATATTGCGGTATTGGTGGATATGTCGGATGCAAATTGCGGATTTGGACGACTGGCAAACTTTCAAAACTCTCTAATTGTTGGCAGTGATTCATAGCGAATATTATGCATTATTACATAACATCGTATTACATAACATCCCGACAACTCTTGCACGATATCTAGCTTAATTCTCGCATTCGATTCCGCAGCATCTGTTGGACGAACAAATCTCCGAGATGAAGAGTATCTACCTGGCGAGTTTCGGAAGCGAGTTCAGTCCGCTGTGGAAGCAGTCGATTGATGCGAACTGCCGAACGTTTGTATATACGGATTGGCGAGGTGACCTCTTCACCTCCGACTCACCACCTGGTGAACGGCTCGCGTACAACTTCCTGTGTGAGCGGGACACTTGATTTCTATTCAATTATATTACTTCAATAGTCAATAGAATAGATTTGAATGACATTCATTAAAATTGGTATGATAATATATATATTTGATAACTAATATTATTATTACCATAGAGTGTAGTATATATCCATATTGTATATATATTATTTATCGTTATATCATTTTAAACGCCCATATATCCATCCATCCATCTAACCATTGAATTAAAACGGACCGAAATGAACTAAATAGTTTATTTTGATAGAATGAAATGCTAATAATAAATTATAATAACATATGTGATTATAAATTATATTATCGATTCAATTATTTTTTAGTTTCTATAAAATTTAAAAGTAATCTTAAATATTTGTAGAAGTTCTTATTCTCAAAAGAATTCATAACCATAGGTTCCTCAAAACTAATGAACAATATTCAATATTTATCAAAATTTAAATTGGATTTAAAGATATCACTTGTCTTTTAGGGTGGAGCAATTTTGTATATACTATGTAAATATACTATGTAGATATACTATGTAGATATACTATGTAAATATACTATGTAAATATACTATGTAAATATACTATGTAGATATACTATGTAGATATACTATGTAGATATACTATGTAGATATACTATATAGATATACTATATAGATATACTATGTAGATATACTATATAGAAATACTATATAGATTTACCATGTAGATATACTATATAGATATATTAAATAGATATGTGATGTAGACATACTATGTAAATATACTATATAGATATACCATGTAGATATACTATATAGATATATTAAATAGATATATTAAATAGATATGTGATGTAGATATACTATGTAAATATACTATATAGATAATGTAAAATTTAGAATTTTAATATATTGTATAACTTTATTAAATTATTTTCTATGTAATATAATTACTAATTTCTAGATAAGCAAATATAATAGCTAATAAAATAATTATATTAACTATTATGATCAGTTTTATCATCTTCTTTTCTTTTATTAAGTGATTGTTTACATTTGCAATTTTTGTACTGCATTTATTGCTACCACAAAATATAAATATAAAATTAATCAATTTTATCTTCATTTAATAAGTTCTATACATTAATTCTTCTAAATAAATCTAATTATCCTAAATTTATGAATTCATTTATATTTTTGTTATCTTTGATCTGACCAAATGCACAGCATCGCTCAAGCTAAACAATGGGTCAACGAATTTCAACCATCCGGAGGCTTCTCCATTATAAAGTCTCTGGAACAGGTGTTCAAACGTAAGGATATTGACTGCATCTGCCTAATTATAGGATCCATGTTGGTTGTATTTATATCGATGTCAAAGTAAGATTAATATTATGAAGTTAACATTGACTGTAGTATATTTTCATCATCTAGTCGTTTATATTTAACGGTATTTAATTGGTAATATTGATTGAAATCTGTTCATTTTGCGATATTAGATTTACTTACTTATTTCTAGACAATGGTAATCTATTATCACCCTCGCATCCCCTCATTTTAGACCAGAGGCTATACATTCTCGATTAATCGAGTTCGTTAGTGAATTGACTACCGGCAGGAATATATCTATTCATGCAGTAGCTTACGATTGCTGTCACAGTGCCACCCATGTTAGGAATTTAGTATACACTTACATCAATCTCATAGCAATGATTCTATCATTAATAATTTCGAAAACATCATAATTGTAGATCTATCTATTTAGTTGTTCATAATTTATAAACAGTTCTTTTACGATATAGATGTTTAGTAGTACATTCATTATTGTATTAGAGATATTCTAGGGATTTCTTTACGCTGTATGATAATATTGAACAGGATGTGTTGAAAAAAATTGCCTGCATTTCAGGAGGAAGATATCAATGCTATGATTCAGCATCTGAGGTAAACAGACAAATCTACAAAAGCATATAATAATACATACATGCAAACACAAATATATATATATATATATATATATATATATATATATATATATATATATATATATATATATTCTGACATAAACACGTACACTCACTTTTAAATTGTAGACTGTTTACATATTAAATCTATTCTTAACTTTTACTTCTAGGAGCAAATCTATTCCAGTTCCGATATCAATTTGCTTTTGAAAGAGGTACAGAATGCTCAAAAGATAATCAATAAAATTATCGAAATGAGGCATGGCATGCTGGGTACAGCTTTGATCAGCGTACTTAATCAGGTTAGTGAAGTTATAGGTAATACACCAATTATTGCAACTAATATATAAATAACAGAAAATAATAACATTTTAATTTTTGTGAATAATATATTTTTTAATAATTGAAACATAAATATATTTATTTAATATATATCTACATTTTAAATCTACAAGAAATAGTAATAACAACAATCTGTAATAATCTCACAATAATCTTTAGACAACAGAATATTTTTTGCCTAATACGTTCTTTTTTGCTGTTCTTTTCAGATTTCCAGTGAAGTTTCAAAGTTGCCCCAATCTCGCTTCCTGCCCCGACCCATAGGTCACGACCTACCTCTGACCGTAGAAACTCCTGCATTCCTTCCTTCTTCCTCCGACAATTGGCTTCAGAAACACTCGCTCAGAGGTTATCCTGCAAGTTTCAGTTGGACAGTGTAATATAATAACTATTCACATCTGGTAAACGTTTAAATGTATAATTATTTTAATAAAGTATCATTTCGTAAATATCTCATGCCCATATTAGGATATTTAGAGAATAACAAACCTTTGATGATATATCTGCACATTAATTGAATTGTGAAGTGATTAATACAAATGAGAATGAATTGTAATTAAATTAATTTGATATTGAATCCATGAATTAAATAACACTTCCAACAAGCAAGATATAGTCTCTATATATTACCTATGTAGTCCCTATGTAGTTCCTATGTAATTGCACTTATGATTTTGCTTATTTTAATAATACCATGTTAATTAATTTCGATATGAATTGACCTTGACAGCGATGGGACAAGACCTATACCAGTTTCTCGCACCCAACACTTACCAGTTCAAGGAAGAGTTTATTTCGGTGATCGGGAAAACCGTCCAATCAATTGTACATCAAGTATGTTGTTATATTACACGTATAATTCATTATTAAGTATATATTTGTATTCCAATTTTTTGTAGTCTGCCAAAAAAATTATATTCAAAAATGATTTTCAATTTTATTGTAAAATTAGTATTAAATAATAATGAATTATTTTCTAGAATATTATTAATAAAAATATGGATATTTACAATAAAATCTCTGTTATATAAATATATTAATTTGTGTAATCTCCATTACTTCGATATTTTCCTATCCAGAATGCAATGGCACAGTTCGAATGGCATGACGGCAGCGTACGCAATATCCACGTGGACTTGTCGGCTATGTTCGAGTACCAGAAGCAACTCGGAGCCACGGTGAAGCTTTACGAACACCGCTTGGAGTGGTTGGCCGCCGGCAGCCGGAAGATATTTGGCAGTATTGGCGAGAATAGGTTGGAAATAGCCGGCAATTGCTTTGTTGCTAATTTATGAACAATGGAGATGTTGAGGATTATTTGATTATTTGACTTTTTAATTGGAATATTTCATTCTTATTATTTAAATTAAATGTTAATCTTTTCTTATATCAATTTTAGTAGATAACTATAATTATTGATATCTCCAAATATCTATCTATACACTCTTTAAAACTTCTCTATATCTAAACGTGTTTAGTCAATATTATCATATGATTTCCATCGTAATCAAACCTAATATCCAACAGTCTTGTGATCATTATAGATGTTAGCACATCCAATACAAACTATTTGATTCACATTCAACATTCAATGAGAATACTTTTGGAACAACAGTTATCTAATAGGGAACTATTCAATATTATAGCGTCAGTATTAATTTTACTCATTAAGATGAACATATTCTAAACACCATCGATAGTTTAAATTAATATTGAATTAAAATATCAATTTAGGATTTAATTAATTAATCTCTCAATTGAACAATTTGATTGGGTAATAAAAGTAATATATTAATTATTAAATATATTAATTAATATATGGATGATAATGTTCAAAAGAATTTCTTATAGTTTTTAACTGAATTCACCTTTAATTGTAAGTAATTCTAATTTTAATAGATAAATAAATAAATAAATAAAAAATAATAGCATGAATGATGAACCAAAAGCATGGAAACCCACATTAGTGAAAACTACGACAGAAAACCTACAAGATGCCTGGAGGTTTGACCTTTTGACCCAATAATATTATATCTCACATATGTGGGATATATGAATATGTATAGTCATTGAGGGTTTACAGTTTGATTCCCTAAATCTGTGCCATCTGAACAGTTGTAATTTAATTGTGTTAAGGGCCAGAGAAGCGTTGGCAATGTTTATATGTTGGGGTAAATGTTAATACTAGATAGATGAAATCTTATTTTAGAAACTTACTTTATATAGTGACATAGTTATAAGTATATAAACGTAGTATTTAAAAAAAAGAATTAATTAATATAAAAAATAAAATTTAAAAAGTATTCATAATGATTTATTACGCAGTTAAATTACATCAACTTATATAAAAGATCCAAAAAATGGTTCTGGATATCAACAATTTTAGTGGGGATTATAAAAGAAAGAGAGCATTTGTTAAACCTATTTTATAAATATTAATCCATTAAATATCTTTAAAAATAATTATATTAATAAACTAATTATAGTAATATAACCCATATTATTACGATAATTTATTTATGACTTATGTTTGCAAATACGTGGTACTTATATTACTTTTATGCATCATTTTAATGAAAATGAATACAATTAAATATAATTCAAGGTTCATTATAATGTATATATTACATGATTGTTGTATTTTCCGGCTTTTAATTTTAAAAATAACGGCTTTGTAAATTTCTAGTCAATTCATATTCACCTATCAAGATATTCGTATATATATACATGTGATAAATGTATGGATGTATTTACTATAGATGGATTTTATCTCTTCAATGTAGCGGCACGAGGAATTTTATGTCTTCCTTCAAATTGGCATGTGAAAATGAGGAAGAAATTCAGCATTCTATTGGTTTAAATCAGTATTCTTTTCATGGAATACACGTTGACATTGATTCCAATTGAAGTTATAGAACGTACACCACATTAATCATTTCATATTCTACTACATAGAAGTTGAAGGTATTTATTTATTTACGAGCGGCGTTCCGGATCAGAACATTGATATTTGCAATTCGTACGCAGAACGAACTTGCGTTGGACGAACGGTTTGTCTATTACTCGTTAATCTCACAATGCATTTATTTAAACTGCCTCCGTCGTCGGATCCATCTACAGCGACATCTGCCATCCGTAACAACTCTTCTTTTTCATTTGTTTGAATTCATTCTTCGCGACTGTAATTCATTCTCTGCGCCCCGCTATTTCGCGTCTCATGTAGCCTTTCAAACCACTTCCTACTTGCCTCGAAGTACCGATGAATACGCGTTCCTAATTATTCCTTGATATCGATTACCGTCCATTTCAATAATCAGTTCAACTGACGTTTTCAGCCGCCTCGACAACTCCACGTCATACTTTACAACGTCGACGATTATTCTCCGATTGACGGAAGTGCAGTGCCGTCTCGTTACGCTAATATCACAGGCACGGCTGAAGGTTTGCGCTCTTTGGCTCACACTTGCAATGGACGATTTCATTGGTTTAGGGAAACAGGTTATCATTATATATTAATGTATCTATTACATTTCATTTATTAATTTAAGACATTGTGACTAATTATAAACAAATTTGTTTATTATCTAGAAATATTTGATATTTTATGAATTAATTTTCTTAGGAATTATTGAAAGTGATGATATTTCTCTAATTTCTGAAGAAATTGAGAAAGCAATTTTATTTTCTAAGAAATGTTCCCAGCTCGTAGATTCTGTAAAAAGGAAATATAATATTGTTAGATTCGACAATAGTATATATTATTTAACTATTTGAATTTTAATCTTTTAAGATATAACAATCATTTTAATTTGATTAGATGTGTCCTTTTGGTTTATTTTTCTCATACACAACTCATCGATACAGGAATCTCCCAGTATTCAGAGTATCTATTCCAACAGCAAGCTTAGGGATGCAATTCCAGAAGGTAATATTCTGAAAGCTTTGCAGCCTCCAAAACACACAGCTCTCTCGCAAACTAGAATGGTTAGATAATTTAATTATTTTCATTTAATAACTTTAATTATATTCATCATATTTTGTTATAGAATTATTTATTATTTATTAGAAATATTATAATTAATTCATTTATAGTTATATAATCTCATAATATTGAATATAAGAAATTTCCCATAAATGAGTTATAAGTATAAAATAACACATACTCTATATATATTTATTTATAATAACAATTATTTAGGAAATCGGAGATTCTAGTAAAATGAAGCCATCTCAATATCGTGCATCAACAATAATTCCTCCTAGTCAGGCGATAGAACAAGGTAAACATATGACAATATTATACTTAGGAATAAGTTATAAATGTGCTAATTGTGTTAATATTGAACATTAAAGGAATAAACAGACGTCATCCAATGAAGCGTGTCTCCAAAAATAAGAAGGAATATTTTTACACCGACAATAAAAATAACGTAGCTACAGTTTCAAAGATAAATATCAAGAAACCTATGAAATATATGAATAACTGTCCCTCTATTCCTGAAAAGGAATCGCAAGTCACCAGTAAAGAGGTATGATTTGTAACTTAACTTAACTTTCCTTGCCGAGTTTAACAATCTAGAGATCAAACGCTATGAAAATGATCAAATCCTATTCAGTGGTTCAGATTATATAGTTTATCGAAATTGAAATTGGATATGAATAAGCTTGCCAACGGATCTCTTTGCAAACATATTCCTAAAGCCATGAAAACTTCTGATAAAATCACGGAATCTAGGTATATATGAGTCTTTATTATGAGTCATAGTCAAATTTATAATTATTACAATTTCTATTTATAGACTTTAAGGAACACTTAAGTTCCTTAAAAGTTTTACATATTTTAAAAGTTACCTTATCCAAATGTACTTAAAGCTGTATTCTTTAAACCTATTTATAGTTTTATTCTTTGGATCAAAACATTCCATTGACTCTACCTCAACAGAGCTTGTTCAATCTTCCCGACTGTGAATGTCGCCGGCGCCGTTAAGCATCTCGAGTTGATGCCGAGTGAATTAAAAGCCATCGAAGGTAGAATAGCGACGGTGCTTCAACGTTATCTCCAACGACTCCAATGGCTTCTCTCAGGTATCTAATAACTTATCGCTATTTGCCGCGTAACTTACTTGTTTCGATGCGCTAATCTAACTGGTTACGCGATTATTGGAGGCAGTCGAGCGACATTTGGCAATATCGTCGAGGATAAAGTTGTGTTTTTGATTGACACATCCGGATCAATGGATCCGAACATGGACACGTTTAAACAACAATTTATTTCGTTGATTTGGCAACAGCTTTTTAAACACAAAATCAGGTTGAGATATTTTCTTTGCCTAACTCCCGAGTATTGACATTTGTATTTATGTGATAATAATATACTTGACTGGTTTAGTTTAAATAAAAATCAATATTGCCTTTTTAACAATTATCTTACATAAGTCATATTTTACATATTTAAAATATCTAACATTATTTTCTTAATTTGCCCTTTAATTACAGTTTTAATTTGATTGCATTTTCTCGCAACTGTCGTCAATGGCGTGATAATGTGGTGCCCCCTAGCGAGAAGAATTGTCATGACGCCGTAAAGTGGATTTCGTCACTGATTGCTCAGGGAAACACTTGTACTCTTGATGCTTTGGAGGTACGATAAAGTGCATTTAATGTAATATAATTTTCATATATCTTAATATTTAAAGATAATATAGTATTAATAACTATATTAATCACGAATACCAGATGGCATTTGAAGATACGGAAGCCTCTGCCATATACCTCTTGAGCGACGGGAAGCCCGACTGTTCAACTTCTCTAGTTATCGAAGAATTGGAAACTTTAAACAGAGAACGACATCTTGTGATCAACACAATTAGTTTCAACTGCGATGATATGTTAGTCCCGAACTCATCTACTCGCGTTGGCAGCTACTCGGATCAAATACTTCTACGTCGTAATATATAATCTACGAATCCTCGGCTGCGAGGATTCGTAGATTATATAGTTACATTTATATCGTTACATTTAATTAATTTAGTTATTTTTGAACGCTTGTGCATCCAAATACTCAAAATTATATTTTATTTGTGAGTTCTCTAGCCGCATTTTATCTAGTCATCATTTGGCTCCAATATCTTTACATCTCATATTAAGCATCTTTACCAATACCACATCATTCTTGAACTGATTATCGTGCATTATCAATTGTCATCTCACTTGTTCTAATTCTTATTATCTTGTCTCCCATTTACCACTTAATAAAATATTGAATAACTCAACACTTAACTCACTAAATTAGTCATCAATTGGCCTAAAAACATTCATAACTCTTATTTACTAATTATTTACCAATTATTAACCCATTCATCTCTTTACTCATAGCTTTACCCATGTATTCATTTAAACCTACTCATTTCTCGACCTGTTCTCCGTTAACCTACAAACCTTTAAACCAATTGAGACGGTACTTCCTTTAAATCTCTAAATTACTCGTCTCGTAACATTCTCTACCAACCTTCCGTTGCTATCTTGTCTTACTCCGAACCGAAGATCTACATATTTCTATAGCACTGCGAACAACGCATTAAAGATGATGTCGAAACAAAACCACGGACGATTTCACAAGTACCATCGCGATTTCGACGGGAAAATGTTTGCGCATTCTCTCCTGAATTCCGGGTTCTGCGATTCTCTGGTGTGTCAACTGCACGCGTAGTTAAGTCGTCGTAACCTCGGGCGATCGTAAAATGCTCTTTTGTGTGTTAATGTAAATGTGTACATTGTACATTGTAAATGTGTACAACGTATTTATTTCAATATTTATAAATTTATTTCCAATTATTTTTTGATATAGCATTAATAGTCCAGGTGCTAATTAGTATTTGTTTTCATTAAAGAAATTATGGAACAATACGATTAATGCCTTATCCATTCTTTAATCATTAATTCTAGCATCCACAAATGCCAAACTTTGAGGGAGATGATTTAAAACGAATAGCCGATGAAATTTCTATAGCTAGGAAATATATTTTCCAATGTCAGTCTTACATGTGAGTATAGTTAACTCTATAGAAGTTGATGTAGTCTTGTGTTGACTTGCGACAGTGGAGAGTGTTATGGGATACCAATTAATATAGATATATATTGTCGGTTCTCTCTTATTATTAAACCTTAATTTTAAAATATTTATGTTATCGAACTTATAATCCTGAGAAACTTTTTAATTTCTTGTTTTCTAAATGCATTTCTATTAATTTTTAATTTATGACGATCAAATCCAAATTAATATTCCATTTTACATATTTCAGTGTAATTTACGAAGAGATGAGAACTGCAAATAAAGAAATTAAAATTAATGGTTTTTAATTATTTAATAAGCTTTAATGTCAATTAATTTAATAAAAACATTGTACCAAATTAATATTATATAGTTATATTATTTAATATTATTTATTAGAGATATCTCTAAGTATTGAATTCCAAGATTTAGGTATTGATTCTTGTACTAAACCAGACTAAAAAATATTAATAATAAATATGGAGATGGAGTATAATTCACATACCTCTTTTTAAAGTTCTTGAATTAAAAATGGCTATTTTTAATAGTTGAATTTCTATATAATTAAATGACATACAATTTATAATTTATATAATTACATTTTTATCATATATGATATAATATTAATATATAAAATTGCATAATTAATTAACAGATGAAGGTTTTCGCAGGAACGTCATTTATGCGAAATAAAAGAAAATAATCTTCTATGACGATATAATAGATCATCTTATAGATTTAAGTTTCAATTATATCTGCATATCTCACAAAGTATACTTTGCTTTTATATCTTTAACTTAATAACCATACATCTATTTTCTTATTTAATTTATTGTTTCCACTCGAATAGAGAGTTTAATGTTGATGATTTATAAAATGATATATTTGAATATGATATATTTAGATATATTTAATATAAAGCTAAATATATTCAGTAGTTCTGCTATACAATAATTGCTCTATTCATAATTAATTTGTTATACGAATCTCATGAGTTTTCGCTAACTGAAATAAAATGTTATTCTTTATTTTAAATTATTTTATATATATTGATTATAATCTATTTTTAATAATATCATGCTACTATTAGTATCTTTTAGTATATTTATATTTCATACACTCACAATAATATTTATTTATAATTCAATATGGGGTTACTGTATATATTTTGTATATGAGTTTAATTTACTTTTTTTTACTTAAACTTATACTATTGTAGAATACTTATAAAATTCAATTTTTTAATTGATTGATATTTGTCTATGAACATAGTGTAATTAGTAAATATAAATTACATTATAATTGTGTATATATCTCAGAATTAAATGAATAATTTATTTATTAAATTCATTATAAATATCTCCAGAAATACACCCGTATTATAGCTGACCAGTACTAGTATTGTAAAATAATTAAAATCGATAATAATAATAAATACAAAAAAAATGATCAACAATTCATATTCCGTTAATTATAAATAACATTTATTGTGTAAGAAGTTTGTCATGAATAATTTAGAAATTAAATAGAATACGTTGTCATAATATTTTTTCGTCGATATATAATACATGTGTTTCGTAACAATGGTCATTGTCATAAGCTATTTACGAATATGTATACGGTATAATGTATATCTTATATAAGTGTGTAATTTAAATATCACATGATTATTAAAATAAATATTTATTATAATTTATTTTACATAGATGATTTAAAAAAATGAATGTATCCCAAAAACGCCTTTATCTATTTAATATAATATATTTCTATGTGTACAAAACAAATATATATTTGAATCCATGTTAAATAAATACGAATTCTTCAATTCCACTATTTTATATCAAATCGTTCACTCCTAGATATTATATCCATTGTAATGTATTAAAGCT
The DNA here is from genome assembly GCA_964035775.1 of Osedax frankpressi. Classification (NCBI taxonomy): domain Eukaryota; kingdom Metazoa; phylum Annelida; class Polychaeta; order Sabellida; family Siboglinidae; genus Osedax; species Osedax frankpressi. The sequence goes on from OZ038314.1 coordinate 12,319,998, forward strand.
GTTCAAAGTAATCTTCTACATCAATACATACAGAATTAATTACTGGTTAATTTTTATATTAAGACTTGACAACATGTTAATCAATTAAGCAAATTTTCATATGTTTATTGTAAACTGTAAAGTGTACATTTGTACAATGTACAGTGTACACTGTACACTGTACAGTGTACAATACACTGTAATCATAGATTTGAAATATGTTTCCATGACTATTAATAATTGCCTTACAATGTATACAATATATGACCTTGTATTACTATTATTGTAAGACCTATTATTACTTTTTAATCTTGGGTATAGAGATACGTAGTTATTTCCTTTAGATAACAACTATATTATAGCTGCGATATTTTTTCGTTGATTGCTTATTAAAAATTGGTTTAGGTTCAAGTTGTATTTACTCTAGTATAATGATCTAATATCTGATTTATCGCAATATGCTTTATTATCCACTAAATAGTGCTTAGTCGTCTAAGTGTTGTACTTATTTATGGTAATATTATGTTACTTAATGTAACTTAATTTCATACTATTAGAAACTAATACAGCACAATTGACTCTAAAATTATTTAACTTGATATATACTTGTTCTTATATTATACACCTGTTATATTAAGTTCTTATAAGAGTTATGTAGCAATTACATTCTGAAATCCTTTGTATACCCTTCTCATATCAGCAGCATATAATCAGGAATATACATATAATCAGATTGGCTTCTGATTATATGTATATTCCTTTTTATAAGTTTCCAATATTAATATTATGTATGCTAGCATAAAAATGATATAGAATTAAAGTAGCTACTTTAATTCTATATAATTTTTAACTTATATTGTCATTAATTTATAATATTCATTATAGATATAAATAATATTTTTAAATATTACTCATATTTATAATGATTTATAAATTTAGACCTGATAATCTTAATATGATGATAATCTTTTGATATCCATAGTACAGATTTATAATTTTATAAATTTATAATGTAAAATTGTAAATCTATGCTTTAGAGATAATGTTTACAAAATATGCAATGATATTAGAATAATATAAATAATATATTTAAAATGTCCCATGCTGAACATTTAATAATTGATTCTGGTGGTTTTATTAAAAATGCACCTATTAAGGTTTAATACTATTTTATATTTAGTTCTTAAATTGTACTTAAATAGTAATCTTTAAATATTAATATACACACTCCTTTATAAATGGATATTTTATTAATTGATACTGGTAGTTTTATTTAAAATGCACATATTATATTTAAATCGTAATCAATGCTTATTAATCATTTTATATAATATTCATAATCCTTTATAAATGAATATTTTTTCACATGTATTATAAATTCATTTTGTATCCAGTTAAATCAATATAAATAGAAATTCGTTAACTTATCATTTACGCTATATTTACCAATTATATTATGTAAATAATATAACTACCTAATAAATATACAAACTATATAATAAGATATATTTATAGAAATTTCAATTTTACATTGTAAATTATATGTTTAAGTGAGAAATATTTAATTTCTCAATCAACTGAATAATATATACGCCATTATATTACTTTATAAATATATATAAAATATGATCAAGTACGTTTTACGGTGAAATAAAAAATGATACGGGAGTTGCGTGAGATAACAAATTTAAATGGGCATATTGAAAATAATATGACTGACATTTATATTAGCTCATGTCTATTAATAACACTGTGATTCATTATGAAGATTCACGGTTTATTCAGTAAACTATAGATAATTAAATATTATGGATATATATTATGTATATTTAATAGGAATATATTATATATACATAATATATATATATATATATATATAACATATATAATATATATATATATATATGTATGTATACATATATATAATATATAGAATTGGTAATTTCTATATATTTGGTAAGTCATTCATAGTTATTCATATTACTTAATGATGTTATGTAATATTGTGAGGCAATTAATGAGCAGTGTATATTGACCAGCAAACAATGTATAACAATCAGGTATTAGAGGTAATATTTAGCTATCAGGTATTTGAAGTAATTTATAACATAGGGTATTAGAAATATGTGGAAAATGGGTAATATATATGCTAATAATACTGAATTTATACTATTAGAGAAAAATAAAATTATTTAAAAATATTACATATGTAATAATATATATTATAGCAATATGTAAATATGTGAGTATAACGAATTGTATATGCTATAGCTATATATATATATATATATATATATATATATATATATATATATATATATATAGTTATAGTTATATATGTATATATATAAATTTAATACATACATATCCATCCATCTATCAAAACATTAATGTCATAACATTTAGTATTACGATATAGATATGATAATAGTTAATATCAATCACTATAAGTACTGCTCATCATAAAGATAATGTAATATCGGTGTCTATATATATTGGTCTATATATATTGCCCGATATAAATATAGGAATATATACAATACGGTTATCAGTATTTAAATAAGTATACATACTTACATTTAATAATATCGATATTAATAAGATAATAACTATACAGCTGACTAAATTTAACAATCATTAAAGTTAATTTTATATAAACAATTCTTTATACCAATAACTATACTAATATTGCATCCCACATAAATACAAATTGTGCTAATATTACATTACATATAATTCAACAATACATGTAAAGATTAATAAATGTTACCCCTCTCTTATGCGCTATCTGTGATAATGATACTGCAATATATACTGATAACATCACGTTTAATGTTAATAATAGTGTAATTATAGAAATATTCAAACCTAATACAATAACTAAACCACAAACGCTACCGCTATATATACTATTAAATATAAAATATCATTACTTATAATAACATAATTAACTATTAATATATCTATAATTCTTATGATAAATTATTTCAATTTATTTATATTTTGTATTTGGTTTAGAGTTTTGTATAGGTTTATAATTAGTTGTTTTGGGTTTAATACAATATAGAGAAATATATTAAAAGTAACTTTAAAATTACCGGGTATAAATGAACTGCATTTTTGTATTTGCATATTACGATATATAAAATTAAATATATATATATCCAAACGAATCCAACAAATGATATCGGGTACCGAGTATGAGCCGTTCCTTGATAATTATATTTTTGTAATTCTTAAACTACCTAATTCTTAAACTACTACATATTACCGGCAATCTCCGGGTCCAAATGTGCTAGATTTTGTATATTTGCATATTAAAAAAATATGATATATGTATTAAAATTGGATAAAATATTAAATGGAATAGTGGGCAACGCCGTGTCTATAGCATCTAGTTGATATATAACTATATATATAGTTATATATATATATATATTATATATGTATATCAATATATCAAAGTGCTTTGACTATATATGCATATGTTATAAATATAGTATAATACACATGTATTAATAGAAAGTTCCACACGGCAGCTAAATTGTATATGTGAATAATTCAATTAAACTAGATGCAAGATTTAAATGGGTGCAAATATTCAATTGATTCATAAAATAGGTGTGAATAATTCAATTAAACTAGATGCAAGATTTAAATGGGTGCAAATATTCAATTGATTCATAAAATAGGTGTGGTTTATTTTACTCAATTAGATTACAGTGGACTTGCAATTAGGCTGCATAATTTGAACTGTAAAACGTACTTGATTCATAAAATATACATCTTTAAATATTTCAGACACAAGTATCTGATATAAGTATAATTAGTAAATGTACTTTTAGTAAATATTCACATTTAGTTTTATATTTATTTACCAGTTAACTATTAATATTACGTATGCCACGATTACATATTATTGAGTACATAATATTAATAAATATTAATGATATTATTAAATATAGAAATAAGTTTTTCCATAAGTTTATCAGATGTTTTATAAAAAGCAGACGATTAGATGATTTAGATAATTTAGTGTTCTTCATTTCACATATAACAAATTAATATTAAACAATTTATAAATTGATGGTCAATAGTCTAATTCATATTAATAACTTATATATATATATACATTTTTTATAATATATTCATATACTTTAGTTAAAATACAAAATATTTAATATTAATAAAGTATTATAATTGATACAGGATATTTGCGATGAAGCCTATTCCACGGTTGACGTTGTAGCTGAAATAAGAGATAAGCAGACCAGAGAGAGGCTACAAGTATTGCCTTATGACCTTCATCTTAAGACGCCTTCTGTTTATTCTCTAAAATTTGGTAATTTAAAAAAATAACCAATCGATATTAGATTAATAAAATTATTGATTTATATCCTTAAATACTATTTAATTTACAGTGAATGAATATTCTAGGAAGACTGGTGATTATCCTTCATTGTCGGCCACGGATTTAAAAGTTATAGCTTTAACATATGAATTACATAAGAATAATGGAGGCGTTGTTAAGGAATTTCAAAATACAGGAGTTAGTTCAATGAAGTAATATTCAATATTTTAATAATTATGTGATATCTATCATATTATATAAATAGGACTTTAATATTATTTAGATTTCATTATAAAAATTAGGTGATATTATTTTTGTTAAAAACATTTATTAAGCATTTTAATTATCTAAAGTATATTAAATTGTAATAATTATTTTATTATAATAGGAACAATGGATTATCATAAAGTATATTAAATTGTAATAATTATTTTATTATAATAGGAGCAATGGAATGTCCCTAAATCGGAGAGTATTGATAAAACTGTAAACATGGCAGGATTTTATTTAAAAGTTTGTAAACGAAATTATTAATTAATCAAAGTTATGCTAGATTATATATCATATGTTCTATTATATACAATTGATAATAAGTTTAATAAGAATAATGGTTTATATTTACATTGATCATCTATATAGGAAATTCAAATATCTGATGAACTAGAAGATAAGAAAGAAACAAATCTAAAAGATAATGTAGAGGATTGTAAAAAACTGTCAGTTTCTGAAGATTTAACTAAAACTTGTCAGTATATTTTATTCATTATTTCTATTTAATTTATCACATTTAAAATTAATTTTAAAACAATTTTATGATAGTCAATATTAAAATATGTATTTGCATTTTATGCGACATCATTACAAACAGCTCTTCCGTATACCAATGAACAAGAGGATAGAAATACAGTTCTAGAGGCTAGCGATGGTGAGAGCTACTCATCGGAATTAGAAGACGATAGCGATGATGACGAAGGATGGATTACTCCAGGTAATATTGAACAGGTGAAATTTGATTCGGCGGAATTTGGTTCTTTGGCACATGAAAAGGTCAAAGTTGCTTGCCTTACAACTGATTTCGCTATGCAGGTTAATAAGTGTGGTAGAATTTAATGATTTCTTCGATTACATCTAATGAAAGCGAATGACATAAAAAAGACATAACCGAAGTAACTAAAACAGAATGTGTTGCTGCAAATGGGGCTACATGTGTTGAGTGTCAATGGAATGCTTATCAAAAGAGCCAGGAGTTATGTGCTAAGATGTTTTGCATGTTTCAAGTTAGCGTACAGAAGACAGATTCACTACTGGACGTGGTTTCTTCTGCGGCATCGTTTACATAAATACGCTATTACAATAGGATCACCACGGTAATGCATAAAGAGTTCTGTTACAACTGCGGAAACAAAACATTGAAGAAAGTCGCAAAAGTAGTGAATTCCGAAGGCAAGATTGAATATAATACGATTGGGAAGAAGCAACTGTCTACTCGTGGAATGAAGGTCAACATTTCATTACTCAAATTGTTTTAAATTCAAATAATACAATCAATTTTGTATCAAGTTACTTATTATACATTTTTTGTCGCGTTTATAAAGATGTGATTAATATTTTATTATTACTTTATTATTATATGCAATAACTTATAATGTGTTATGCAATACATATTGTATATGTTAATAATTTCATGTGATGGTATTATATTATACATATTACACTCTATTACAACAGTATTCACTGCCAGCACCGAAAGGTGGTAAACATTCAAATAATCCTGTTCTATGCGAGGACCAGAGGAAACCCCATGAAAGACCCTGTGGAAGATATTTAAAGAAAGGATCTGGTTTAGTACATTTGTTTTCATTTAATCTCATCTGTATAATCTGTCTAAAATAGCATTTGTTAAAATAATGAATACTATTAATAACAATAAATATCATCTGTATTTAATGTATATTTTATAGGGAATACGGGTGTTTTGGGAAATGACTTCAATTGTTCCAATGGCAATTCTCCATTTGAACTTATTGGTTAGCAATATATAAATATATGTACATAAGTAATATATTTTTAATGGTGATTAATAAATATGTATTTGTTTAAATCTAATTTTCTTAATATATAGATTATACAACTTAATTTGTAGATACTGAGAGTAGAGCAGCTTTAGCTGGAATAAGAACTAAAAAAAGACAAGGACCCACTTTTCGAACACGAAAAAATCCCAACGAGAATTCGAGGCGACGAAAATAATTATACAATTGAATGAAAAAAGAGAAAAATTTCTATTTTTGATGTTACATTATTTTATTATAAAATACTGCACTATTTGTGTATTAAAATGTGTATGAATATAAAGTAAAATACATTAAATATCAATGTGAATGTACAACTGAATAATTCAAAACTATCAAATAATAAAAACAATGTTGAAACATATTTTCAGTATTTAAAATACATCCTATTTCTGTACTATAATTTAAAACCATATCTATTTGAAGATCGTCAATTTAATTACTTGGCTAGAATTTCAGTTTTCAAAGTTACTGAATTTTCCTGTTTCATCTTTAATTTAATGGCCTTTTCGCGTACGATTTCATTTGCAGTATCTTTTTTGGCTTTGGAAAGTATCGCCCCAGCACCTTTCTTCAATATATTTTCAGCCAACTGTACTCCGAGGGATTCCGAAAGAGTCAAACAAGACTGATTAAATTCTTTTGCAACGATGCAGGCAAACTCTTTAATATCAATGGCCTAGTTTTGAAAAAGTATGCGATTATATACATTAGAAAGATAGTATAACACTGGCTCAGCGCTGTTAGATATTTTATTTTGAAAAGTTAGAACTGTAAGATATTTTATGTTTATAATTTATGTTGAAATACCTTTTTCTTTGGATTTGGTTCACTAGATTCTACTATGTCGACAGACATTTTATCAATGACCTCCTTTTGTCCATCGATACTATAAACAGCACCAGTCATTGTCAACTGAATATGTTAATAGACGTACATTGATTCAATTTTAAATAGGTTAGTTGAAGTTGTATTCATACTGAGAATTTTCGAAAACAATATTAACCTTTCCATCAGTATAAGTGGTGTGAACACCTACTGGAACACTGCATCCACCTTCCTGAATGCATACATTTAGGGATTAGATATAACATTATTGTTCGAAGAGATGTGAATATTTTTTAGTCGGCTAACCAGTTCTTTCAGAAAAGCGCGTTCCGCAATGATTTGTATCAGAGTTTCGTAATCGTGTAAGGAGTGTAATAACTCCAGAGTTGTGGTATCTTCCTGATTATTCAATGTTAAGGTATGGTATACAACAATAACAATAATATTACTACATATATCTAGTGGAATTTATAGCTATCTAACAATGGAATTGAACATATTAATTTATAATTTAATCTACAAAATAAATTATTTGTTATAAACCTTGCGGCATTCCACGGCAACTGCTCCTTGACTAACAGCATACAAACATTCAGTTGCGGGATCCAAAATCTACATTAATATAAATAAATATCAGTAATTCAACCATAATTTATAAAATAAAAAATATAATACCTAATACATTCATTATTATGTATTATAAAAAACTTAGACTTTACAAAACTTTACAAAATTAACAAATTTGTTTATACAACAAATTCATATGGAATGAAAGTATTGCAGATTAAAAAATGACTTTAAATTAATATTAATATTAATATTACTATTATATAAAATATAATCAATACAAAAATGACAATGGATACATAGTACTATTATAACATGTTAAAAAGGTCACTGTAATCTATCTAAAATTCAAGTGGTTTTCACATGTAAACTTTATACTATATTGAAGTGTATTATGGTCATTACCCGCTGCCCATTTACTCACCGAAGATATGCGATCATGCCAACCCATTCTCTCGAGTCCGGCCGTTGCAAGTATGATTGCATCGAAGTCGAGTTTGTCGTCGAGTTTCCGCAGTCGCGTATTTAGATTTCCTCGCTGCAGTTAATGGTCAAGGAAAATGTAAGCCACGCTCAAAAAATACCAATCTCTCAAATTGAAAATCACGCTATATATAACTGAATACACATATATCTGCAGTTAATTAAATATTCAAATAAATATCCCATCCGCTATAGTTAATATATACTTAAAACTTTATATTACTACCTAGCTCAATAGTCATTAAGTGATCATAAGGAAGGATTATGGAGGGGCAACAAATATAGACGGATATGTAAAGAATTTGAGAGAGCGAAAGTTCGACACTATATCAAAAGAGCCTTGAAAGGATACAATGTCGGCTAGTTTCAATTGCGGATATTTGCGTCTTAATTGAGCAGCTCTTCTCAGAGAGCTTGTGGCAACGACGCTGGAAAACGCAGCAATTGTTAAAGCAATGAGTTCTCGTACTGACTCGTGCTATTATTGGTACGAGCTAGAATAGCGTTCTACAGAAATATTATTTAAAACCAATCATTGTCAGTTTTAAATCGAAAGAGAGCGAAGAGGGAATGCGTTTAGCTCTACACGTGATCAACGCTTTAACGGCTTCTGGATTTAGACCTTCAGGCCGTATAAACTTGCGTAAAAGCTACTGAATCTAGGCGTGCGGGGGTAGGGATGAAGGTCGTGCCTACCTGCCGGCCGGGAGTGTTTTCAACGTGAAGTTGCGTTCCTTGTGTCTCTTGTGCAAGACCAACGCATCTCTCGCATCGTCTCGCCTAAAGTGTTTATCAGATGATATCGGGTATAAGTCTATATATATATATCATTTACTAGTTAATAAATACGCAAATCAATTATAAATTAGCGTATCGTGTATACTGTTAAGGTATGTTGAGCAATAATGAAACAATGCAATACAAACTGACAAACGGCACCGACGGCCATCCCTTCAGGAAGAACCGTCGGCAAGTCTTTCAACGAATGCACAACGAAATCTACACTTCCGTCGATCAAAGCGTTCTCGAGTTCTTTGGTAAATAAACTCTTCTCACCGATCTGGTCGGAAATTTAAATGATGTCTTAAATAAAATAGTCTATTTTGCTTTGTTGAAAAAGAATATATTATATTAATATATAGAATAAAATAAGTAACATTGATATACGATACAAAATTATGAAAAATATAAATATTTTGACATATCCAAATGAACAGAAATATTTACCATATCAACTAAGGTATGATAACATAATGTTTATATTATTGAATATATATACACCTATATTAAATACACTTATATTCTACACCTATACATACACCTTTATTAGATTTTTTACTAAATGGCCTAGCCCAACATTTCAAAGGAGTGTCAATATACGTGAACTAAATGATAAACCTTAGAAAGTGCTACATCTAATATGTTGTCGCCCATGGTACTCATTTCCTCTGAAAGAAAATACATTATAATTATATGTCATCGTAATTTAAAAAATACAGAAGATAAAATATAAAGTCATCAAATTATTTTATAATATTAAATATAATTATAATTGAAAAATTAATATTACTCCTGAAATCAATATTTGAATATTATAAATCTTAATACTAACTTATTTTAAATTCCAAATTCGGAAATTTCTTTTTTAACTTATTGACCACACCATTTGTTTGAATCAATGCCAACTATTAAATAATGCTTATTTATATATGTTATTAAATTTGTCAATATTACATAAAAACTTTAATAGAATCTCAACAAAATAATATAATTATACTGAAATATTAAGAACATTAGACCGAGAAAGTTATTTGAATAAAAGTATTAAAATGTCAAATATTAATTTGCAAAATGTCGTTTTAAATAATCTTAGATATTGATATTTCATGTATCATGATGCCGATATTACCATATAGTAAATACTGGCATTAAATTAAACCATATTATAATGTACATACAGATGTATACTAGAACATTTAAGATTACAATAAATACATACACATGCATCATATATCTGATATATATCTGTTCTGTATTGCTGAGTCATTTTAATCAGTCTTAAAATGGTCACAATATTAGCATTGTGTTCAATATGTCAATTTATATATAAATAGAACTATTAATAGTTAAACTCTACAATATGCATACAAATAGAAACAATACGGGAATCAATACTTTAAAATCTTACTAATCTATATATTATGATTACTAAATAATGGAATATTTTAAAGCTAAGTTATTATTAATTAGCCAAGCTATTATTAATTTAATATAATTATATTAATCATACCGTGTTGGCTATAATAATAAAAAATAATCAAAACAAAATAAATTGCTATATATATATATATATATATATATCTACATATATATATATATATATCTATATATATATATATATATATATATATATATCAACATATATATATATATGTGTAGAGATTAACAAATCATTATGACATTGAAATGATTACTTGTAAACTAAATAAATTATTCATATCACATTTTTAATTATAATTTAGGTTCATCAATTTAATCACGCCTTAATAATTATATTTGTTCTACCAGTTATACTTTTTATAATATAAGTTAATATTAAACTGATATAAACTTCACTTCTGATAAATCATAGTACAAAATGTAAAAATGAGAATATGTTTACAATATGTTTACAAAGCTGATAAACAATAGCAAGATGCCGAAGTCCATCTATTGTCTGATTGTCCAGTCACATCATCTAACAATAGTGCTGAGATAAGTAAGACTACCATTGTTTATAAATGCTGACAATTGGTATAGAGATCACCTATAATATCTTACATTATATATCTAGTCTGTTTATTTAAAAATAGAAGTACAAAATTGTAAATGTATTAAAGATTACACAAATATCAACTCAATAATAATTTCCATATTAGTTGGTTTATATTTATATATTAATACCATATATGATAATTGATTAATTTTATAAATTAATATAAGAAAACAATACAACAGATAATCATGTTTATTATATTATCCATGATTTGTATGAAGAAAATGTAGATAAATATATATTATTTTAGAAAATACAACTATAACTAATAATTATCTCAATTTATCCACGTAATATATTATGTTGTATATACAATTAAAAAGTATACTTTATTAATAATGAAGAATATTTTACATATGATTATTATAATATATTACATTAGAATATTACATGTCTATTTTCTTAATTTATATACTAACAAATTAGGTAATAATAATTATAAAAAATGTTATAAATAATATAACATTTCATGTTTGTAATAATTTTGTCAAATTTATAACAATATCAAGGTTAATATTATATTATCTCAATATACTAAATTATATAATTTCGATAAATTTAAAAAATATATTTATTATAAAATGTTAAGACATCACCCAGTATCTGGTTAACGCACTTAATAATAACCATTTATAATAATACAATCTATAATTAATAATATTAATTAAAAAAATATATCTCATTATATTTCATAATATTATATTAAGAATATATCTATAAATATGCTTACATATTTGTAAATTTTATTAATTTTAGGATATATATAATAAAAAATTTGTTAAATTATTAAACCATTTAAAAAATGTTGACAAAGTTACTCTATCTAAAATATAGAAGTAGTTAACTATCCCTAAACATAAGTCTACTGAAAGAATGGATTCATTATGGCACAGTAGGTATGAAGTCAGACATTCATCAGATATCCTCTTAGTCAGTAAAATGTTTGTGAATTATGACTTCCCTTTTTAGTCAGATAAAAGATGCATATCAAATAAACAAGGTAACTAATTAATTAAGAAATGTATATAAATTTATAACTTAATGATATTATCCTACTATTCTTATTTGGGTAGATATAGAAAATAATCTGTAAATCTGTTCTCTGTTCCGAGAATATTTAGTAGATAATCACTATTACTCATCAGTTATTATATCAACAATCCCTCAATTTATCATAGTATAAATAAAGTGTAAAACTATTTTAATTTAAATTATTAATATATTGATAAAGTAATAACACATTTTATATAACTATATATATTATCTATATATATATATATATATATATATATATATATATATATATGTGTGTGTGTGTGTACTTGTATGTTGTCGTATTATGTTTGATGTTGTATATAGATTCTTTAGTCAGATTAATTCTGACCACAATTAGTAATTTATATTTTAAAAAAGTAAACAATTATAATGATTACCATTTTCGACTACGAACGACGACGCCTTCGAAGCTTGTATACAATTCAACCAGCTTACATATAGTTAACATAAAATATAATTTATAATATTAAATATATATTATATAATATAAATATAATCTTAAATTAAATAATATATTATATCAATAATTATAAATGCTTTATTATTAAATTTATTATGAAAATCTATAATGATGTTTTATTATATTATTCAAAGTGACGCTTATTTATAAATTAAATATAAATTCTATCAGATTTTCTAATTCATTTTCATGTTTTGAAAATTATACCTGGCTTTTACGAGATCCTACCGTAAATACGAGTTTATTTGAAGATTCGGTCATGTTTTACTATAGAAACATATGCTTAATTCTATATACAATGATATTATCTAATTAGTATTGTTATTAAAGTGAATGTGTACTCTATAAGATGTTCAATGACATTTAAATTGTATAGAAATATAATCTATTTATACTAAGAAATATTCTGATTATGTTTTTAATCTTTGATAAATCACTGAATAATAATTTCATCGTAGTTTGCAGTGAAAGTCAACAAATTTGAACAACTATATTTATTTCAATGTATTTAAAGTTATTACAAAAATAGGTTGTAAAGATATCCTTTATCTAACTGATAACAAATAATTTGTATGTAATATTTGAATAACGAGTTATTAAGTATTAATTTGTAAATAAATAAATATATAATGTAACTCAACTATTTAACAAATAAGTGTACATGATATTAAAAATGTATGTTTAAAAATTTAAATACCGATACAATTCTATAATTAATTATAATATATGAATTGTTGATGATTTATACATATTTAGTACTTATTAACTCAATAATATTCTAAATAAACTTGAAAAACAATGCACTAATATTAGCTGTAAATATACTAATAAAAAATAATGTTATTTATATAATGATATTAATTATTATATATTAATTAAATAATTATTTATATATAAAAATTAGTTGTTATTATTTATATCCACATTCAAATACTATTCTAATTTGTATAACACATAATATTAACATGTTAGTTAGTAACTAATATACACATTGTAATCGAAAATTGTATTTTACACAACTATAATAAATGCGAAGGTTTACTTAATAAATAAAAAACTATTTCTTTCATCAAACTATTAGAAAAAGTTATATTGAAAAATATTTTTCTATATAGATTTACAGAAGTAACTATTTGAAGAGATGAACCCCGTTTTTCTTTATGGATTTAGAGATAAGAAGGAAGCCAACTAGTAATACTATTTATATCTACCTCTAAATATAAATACAGTACAATGAAAGTGGATACAACATATTAAATTATTAACAATCTTCGGAATATATATGTATCTTACATACAATCAATAATTCTTAGCTATATCTTACTGAACATACAATAGAAATTAAATAGAAAATTAATAATACTCTATTTATTTTGATAAATTAATTTTTATGATATTAATGGACCTTCAACATATTCGAACATACCAAATTTAAATTAACAACCTTTATTCATCTTTTGCTCCATGAATATATATATCGATCTTAATAAAGTTAAATAATTGCAATTTATATAAATAAATAATAATATTAAATAGTATTCAACAGCATGCTACATATTTTCATTCACCTACTCCAATTAATGAAACCAATTAAATGAAACCTATTTAATATATTTTTGTATAATAAAGAGAATCTGATGTAACATTAGATTTCATCCGAAGGACTAATTATTATTCAAATTTTAAACTTTAATTGAAACATTTTTATCACAATCATAAAGTTCATATTCGTAAAAGTTATTTGAAAAATCTTTGATTCATAAATCAGTAGAAGATAAGATATTTACTAAACTCGATACACACAAGATGAAATTCAAGAATACTAAAATATAAATTTTGTAATTCATATAATAAATTCGTATACATGTAAACATATCTAAAAAATTTAGCATTAATATAAAATAATTGAACTAATTATTAATTATTGAATGACAAACAAAAGTGATATTACTTTTATTAAATTATTATTAATATATATTAATAAGTAATAACATTTTAATAGAATTTTCTTTTTTATACCCAGTAAATAGTGTTAAATATATATAATTAATTATGAATTCAATACGATTATAATAATATTTCTAATCAATATTTGATCAATACAGTTTGTAATGGCCTGTACAATTAATGTAGAAAACTTTATTTACAACTGGCATGTCCCGATTCAGTAGGTTTTGTTTCTAAGAATCCCTGTGAAACAATGCAGGTAAGGTGTAATTAGGCTGCTATTCTTTTACAAGGTCGATTGTAATATAATATTAACTAGAAATAAAAACCTTAATGCCAGCTCCGACTCCATTGAGATCGAGTAGGAATGTGTCATGACCATAAATAGAATTTAATTCGTAATATGTGACCATATCATTGCCTACAGATGTAGTTTATATTATTTAATACCACATTAGTTATATTTATTAATTATATTTAAAATATAATATCTTTATTACAAATTATTCAGATATATGGTAAATCTAGTTAAAAGTTTAATCAAATAAAGCATTTCATGGTGACAGTCTCGAGGTAAAAATCTCACCGGCTTCTTGTAGCGAGGTAGCCATTTGACGTTGTTGCCAGACGGGGAACAGTAGGTCGGTCTGCACTCCAATGACTAGAACGGGCACTTTCACTCTCACCATCGCCGACTGCAAGTCACCGAACGACTCGGCCAAATCATAGAGATCCATAGCCTTCGTAAAATGTATTGAAACGTATAGACACAATAGTATAGATAGTAGTATAGACACAATGGCAGCGAAGTATTCTTGTTAGATTATTATATACATATCAATTCTTAATTTACGTCGATTAACTTATGATTTCATCGAATTCATAATATTTGTAATTTTAAAAATAATTATCCTTACTTTAGAAATATAGAGTAAGGTGTTTGGATCCAACTTTGTACATGCTGCTTCACCCTTATAAATAATTATAAATTAATAAAATGTATCGCATAAAATTAATATAATAAGTAATAAATGAAAAAATGACCTTAGAAACATAGTTAAAGTTAGTAAAACTTTAATAATTAAAGTTATTGTAAGTTTCATAGTAAAACTTTAATAATTGAAGTTATTGTAAGTTTAATAGTAAAACTTTAATAATTGAAGTTATTGTAAGTTTAATAGTAAAACTTTAATAATTGAAGTTATTGTAAGTTTAATAGTAAAACTTTAATAATTGAAGTTATTGTAAGTTTAATTGTAATACTTTAATAATTGAAGTTATTGTAAGTTTAATAGTAATACTTTAATAATTGAAGTTATTGTAAGTTTAATAGTAAAACTTTAATAATTGAAGTTATTGTAAGTTTAATAGTAAAACTTTAATAATTGAAGTTATTGTAAGTTTAATAGTAAAACTTTAACAATTGAAATTATTGTAAGTTTAATAGTAAAACTTTAATAATTGAAGTTATTGTAAGTTTAATAGTAAAACTTTAATAATTGAAGTTATTGTAAGTTTAATAGTAAAACTTTAATAATTGAAGTTATTTTAAGTTTAATAGTAAAACTTTAACAATTGAAGTTATTTTAAGTTTAATAGTAATACTTTAATAATTGAAGTTATTTTAATAATAATAATTGAAGTTATTGTAAGTGTAATAGTAAAACTTTAACAATTGAAGTTATTGTAAGTTTAATTGTAAAACTTTAATAATTGAAGTTATTGTAAGTTTAATAGTAAAACTTTAACAATTGAAGTTATTTTAAGTTTAATTGTAAAACTTTAATAATTGAAGTTATTGTAAGTTTAATAGTAAAACTTTAATAATTGAAGTTATATTAATAATAATAATTGAAGTTATTTTAAGTTTAATTGTAATACTTTAATAATTGAAGTTATTGTAAGTTTAATAGTAAAACTTTAATAATTGAAGTTATTGTAAGTTTAATAGTAAAACTTTAATAATTGAAGTTATAATAATAATTGAAGTTATTTTAAGTTTAATTGTAAAACTTTAACAATTGAAGTTATTTTAAGTTTAATAAAAACTTTAATAATTGAAGTTATATTAATAATAATAATTGAAGTTATTTTAAGTTTAATTGTAATACTTTAATAATTGAAGTTATTGTAAGTTTAATAGTAATAATTTAACAATTGAAGTTATTTTAAGTTTAATAGTAAAACTTTAATAATTGAAGTTATTTTAATAGTAAAACTTTAACAATTGAAGTTATTGTAAGTTTAATAGTAAAACTTTAATAATTGAAGTTATTGTAAGTTTAATAGTAAAACTTTAATAATTGAAGTTATTGTAAGTTTAATAGTAAAACTTTAATAATTGAAGTTATTGTAAGTTTAATAGTAAAACTTTAATAATTGAAGTTATTTTAAGTTTAATAGTAAAACTTTAATAATTGAAGTTATTATAAGTTTAATAGTAAAACTTTAATAATTGAAGTTATTGTAAGTTTAATAGTAAAACTTTAATAATTGAAGTTATAATAATAATTGAAGTTATTTTAAGTTTAATTGTAAAACTTTAACAATTGAAGTTATTTTAAGTTTAATAGCAAAACTTTAATAATTGAAGTTATATTAATAATAATAATTGAAGTTATTGTAAGTTTAATAGTAAAACTTTAACAATTGAAGTTATTTTAAGTTTAATAGTAAAACTTTAACAATTGAAGTTATTGTAAGTTTAATAGTAAAACTTTAATAATTGAAGTTATTGTAAGTTTAATAGTAAAACTTTAATAATTGAAGTTATTGTAAGTTTAATAGTAAAACTTTAACAATTGAAGTTATTTTAAGTTTAATAGTAAAACTTTAACAATTGAAGTTATTGTAAGTTTAATAGTAAAACTTTAATAATTGAAATTATTGTAAGTTTAATAGTAAAACTTTAATAATTGAAGTTATTTTAATAATAATAATTGAAGTTATTGTAAGTGTAATAGTAAAACTTTAATAATTGAAGTTATTGTAAGTTTAATTGTAAAACTTTAATAATTGAAGTTATTGTAAGTTTAATAGTAAAACTTTAACAATTGAAGTTATTGTAAGTTTAATTGTAAAACTTTAACAATTGAAGTTATTGTAAGTTTAATAGTAAAACTTTTACAATTGAAGTTATTTTAAGTTTAATTGTAATACTTTAATAATTGAAGTTATTATTTTTAGTTTAATAGTAAAACTATTTAATAATTGAGGTTCTAATTGTAAGTATTATTAATAGCAAGATTATTAATAAGTGAGGTTATTGTAAGTTTAATTGTAAAACTTTAATAATTGAAGTATATTTTGATTAAAGATATTTACATAATGGAACTAATATTGAATAAAAAGTAAAGTTGCTAATCAGTTGTGATTTTGTTTGCATTAGTTCAATCTTAGTGTTGGGTCGATATCATTTACGCTAGCCACCTGGTGGTTGAGGTAGCTTTCGACAAGGAAGCTAGGCTTCAACGTCGGACGTTCGTTGTCGATGATGTCGCGTTCCGATTGGTCAACATAACGCCGTTCGATGCGTTTACGATTAAACCGTTGCTCCCACTCGGGACCCGAACGGTAGGTAAGGGTGGCAATCTCGCTGCGTTAAAGAGTGGTATTGGTTGCCGGAGTGCTGAGAAGTGGCCGAGAGGAGTGATTGGAGCGTTGTGTGTATAGGGCATCTTATTAATACATATTGAATATAGCATCGTGAGGTTTATTGTGGGAGGATCAGAGTGTTAGGCAATTGTGGGAAACGTTTAGTGTTGGGGGTATGTAGACTAACTGTTGTAGTGGGG
The DNA here is from genome assembly GCA_964035775.1 of Osedax frankpressi. Lineage (NCBI taxonomy): Eukaryota > Metazoa > Annelida > Polychaeta > Sabellida > Siboglinidae > Osedax > Osedax frankpressi. Next base: position 12,338,350 of record OZ038314.1, read on the forward strand.
GAATAACAAGAAAGCAATTATAGGTGGGTATTGTAAGTGACATACTGTGGAAATATTTGTAAAAGGAGATATTTGATTGTATGTGGTAATCATGGGAGAATGCTAAAAGATGATCTTATGGGTTTGGTATACGAAGGTGGCTGCGAGGATAGCATTGCGATTGCGGAATAGATAATTAGTGAAGACGCAGAGAACGGATGTGTAAGGCTTGATGCATAATTAAAGTTTTACTACATTAGAGTAGATTGTTACAGCAAATGCGTAGCGATGTTGGTGTAACGATGCCATGTAGAAAGTGGCTCAGCGGATATTTACAGGTGTTCACGGGCGCAAAGAATACTACGGCGATATGCTCACCGAGCGAGTTTCATTCCTTGCTTAGGAAAGGCGTGGTTATAGTAGTGTCCGTGGCGCCAGGCTGGGTCGGACATAATTGCTTTCCGTTGCAGGTAGCGCATCGCGATCGTCGTTGGGTGGGAGCTCACAGATGCAGAAATCGACACTACCCTGTGTAGACGTAGAAATGAGTAGTAGGAGTTGGCATAGGGCAGGCGTTTGGGCAGGGCTCACCGGAGGCACCAATCAGCGTAAACACGCAGTGAACATTAAACTAATTCAAGCGAAGTCAATAATGTCTCCGATGAAATTAGCTTCTACTTGAGCGCGTTGAAAATACGCTACACTACGGAGACTAACTTGTTGACTCTCTCGGGAAAGAGGATAGAAGACATGATGGAAAGCATGCCTCCTAGCGATGAACCAATCGAGCTGGATAACTAAATATTACGGGAGATTCCAGTAAATAGTTGATTAGATATATCTATATCTAATACTAATAAATTAAACTGAATGAACTTTAACTCTTTAATTGATTACAAATTAGAATATTATCTTCGAGGAAATAAAACTAGAAATAGATTTATTGTAATTTATAAATATATTAAAATAAAGTCTAATCAATTTTGAACCGACCTTATAAATTCCCATGCTGTCCAACAGTCTAAACTGGGCTCTTACCATATCTTCAATACTGATTGTAGGAAAATTTGAACCATAAGGCTAGAAAGAAAATTAGCCTTCCATATATTTGCAAAAATAATATTTTATATTTATATATACATTTAAATTAGTGTTATTTCTGATATATATAAATTACATTGACTACTATATAATACGATATTAGTTATTTGTTCTTTATTATAAATAGAAATTACACATTAATGCAATTATTAAATATTATGAAATTATGTGAAACCAAAAAAATAAAACTTGAATAACCTTGCCAGTATCAATGTCTTCTGACGATGGACCACTGAAATATATTTAAAGCAAGTTATTTTATATGATATTTAAAATGTTATATTTAATATTGCATATTTTGCATTTTAATAGGTGATTTATATATTACGATAATTTTGAATAAATATTAATAGATTTCATATTGCGTAATATCATCAAGTTTAATTATGTTAACTAATTATTAGAGAGATATAGATACGATGCTACTTATATTACTAATATAGTGGTATATAAATAAAGATAACAAGAGGAGATTATTACGATGGAAATAACAAAACGTAGAACTTAATAAAGTGACATAAGACTAACGTGGTACCATGACATCCTCCCAGGTTATTCATACAAATTACAAAACGTAGAACTTAATAAAGTGCCATAAGACTAACGTGGTACCATGACATCCTCCCAGGTTATTCATACAAATTACAAAACGTAGAACTTAATAAAGTGACATAATAAAGACTAACGTGGTACCATGACATCCTCCCAGGTTATTCATACAAATTACAAAATACTTATCGGTGTCTAATGCACACCCCGGACCGATGAATCTCTCCCACCATCCAGGTTTGCTGTTTGCCTGATGGTCAATAGGTCAATAGATGAATTATAAATGTACAGGGTTTAGAATTAGAATTTAATCAAAATGGAATAACTAATGTTTGATGAAAAACACTTTAGAGTGATAAGTAAAAGCTAACTAAAATTATACTAAACTATTAAAAAACACATAATAAACACTTAATAACATAATTCTGACCTCATTGCTACGAGCATGAGAAGCGGCAGAGAGTCCACAACTCAACAATACCGCATTATTTTTGTTATCATTTAATTTACCTTAGAAAATGAAATGAAATGATTGAAATTTTGTAATCAAAATTATGATAGTATTAGTGAGTTTATAAAAAACAGAATGCTAAATATTATAGAGATGTATTATTAATAAAGTGATTTGGTATTATTAATAAAGGATATTGTAATATTAATAAAGTGATTTGGTAGTATTAATAAAGTGATATGATAATATTAATAAAGTGATATTGTAATATTAATAAAGTGATATTGTAATATTAATAAAGTGATATTGTATTATTAATAAAGGATATTGTAATATTAATAAAGTGATATTGTAATATTAATAAAGTGATATTGTAATATTAATAAAGTAATATTGTAATATTAATAAAGGATATTGGAATATTAATAAAGTGATATTGTAATAGTAATACAGGAATGTAGTATCAGTAATAAAGTACTCGAGGATATTGTATCATTAAAATTATTAAAGATTAATCTTATTCTTCTGTATCAAATAATTGAAACATATGTAATAAGTTTCTCGAATATAAAGGAGCATTATTAAAGGTAGCTTCTAAAGTTGATAAATTAAAAACTCGAAAGCTATATTAGACAAAAACTATATTAGACAATGAAAAACTAGCACCTAGATTACGCTATATTCTACCACCATGATTAATTACAAAGTGAACAAACCTATTAAATGTTGACTTACCCCAAGTCTCGTAGGCTATGTGAATGCCTTTCAGAGTATTGCCGTATTTCAGGGGAAACGGTTCCGAACTAGCGTAGGTCCTAAAGCCGTCGATACTGCGCGTGAAGTTATACTCGGGTTCGGGCCCTTCACCACTACGGGCGGGGTTAGGAAAGTGGAGTTAGGCGAAGAGTTTAGGAGAGACGTGGGATAGGGCAAGTACATGTAGTTAAGAGGGAGGTAAGTCGGTATGCGCTCGGGTAGGTATTGTACAGCACATATCGATGGAGAAGTAGTTCTCGGGGTATGGCCCATCTCTACTATAGGGGTGGGGTTAAGTGGTGGAGATGGTGATAGAAGTAGAGAGTAAACTTAAGTTAGAGTAGAGAGGTAAATACTATGGTAGATCTTTTAGTGGGACACTAATGTGAATGGTCTAGGAGTTTTAAGAAGTGTGGTTATTCTCAGCTAAGTGAATCTTAATGAGTTGGCGAGTGAGGTTAGGGAGGTAGTGTACAGCTAATCCCAGGGTAGCGTTAATGAAAGCGATTAGTAGTGTTCACAGTAGCCATTCTGCCGGGTGGTCAGTAAGGGTTTGGAGGTATTTAGAGAATTAAATAAAGATGTTTTAATGGGTCAATACGTAGCGTCAATATGTAGGGTCAATATGTAGGGTCAATATGTAGGGTCAATATGTAGCGTCAATATGTAGCGTCAATATGTAGCGTCAATATGTAGGGTCAATATGTAGGGTCAATATGTAGGGTCAATATGTAGGGTCAATATGTAGGGTCAATATGTAGCGTCAATATGTAGCGTCAATATGTAGCGTCAATATGTAGGGTCAATATGTAGGGTCAATATGTAGGGTCAATATGTAGGGTCAATATGTAGGGTCAATATGTAGGGTCAATATGTAGGGTCAATATGTAGGGTCAATATGTAGGGTCAATATGTAGGGTCAATATGTAGGGTCAATATGTAGGGTCAATATGTAGGGTCAATATGTAGGGTCAATATGTAGGGTCAATATGTAGGGTCAATATGTAGGGTCAATATGTAGGGTCAATATGTAGGGTCAATATGTAGGGTCAATATGTAGGGTCAATATGTAGGGTCAATATGTAGGGTCAATATGTAGGGTCAATATGTAGGGTCAATATGTAGGGTCAATATGTAGGGTCAATATGTAGGGTCAATATGTAGGGTCAATATGTAGGGTCAATATGTAGGGTCAATATGTAGGGTCAATATGTAGGGTCAATATGTAGGGTCAATATGTAGGGTCAATATGTAGGGTCAATATGTAGGGTCAATATGTAGGGTCAATATGTAGGGTCAATATGTAGGGTCAATATGTAGGGTCAATATGTAGGGTCAATATGTAGGGTCAATATGTAGGGTCAATATGTAGGTTCAATATGTAGGGTCAATATGTAGGGTCAATATGTAGGGTCAATATGTAGGGTCAATATGTAGGGTCAATATGTAGGGTCAATATGTAGGGTCAATATGTAGGGTCAATATGTAGGGTCAATATGTAGGGTCAATATGTAGGGTCAATATGTAGGGTCAATATGTAGGGTCAATATGTAGGGTCAATATGTAGGGTCAATATGTAGGGTCAATATGTAGGGTCAATATGTAGGGTCAATATGTAGGTTCAATATGTAGGGTCAATATGTAGGGTCAATATGTAGGGTCAATATGTAGGGTCAATATGTAGGGTCAATATGTAGGGTCAATATGTAGGGTCAATATGTAGGGTCAATATGTAGGGTCAATATGTAGGGTCAATATGTAGGTTCAATATGTAGGGTCAATATGTAGGGTCAATATGTAGGGTCAATATGTAGGGTCAATATGTAGGGTCAATATGTAGGGTCAATATGTAGGGTCAATATGTAGGGTCAATACGTAGGGTCAATACGTAGGGTCAATACGTAGGGTCAATACGTAGGGTCAATACGTAGGGTCAATACGTAGGGTCAATACGTAGGGTCAATACGTAGGGTCAATACGTAGGGTCAATACGTAGGGTCAATACGTAGGGTCAATACGTAGGGTCAATACGTAGGGTCAATACGTAGGGTCAATACGTAGGGTCAATACGTAGGGTCAATACGTAGGGTCAATACGTAGGGTCAATACGTAGGGTCAATACGTAGGGTCAATACGTAGGGTCAATACGTAGGGTCAATACGTAGGGTCAATATGTAGGGTCAATATGTAGGGTCAATATGTAGGGTCAATATGTAGGGTCAATATGTAGGGTCAATATGTAGGGTCAATATGTAGGGTCAATATGTAGGTTCAATATGTAGGGTCAATATGTAGGGTCAATATGTAGGGTCAATATGTAGGGTCAATATGTAGGGTCAATATGTAGGTTCAATATGTAGGGTCAATATGTAGGGTCAATATGTAGGGTCAATATGTAGGGTCAATATGTAGGGTCAATATGTAGGGTCAATATGTAGGGTCAATATGTAGGGTCAATATGTAGGGTCAATATGTAGGGTCAATATGTAGGGTCAATATGTAGGGTCAATATGTAGGGTCAATATGTAGGGTCAATATGTAGGGTCAATATGTAGGGTCAATATGTAGGGTCAATATGTAGGATCAATATGTAGGGTCAATATGTAGGGTCAATATGTAGGGTCAATATGTAGGGTCAATATGTAGGGTCAATATGTAGGGTCAATACGTAGGGTCAATACGTAGGATCAATACGTAGGGTCAATACATAGGGTCAATACGTAGGATTCGAACAGGATGTTATTATGAATATGGTACAATTACGTGTCTTCGCGTGGTTCCCACCTAATTTCGCACAATTGAGCTAAAGCAGAGAAAAGCAAATTTGATTTCAAAGTCATATCAGGATTATGGCTAGGTTAGCCCAAGGCTTACCCCAAATACCTCCCTGAAGTATGGTGAGGTAGCACTTACAAGCCGGCATTTTCAGCAAATGTTGTAGTAGAGTGATTTTATTTATATATATTTGATTATTCTTGATTATCGAACAATATAATAAATTGTAGTGTAAAAGTTATAGATTTATAGTTTATTTCAAATGCTTTTAATTTATTCTTATTATATATAGAACATAACAGATTATATAATTATAATATCTTTTTAAGCAATCTCAGTAAAGTAAACATTGGAAATTTTACCAAAAGTTGCTGAAACATCAAATCATCAAAGATGATTTTAAGCGGGATTTAAAACCTTAATAGACGTCGACAATAAGTTGTCACTAAAGACAAGTTGATATATCACCATATGTGATATTGACACGAAAGCATTTAACCAGACTACCAAAAAAATACATGGACCATAGAACACTTTGATAAATTCTAATGGAATGCATATTGTAAATGATTCTGTAATTCTGTAATTATTGTATTAAACAGAAATTAAACAGTTAGATATATTCAAATACTACGTATACTCCAATACAATTTGTTGGATAAATTAGACTTAATGGACACTAATTAGCAATCGGGAAAAGCGAGGCTAGCATTGTTTCCGTTGAATCGCAATCATCGTTTCGAGAGGGAAGCCTTAATAAACAACATATAAATAGATATTAATGAATGGACCTCACGTGTGAGCACTCGACCACAGGAAGTAAATATGAAAGCTAGATGAGCAGAAAGCAAATATTATAAAAAACTGGCAGACACAAATGAAGTAGCGAAATAACAATTTGCATATTTTAAATAATTTAAGAAATACTAATACAATATTAATAATTAATAACTCACTTTTTAGTGAGCATGGAATTTATGGTATGGGGCCTGTGAAAAGTATAGATGAGATTACATTTTCTTTACAATGTCACCATAAATAATTCCTAATTAAACTCAGGTGTATGGAATTTCGTAACATAGTAAGGTATATATTTATATGATAAGCAAAAATATCACAAATACATTGTAATTATAATGGATTTACATGTGCACATGAATGTGGACTAAATACAGGATAGCGACCTATTTTAGTATAAATACATAAAGGCAAAATTATATAGATATGCACTACATTGTATCATAAAGGCCTAAACAAAAAGTAAATAATATATTGCACCCATACAAACTGTATATATATAACATGTACGATATAGGATGCTGGACTTACATGTAGGCCCTACATTGTAGGGTGCAGGGCCTACATTGCAGGGTGCAGGGCCTACATTGTAGGGAGTAGGGCCTACATTGTAGGGAGTAGGGTTTACATTGTAGGGCGTAGGGCACCATTATGGGGTTAACAAAATAGGTAATAATTATATAATTAATTATATATAATAGTTATAAAATATAAGTAATAATTTCAATATAATATATATATATTGTATGTAGTAATTATGCATGATAAACTAACATGATATCTTCTGTAGTCTGAGAGATGTTATTGAATTCACTTCTCATTATTGTATCAATAATATCTAGATAAAAACATATAGATTTGCAAATACATAATCAAATTATTTTTCACAATTAAATATATGAATTGAATATAGAGAGTAAATAGAAAGTGTTAATTAATACTGATAAATATATAAATTTATAATTGTAATACAATATTACTTTAAATTTAATAAAATCATAAGAATAAATACCAATAATATAATATAAATGAAATCCATATGACATACTATTAATATAGAAAAATAAACAAATTATAGTTTATTATATACATACACATGTAGGTAATGGGAATTGATACATACAAATTACTAGGAGTAATTTACATATTAATATGGTAAACGCGAAGTAAACGAGGAGTAGGGAAAATAAACTTTTCGTAGTCTTGACGTCGGCGGGAATTAGACTGTCGAATCCGCAGTTCGGCCAAGTGAGCAGGACGTCGTCGGCGTCGGGTTGGGATTTCACCCGAGACATGTCGTCGGCAATACGTTGAGCCATAAGCGGAGGGGGCATGGCGCATTGCGGGGAACTCACTTTATCCGGCAGCACTCCGTTGCGATGCTGCCTCTGCTTGATCTTATCGCCTCCTCTGCCACCTGCGGATTATTGATATAGTACTCGATTGTACGCGCTAGTTGTATTACGTTATTGAATAGCGCATATATAATTCTAAGCAGTAAAGTAATCGTATTTTGTAGGAAAGATACAATCTAATATTATATAATTAGTAATCTTATACAATTGATGACTGACGTAAAGAAATTGATTTTATAGAATATCATATCACGGTATTTGATAAATTATATTACATTATAATAATATATAACAAATGGGTTTAAAATCTATAAAAATCTATACAAATTTACAAAATAATTTATAATATTATAATTATAATTTAACTATAAAACTAATTACTATGAAAAAATACATAATTAGTTAAATCATTAATACATAATTTTATTATGTAATACTTTAATGTTCAATACAATATATACTTAAACTAAAATTATTGGCACCTAATGGTCTCATCATTGTTCACAATGTTAAATTGACTTGGTCACCCGATATAACCATCTGATAATGTACGAATACTTTTAACTATATTACGGGGACTGGTCCTTGACAAAATATTAAGTAAGTAATCTTACACGGCCAAGAGACAATGTACTAATACTGTTATTAATACTGCTATATGGTTACATTGATGGTATCATTTACACTATGAGTAAACTGTAATATACTTGTCTTAATAACATATAATAACATGCCATAATTAGAGTATAGTATTAACATAAGTGATGTCATATTATTATTAATAACATATAAATTCAATAAAAATCTAAATACACTAAAGTGAAATGGAGAAAAATTAACGTACACCAATCACAATACAGGCAATAAATGGTAGGATTAATTGATATTGTAGTTTAATATATTATATCACCAATACATATAAATATAATATATAAAATCAAATAGATTGAAATTACTAATTAACTTCATAAATATATGCATAATTAATCACATATAAAATATATAGTTATTAATTATTATATTTATTATTACCATGTTGCATAATGATATTACCTTGAAAGGTGATGATAATATTATATATATCAACTATGCTAAATGTTATATAGACGAATTTACACTTGTCAAGATTTTACTAGATTTGACTGTATAATAATAATAATAATATATGTATCAAGTCTGTAAATTATACCAATAGGTATTACTAGAATTTCGTTAAAGATAATTAGTAGGCATCTTAAGAAACCAGATGATGTAACTATTATAAATTATTATATAATTATTTTAAATAAAATAAAATCATAATATAATTTAATACAAATAAAATTTATTTTCTCTTTTATTATATAACAAAAAAAATAAAAGCGCTTGGATGGTTTCTTGAGGTAGTGAGGATGCGAAACTATGAGAGATCGCAAATTTAATATAAGAAATAGTGTACATATCTGCTTAATTCCATTAAGTCCATATACTTTTAATTCCACTGATATTTTGATACATGTTATATATATACCATTCAATACTATTAATAGATATAGTATATGTAATATAGTGTATATATGGGTATATATCCATATTTTGAGTAATATTAAAGTAATATTAAACGTTTTTATATATTTTTTGACATCCTATGTATGGTGAATTCCCAAGAAAAATATTTTAATATGTTAAATATGATATGCATATTATTTATATAATATTAAATTTATATGTTTATAATTATTATATAATACAATATGAAAACATATGAAATCATATCATATTATATATGATACTATATATAATATATAAAAACTATATATATAATATATATATAACATACATATGTTGCTTCCGAGTCATATGTGTAGTATATTATGGTATAAAATCACATTAAAAATATTATAATTAGTTAATTAGTATATTAAAATTATTTCTATATGATATATGTATCATATAATACAATATGAAATAATGTTACATCGTATAGTCTAATATAAATATATATTCACATATAAAATTCTACTAGATGTTACTACATTAAAGTATTATAAGTTATACGCATATTAGCACACACAACGTTATAGCATTTCATTAGTTCGTTCTACTAAAGAATAGATAATGAAAAATTCTAGCGATTATATAGTCGACGCTACAGATTGTATCAAAAAACACCACTACAACTATTTAACCGAATAAATACTAAATATATGCATCATATACTTTTACGCGTTATGTGTCTGAGTCACAGAAATAAACATATATAAGTCTACTATAAACCTGCTGTTTTAACATTTGTATCTGATGGTGGAATTGTTGTTGATAAGCAATGACTAGAAATACAATTATTAACTAGCATTTGTCTACTACGTATGACACGGAAGGATATATTGCTTAAAATATTCATAACTAATGCAGCATAAAATTGTAATAATATTTGAATAAAACATTTTACATTAAATACTTTTTATTATTATAAGCTCCACCCATAGAAACGCCTATAAATTTGAAAAATATACCGCAAAGATTATAAAATTCTATATTTTTTATTACAAATAATAATATGATAAATTACCGATAATATATGATTTAGCCTCTTTTATTATCATCGTAAGTTAATATTAATATAATAATAATAATTTTTATAATCATAATAATCATTATTAAATATTTTCTAAACTAATTACTTTATTTATTTATTATATATATAGAATATATCCTGAATTGTTTACATAACGTTTAGTTAATATTTGGTTAATATCATTATTATTATACTATGATATAGACCCTATATTGATATATATATATTTTATTAAAATAATTATAATTATATAATTTTAATTATTTATTTATTATCTAATAATTATTTTTATAATCATCTTTTTGTAAATTTATATTTTAAATTAATTATTATTTAGTTAATAATATATGTATAATATGATATATAACATATGTGTTCATTTCTTCATTACAATATATTAAAACCATAATGATATAATATCTGACGAATATTATTTCTAGATGATAAATACATGTACTTGTATCCTACATCTGATACTATTATATAATTTAATAACAAATTTAGTTTTTTCGATAATATTATCTCATTTAATGGTTTATTAATCGGGTAGATGCATATAAATAATTGATATATACATTAACCAATATCGGACAGTATACTATTTTACACAGTATACATATATTACATAGTATACATATTTTAGTATAGTATATATATTTTTATAATTACTCTTTTTTAAAATAAAACATTAATATCTTTTGGAACATTAAATCCTTGGTGTCATCTTCTATCCTTGTCGAATTACTGATATTAATTCGTAATTATGTATTAAAAACAATAGATACCATTTACTATATTGGATCCCTGTGATAAGCATGATTGTTCACATTTCATTGTCATCAATTTTCGGACTTAAGTTTACTTCTATCTCATTAGATCGACTATTCTCAGGAGCATAAATATATGTATAACTATATTAAATAACTATAGTACATAAATATTGTTTTCATTATCATCATAATCATAAAACTAAAAAACTGGATTATTTTTTCGATTAGAATCCTATTTCTACAGTAAAACGTTGAGGAATTTCCTCGTTTTTATATATAATATAATTATGGAGGTTGGGTAATGAATTTAATGTAATTAAGAAGACATCTATATGGAATGGAGGTGATAGGCTAAATAGCTAAATAGCTTTCGATCAGATAAATAGGCGTAAAACTACTCTTCATTATAGAACTTTCGGTTATTCGGAGGCTCACACATTCTACATATATAGAACAATATAAGATATAGATGTATGAGATAAATATACGCCATTACATTATAAAACTTTGTTGTTACTACAAACCCCTTATTAATGAAAAATTACAAAAGTAGACGAAATGGACATTTTGATATTTACATTGGAATTATTTTTTACCAGGATTACATTGTCTTTATTCTAAATGATCCTCTAATGATCATATTTTAATAGTCACTTTTGTTTTGATCACTATTCTGGTCTAGTCTTGATTCTAGTGTCACCACGAGTTCTACGTAATTGTTAAATTAATTGTTAAATGACACACTTTGTACAATCTAATTAATGGTCAATACATTTCGAGTGGTTTATTATTTTTTTTAACAATTTAGGAATTATTAATTTATATTTGACTTAGAATTAAATTATTATCAACATATCGTAAAGGTGTTAATTATTTAGTTATAATTAATTGGATAATTTAATATTATTTAAAATATATATTTTACTATGTTAGATTAGTAATTCCAATACCATAAATATCTACTATTATTAAATTTATGTATATAAGATATTTCTATTACTTAGATAATATAATGTCTTGGTATATAGACTACATAAACTAATAAACAAAAATAGTGAAAATTATTACTTGATATATTCAATGCATGGATTGAATTCATTTAAATTGACTGCTAAGTTTCTTTTTGCTTGATGTAACAGGTTTTTATATAAATGATATTTTTTTGTTTTATTTGCTACAGGTTGTACTTTTATTGCAGAATTAATTTCTGAGGAATATTTAAAGAAATACTGTCAACAATTACAATAATTATATAATGAATTGTTAATTTATGCACAGAATATGTTATGATAATAGACCATAAATACCACAAGGAGATAATACATTGTATTTTTATACTATTATATAATTAAACTATTGTATATTATTGTTATATTATACTCAATGATTAACAGGTATGCAATTGTAAGATAGTTATAATTGGTAATATAAGTACATTCTTTATATATATGCTTTTTAATAATTATTGTATAAATACTATACAAAAGTATATACTAATTATGATATTATATTATTAGAATATAAATTGAAACACCTATTAATTGTTAAATATTTATTATAGTATATTATTTTAGCACTCTATATAATATTACATATACTTTTCTGATTACACTGTTTTCAAGTTCTTTTAATTAAATTATTAGAGTTTTATAAATTTTGTTAAAATAATCTGGCATTATAAATATTGATAATAATGATTTATTAGTTATTATTTATTGAATCATATAATACATTAAAATAATTTTTATCTTGGGTATATTTTATCATATTTATTATTTATATTAAATATAAATTATGTATATTTAGTATGTATATCTTTTTGTATTTTATTAAATGTTAGTTTTATTTGATTTTGATATTGGCATGCTATCTATACTTGATCAATTTTATTTTTTTATTGTTATATTTATTAATTTTAGATTTTCAAACATGAGATCTGATACAATACATACTGAAATATTAACTCCCGAAAGTTTTCAGGTTTAATTTTAACGCATGTCAATTTATATGAGATGATTCATAGAGGATTTAAATAATTGAATATGTTTGACTTTTGAAAAATCAAATAAAAAATCATCGTAATTTTTTCATAATTACTTATATAATTTGTATTTTATGTTATATATAACAATGATATAATATATGAAATTATAGGTTTCGATTATCGATGCGTCCAAATTCAACAATATTGTTGCCTGTGTCAATTCCGACAATGATATTGATTTTCTCTTGATAACTCTTGTCAAGGAATTCTACAGCAATAATGGTCGAAGCAAAGTAATTATTGTAGAAGAAGGTACATATATGAGTTACATAACTATTTAAATTTAAATTATAATAAATTGCCACCAATTATGCATACCAGTTTAAATTAAATTACTGTATATTTAAATATATATCAAATTTATAACTGTTAATTTTAATTAACTCTTAATGAAAATATTTATATAGGAACAATTTATTTATATAATCGATTATTCTAATTTCCTAGCATTAATAAATACCTGTAATAATACAGATGAAATTGATGATAAGTTATCAGTTCTGTCCACCCACACAAACTTGGCATGTTCCGCGCTTCCAGTTGCATGTGGCAGAGGAGATGCTCAGCCCCTCGTCGACGTCTACGTGTTGTCGTCGAAACAGATGCTGTACGCCCTCAAGGTCAAACTGCTACGCCTTGGTTAGTCGCCGACACCCCAAACACCAGCATAGAACAACTCGTACCCACCTCCGGTTCTTAGACCTACCCTACCTTTATCATACACCCTCCGCAACACCTAGAATTAGCCAAGTATATCTACCACAAACTAGCAACCCACACCACACCCTCACCTTTATTAACTCAAACTCTTACTAACCCCACCAAGCCCCTCTAACCCACACCACACCCTCACCTTTATTTACTCAAACTCTTACTAACCCACACCAAACCCTTACTTTTGCTAACTAAAACTCTTACTAACCCCACCAAGCCCTACTATTCCACACCACGCCTTTACTTTTACTAGCTCTATCTCTTACTAACACACACCAATCCACACCAAACCCACACCACACCCTCACCTTTATTAACTCAAACTCTTACTAACCCACACCAAGCCCCTCTAACCCACATCACACCTTCACTAATCTACACCAACCCACACCACACCTTCACTTTTATTAACCCTATTTCTTACAAGCCCACGCCAAGCCCCTCTAACCCACATCACACCTTCACTAATCCACGCCAACTCACACCACACCTTCACTTTTATTAACCCTATTTCTTACAAACCCACACCGAACCCCTCTAACCCACATCACACCTTAACTAATCTACACCAACCCCATACAATTCATACTAATATACCCCATACAATTCATACTTTATACAAATCAAGCTTTATACCCACTACTGATTTATATACAACTTAATGTGACACATTATTTTGCTCGAGGTATTTCCCTCCTCCTTGACTAAGCCTTTGACCTTGAGATTTTACTCTTTAGTGACCTCTGACTACTATACAGCGAACTTGGACTACAATGTTGACCTCGTGATATTTACAAACTGTGATAATGTCCTTGAAAACAACGGAGCTGTAGAGATCATCATGAGTGTGTGTATGAATTCCCCTCATAAAAGTTAGTAGCTTGTGAGAGGAGAGGAGAGTAGAGGAGGGGAGGGGAGGTAAGAGGAGAGGAGAGGAGGTAAGAGGATAGAGGGGATAGGAGAGCAGGTTTATTTATATGTAGTTTATTAGATTGTTGTGTATATTGGCAGGATATAATAACAGATAATTTTATTTTAATATGTAGATTTATCTACAGGAATATTTGGATCTCATTATGATAAAGTCTTATTAAAAGTTGCTATAGATAAACATTGTAGCGAGTGATTTACACATACTATTATCTATATTAAGTATATTATCTATATTAACTCTATTATCTATATTAACTATATTATCTATATTAAGTATATTATCTATATTAACTCTATTATCTATATTAACTCCATTATCTATATTAAGTCTATTATCTATATTAACTCTATTATCTATATTAAGTCTATTATCTATATTAAGTCTATTATCTATATTAACTCTATTATCTATATTAAGTCTATTATCTATATTAACTCTATTATCTATATTAAGTCTATTATCTATATTAACTCTATTATCTATATTAACTCTATTATCTATATTAACTCTATTATCTATATTAACTCTATTATCTATATTAACTCCATTATCTATATTAACTCCATTATCTATATTAAGTCTATTATCTATATTAACTCTATTATCTATATTAAGTCTATTATCTATATTAACTCTATTATCTATATTAATTCTATTATCTATATTAAGTCTATTATCTATATTAACTCTATTATCTATATTAAGTCTATTATCTATATTAAGTCTATTATCTATATTAAGTCTATTATCTATATTAAGTCTATTATCTATATTAAGTCTATTATCTATATTAAGTCTATTATCTATATTAAGTCTATTATCTATATTAACTCTATTATCTATATTGTATATATTATATCACCTCTATATTATTCTATATTAACTAAATTATCTTCATTTTCCACTTGTAGAAGATATTCGTGTTATTGCTATAACGAGTAAATTGATGAAAGAAATAAAAACATCCAAAGATCTCCAAAGAAAATTATCTTCATTGGCGCATATCTATAAAGCGAATATTGAGATATGTAGAGATATGGTACATTATCATTTTGCTTTATCTATTTACATTAATATTATTTATTATTTATTATTTACCGGTGTACTCACTGAAATACTCATCTTTGTATCTCGCCATATTATTAATATGTTAAATATATAAGCTAATTTCATTGGTGTAGATATCGAAATTAACTTTGTTTAAACCTTTAAGGGTACTGACTATTTAACAAATGAAAGTAAATTAATGTATAGCTTTTGCACTTTAGTAATATGCAAATTATCTTTTGTAAGAAATTATAATATTTATAGAAAAGGTTAAATGAATATATATTAAATTTTTGATTTTATCATCTACAATTTCATTTTATTTTGTACAAATTTTAATCAGATACTAAATATAAGTTAAATTATATATTTACAAATTTCACAACCAGTCATTCTATTATCATACTCTATTAGTCGTACTCGCTCAGCAATTTAGAGCACCGACATACCGCCGAATATACAGATACAGTCGGATATCTACGGAACAAAGCCTGAAGTCGTGGAAGTCAGTTACACGGCAGATAGCCACCATATGGCTAAAGTATATAAACGTGTCAAGACAATTCTTCAACCAACTGTGAATTTCCTACAAAAGAATATTTCTGGTTATTACAATTTTGCAGTGATTTCACATTTTATCTGAAATTTCCTTTGCTAATTTTCCTTTGTTATAATTTATTCTATCGCAAATTTTCAAATTAGTTTTAATGATTTCAATATTTACATTGAGTTTTATTAAATATACCTCATTCCAATTACACACGCACATTCATTTTTAACAATACATCTTCACATTATCATTATACCACACTTTATCAATATTATATCCTCACTACACCCTCACAACACTCTAACTACACCCTCACTACACACTTACAACACTCTCATTACACCCTCACTACACACTTACAACACCCTCACTGGATCCTCACTACACCCTCACTACATCCTCACTACACCATCACTAAACTCTCACTACACTCTCACTACACCCTAACTACACACTCACTACATCCTCACTACACTCTCACTACACTCTCACTACACCCTAACTATACCCTCACTACATCCTCACTACATCCTCGATACACTCTCACTACACACTCTCTAAACCCTCTCTAAACCCTCTCTAAAACCTCTCTAAACCCTCACTTCACCCTCACAATACTCTCACTACACCCTCACTGCACTCTCACTATATCCTCACTACACCCTCACTACGCAATCTCTAAACCCTCTTTAAACCCTCACTACACCCTCATTAAACCCTTACTACACCCTCACTACACCCTCACTACACACTCACTACATTCTCACTACATCCTCGATACACTCTCACTACACACTCTCTAAACCCTCCCTAAACCCTCACTACACCCTCACTACATCCTCACTACACTCTCACTACACCCTCACTACACCCTCACTACACCCTCACTACACTCTCATAACACCCTCACCTCACCATCACTACACCATCACTATGCCCTCACTACATACTCACTACACCCTAACTACACCCTCACCTAAAAAAATCAAAGTAAACATGGTATATTAAAATGCATTTACTAAGTTAAACTAGTCTTAGATATTGCAGACAAGATTAATTAACTTGTTTAATTCCCCTATACGTCCATTAAACACTCTCACTTAACACACACTAATCATGAATACAACATATACAGAAGGAGAAGTAGACACCAAAAATTATATGAAAACATTGCAAGTTATAAATGAATGTATTCGTATCCTGGACACATTAGGTGTGTGGTGTGCTGGCAAGGTAAACTTTGTTTTGATCTCTACAATTTCTTATTTCTGTAGTTAACAATTTCAAATTTTTAGAAGCCCTAAATTAATTTCTATTTATTAATTTATATTTCTTAATTTCCTATTTATTAATTTCCTATTTATTTATTTCTATTTATTATTTTCCTATTTATTAATTACTATTTATTAATTTCCTATTTATTAATTTCCTATTTATTAATTTCTATTTATTATTTTCCTATTTATTAATTACTATTTATTAATTTCCTATTTATTAATTTTCTATTTATTAATTTCTATTTATTAATTTCCTATTTATTAATTTCCTATTTATTAATTTCCTATTTATTAATTCCTATTTATTAATTTCCTATTTATTAATTTCCTATTTATTAATTACCTATTTATTAATTTCCTATTTATTAATTTATATTTATTAATTTCCTATTTATTAATTTCCTATTTATTAATTTCCTATTTATTAATTTCCTATTTATTAATTACCTATTTATTAATTTCCTATTTATTAATTCCTATTTATTAATTTCTTATTTATTAATTTCCTATTTATTAATTTCCTATTTATTAATTTCCTATTTATTAATTTCCTATTTATTAATTTATATTTATTAATTTCCTATTTATTAATTTCCTATTTATTAATTTCCTACTTATTAATTTCCTACTTATTAATTATCTATTTATTAATTTCCTATTTATTAATTCCTATTTATTAATTTCTTATTTATTAATTTCCTATATATTAATTTCCTATTTATTAATTTCCTATTTATTAATTTCCTATTTATTAATTTCCTATTTATTAATTTATATTTATTAATTTCCTATTTATTAATTTCCTATTTATTAATTTCCTATTTATTAATTTATATTTATTAATTTCCTATTTATTAATTTCCTATTTATTAATTTCCTACTTATTAATTACCTATTTATTAATTTCCTATTTATTAATTTCCTATTTATTAATTCCTATTTATTAATTTCTTATTTATTAATTTCCTATTTATTAATTTCCTATTTATTAATTTATATTTATTAATTCCTATTTATTAATTTCTTATTTATTAATTTCCTATTTATTAATTTCCTATTTATTAATTTCCTATTTATTAATTTCCTATTTATTAATTTCCTATTTATTAATTTATATTTATTAATTTCCTATTTATTAATTTCTTATTTATTAATTTCCTACTTATTAATTACCTATTTATTAATTTCCTATTTATTAATTCCTATTTATTAATTTCTTATTTATTAATTTCCTATTTATTAATTTCCTATTTATTAATTTATATTTATTAATTCCTATTTATTAATTTCTTATTTATTAATTTCCTATTTATTAATTTCCTATTTATTAATTTCCTATTTATTAATTTCCTATTTATTAATTTCCTATTTATTAATTTATATTTATTAATTTCCTATTTATTAATTTCTTATTTATTAATTTCCTACTTATTAATTACCTATTTATTAATTTCCTATTTATTAATTTCCTATTTATTAATTTCCTATTTATTAATTTCCTATTTATTAATTTCCTATTTATTAATTTATATTTATTAATTCCTATTTATTAATTTCTTATTTATTAATTTCCTATTTATTAATTTCCTATTTATTAATTTCCTATTTATTAATTTCCTATTTATTAATTTATATTTATTAATTTCCTATTTATTAATTTCCTATTTATTAATTTCCTACTTATTAATTACCTATTTATTAATTTCCTATTTATTAATTTCCTATTTATTAATTCCTATTTATTAATTTCTTATTTATTAATTTCCTATTTATTAATTTCCTATTTATTAATTTCCTATTTATTAATTTCCTATTTATTAATTTCCTATTAATTTCCTATTTATTAATTTCCTATTTATTAATTTCCTATTTATTAATTTCCTATTTATTAATTACCTATTTATTAATTTATATTTATTAATTTCCTATTTATTAATTTCCTATTTATTAATTTCCTATTTATTAATTTCCTATTTATTAATTTCCTATTTATTAATTTCCTATTTATTAATTTATATTTATTAATTTCCTATTTATTAATTTCTTATTTATTAATTTCCTACTTATTAATTACCTATTTATTAATTACCTATTTATTAATTTCCTATTTATTAATTTCCTATTTATTAATTCCTATTTATTAATTTCTTATTTATTAATTTCCTATTTATTAATTTCCTATTTATTAATTTCCTATTTATTAATTTCCTATTTATTAATTTCCTATTTATTAATTTCCTATTTATTAATTTCCTATTTATTAATTTCCTATTTATTAATTTCCTATTTATTAATTACCTATTTATTAATTTATATTTATTAATTTCCTATTTATTAATTTCCTATTTATTAATTTCCTATTTATTAATTTATATTTATTAATTTCCTATTTATTAATTTCCTATTTATTAATTTATATTTATTAATTTCCTATTTATTAATTTCCTATTTATTAATTTATATTTATTAATTTCCTATTTATTAATTTCCTATTTATTAATTACCTATTTATTAATTTATATTTATTAATTTCCTATTTATTAATTTCCTATTTATTAATTTCCTATTTATTAATTTCCTATTTATTAATTTATATTTATTAATTTCCTATTTATTAATTTCCTATTTATTAATTTATATTTATTAATTTCCTATTTATTAATTTCCTATTTATTAATTACCTATTTATTAATTTATATTTATTAATTTCCTATTTATTAATTTCCTATTTATTAATTTCCTATTTATTAATTTATATTTATTAATTTCCTATTTATTAATTTCCTATTTATTAATTTATATTTATTAACTTCCTATTTAATGTCTTACATTTATTTGTATCGTCTCTGATTTACAATTCCGCCAACAGGTGGCAGAGTCAATGTCAAACCGCGTGTATCGCGAAGCTGCTCTGTTTGCCAAAGATACTCACGACAACTTCCTGTACGAGATGATTGGCTGCGTATTGACCCAAGTTCACTCTGTGACCAACGAATACTTCAACAAGGAAGTTCTCACAATAGAGGATTTCCATAAGTCAGTCGAACTAGAATAGGTAACAGATTGTGACATCGATACGATGATTGATCAAGGGTACATTTTAATTCGTAACTAAATAAAGAAACACCAGTAATATGCAACTATTCCACGGAATGTAAATAATAAAATAGAAATAAATAGGAGCA
This sequence comes from Osedax frankpressi, assembly GCA_964035775.1. Taxonomy (NCBI): domain Eukaryota; kingdom Metazoa; phylum Annelida; class Polychaeta; order Sabellida; family Siboglinidae; genus Osedax; species Osedax frankpressi. Next base: position 12,359,192 of record OZ038314.1, read on the forward strand.
CACTTTACAATAATAATGATATTAGTTTAAACATACTGACCTTAAGTTAGCTTTGAGGCATCTGGTTTATATTATTAGCCTAGTAATTCCTGGAATGTTATCAAAAGATCAATTAGTTCAATTCTAAGATGTCATATTTTCGGTATTAATTGTGTAGTCAGTGTTGAAAATCAAAGACTTCTAATGTGTATTTATAAATTAATGTAAATTGAAACAACAATTAATGTATTTTACTAAACATCTGATACTTGAATAGTATTGATACATCTTCGTTGTTCATTTTATGTTCCATTCAATTTGTAATCGTCAACTATATTCCTTAAAGAAATCTCTTTTGTTATTAATCATTTAAGATCACTTAAGATCTTTATGCAAAAGACATCCTAAACTCTTCATTTTAATAAAATTTATTTAATTTAAAATTTATTTTTTAAACTTAAATAAAATTATTAACTTTTTAGAATAATTGTCTTTCCAAATGTTCACTTGTAACAAATCCCATTAATGCAGGATCATTTCAAGTAGAGCCCTGAAATTGTTGAAAATCTGCAAAGAATATAAACCGACCAATGACTTCGTAATACCCACGGACCCGCGTTATATTAAAGCGACCCTTTCAGAAAGGTCATACAACATTGGCCAATTATTTACTAGACGTTTCGCAAATTTCTAAATTTATAATCTATATACTAATTTGAATACATGGTTTTCATAAAAGTCATTGTAAAACATTCTAAAATTACAGCGATACACAAATCAACGTTGACCCTAGACGAGATGCCAGGTTTCTTATCTATATTTCTACATTAACTCGCATGTTATACTCGACCACCCTACGCCCTGCGCTACGCCTACCTACCGTACTCTACCCCCGGCGTAAAGTACTCGCCCCACATCACCCTTCTCCCCCCTACGCCCTGCGCTACGCCTACCTACCGTACCCTACCCCCGTCGTAAAGTACTCACCCCACATCACCCTACTCCACCCTACGCCCTGCGCTACGCCTACCTACCGTACCCTACCCCCGGCGTAAAGTACTCGCCCCACATCACCCTACTCTGCGCTACGCTTACCGTACCCTACCCCCAGCGTAAAGTACTCGCCCCCACATAACCCTACTCTACCCTACGCCCTGCGCTACGCCTACCGTACCCTACCCCCGTCGTAAAGTACTCGCCCCACATAACCCTACTCCCCCCTACGCCCTGCGCTACGCCTACCTAGCGTACCCTACCCCCGTTGTAAAGTACTCGCCCCCACATAACCCTACTCCCCCCTACGCCCTACGCCCTGCGTAAAGTACTCGCCCCCACATAACCCTACTCCCCCCTACGCCCAGCGTAAAGTACTCGCCCCCACATAACCCTACTCCCCCCTACGCCCCCAGTGAGGCGCCGGCCCTCTGCGGAATTGTATTTGTGCAACATCGTCACACTGCTCAGATGCTCTCGAAATTGGTCGAACAGGTCGCGATATTCGACGAGGATCTTTTTCACGTGAATAGCAAACACCTGCACGGAGGTCGCGGCCTAGATAACAACAAACGGCGAGAGGTGACGCTGAACCAGTTTCGTCAACGGCAGGTCAGGCCTCTCCCGGCGTAGCGTAGAAAGTTATTTTCGGCGTTCCATTGCGAAATGGATTAACGTTATTTCATTTAGTTATTCCGATTAAAGTTCAAATTTCTAATTCCTTTCGTAGATCAATCTTTTATTTGTGACTTCTGATTTCAATGAAAAATTGGACCTACCAAGATGCAATCTCGTGATTCAATTCGATCCTCCAACTACACCCATTTCTTACATCCAATCAAAGGTTAGCTATCACCAAACCACACCCAATTCTTATATCCAATAAAATGAACCATACCAAATTGTTACATGTAGTTAAATATTACGATTTTTACAATCTTATCATATAAAATATTCCTTATTTTATAATTGTAAAATTAATTGATTTGAATTAAATATCGATAAAAACTGTAAATTGATATCCTTGCATCTATTATATTATATTTATTTTTCTTTATTCTCTTATCATTGTGATTATATTTATTTTCAAAAAGGGTTGTGCCAGGGTTCAAAATTCAAAATTGTATTCATTGATATCAAATAACGATGTAGAAGTTAAATTTAGTATTCATGAATTTAAAAATATTGAAAATGTTGGTATTTCAATTATAATATATATATATATGAAATATATGCATATACTATAACAATATTTGTATTTATAAAATGTTCCATTTAAATATATATATAAATTTTACGATATTCATACATTGTATTATTTCTACATAATGTTTTTCTGCGCAAATTTATACATTCATTAAGTCATGTGTCATTACTTGAGGTCTTAATATCTCCTACCCACAACTCCATTAATTAATTTCTACTCATAACTCCATTAATTAACTCCTACCCATAAATTCATTAATTAACTCCTACCCACAACTCCATTAATTAACTCCTACCCACAACTCCATTAATTAACTCCTATCCACAACTCCATTAATTAACTCCTACCCACAACTCCATTAATTAACTCCTATCCACAACTACATTAATTAACTCCTATCCACAACTCCATTAATTAACTCCTACCCACAACTCCATTAATTAACTCCTATCCACAACTACATTAATTAACTCCTATCCACAACTCCATTAATTAACTCCTACCTATATCTCCATTAATTAACTCCTTCTTACACTCCACTCACTACTTACACTCCACTCACTACTTTTACTCCACTAACTACTTTTACTCCACTAACTCCTTATACTCCATTCACTATTCATGGTCATAACTCACTATTTCTACATTAAACTTATGTTATTTAATCCATAATACAGATCCTAACCCAGAAAACTTTCCAATACTTTAACATGGACCTAGAACCTGCCTCCTCATACAATGAACCATTTTTACTGGATGAAGGTTCAGGATCTCAACTTCATCTTCATCAAGCAATTTCTGTCATCAATAGGTTAGTAGTTCTACTGTTGTAGTAGTAGTAGTAGTAGTAGTAGTGGCGGTGGTGGTGGTGGTGGTGGTGGTGGGTGTTGTAGTGGTGGTGGGTGTGATGGTGGTGGTGGTGGTGGTGGATGTGGTGGTGATAGTGGTGGTGGTGGTGGTGGTGGTGGTGGGTGTGGTGGTGGTGGTGGTGGTGATGGGTGTGGTGGTGGTGGTAGTGGTGGTGGGTGTGGTAGTGGTGGTGATGGTGGGGGTGGTGGTGGTGGTGGTAGTGGTGGTGGGTGTTGTAGTGGTGGTGGGTGTGATGGTGGTGGTGGATGTGGTGGTGGTAGTGGTGGTGGTGGTGGTGGGTGTGGTGGTGGTAGTGGTGGTGGTGGTGGTGATGGGTGTGGTGGTGGTAGTGGTGGTGGGTGTGGTAGTGGTGGTGATGGTGGGTGTGGTGGTGGTGGTGGTGGTAGTGGTGGTGGGTGTGGTTGTGGTGGTGGTGGTGGGTGTGTTAATAGTGGTGGTGGTGGTGGGTGTGGTGGTGATGGTGGTGGTGGGTGTGGTAATGGTAGTAGTGGTGGTGGGTGTGGTAGTGGTGGTGGTGGTGGTAGTGGTGGTGGTGGTGGAGGTGGTGGTGGTGGTGGTCACATATAGGTGATTAAGACTAAGTATATTAAGGGGATCTACGGCCTTGCAAAATATTTTATTTTACATTTTTTATTATTATTTATTAAATATAATATATTTGATCTCTTTTGTGAAAAAATCATTTCAAAAAGAGATTTTAAAAACTACGAGTGATATGTTTTATTACTTTCAAATGGTAACTAGATGAGATTGAAAACTATTTAAACCCATTTAACGAACATGTTACCTATTTATATAGACGACGGGACAAGTCAATGTATCTATTTTCTCTGTTATCATATAAAAACTAAATTGATCTTGCCGGTAATTATTGATATTAATTATTATAATTACGTTATTTGACTATGAATATAGATACGAATGCTTTGTACATCAGGTATTGCCAACGGCTACCCAGCGATACTTTCACTCATCTCACCGCGACCGCGCAATACCTCGAAGTCACCAATAACAAATTCGTTGCCTCTATCCGACTGCCCATGAACTCTGCGATCAAATGTCCAGTTAAGGTTTTCTTTGTTTGAGATTCTAATTATGATCATGAATTTTAAGTAATCTCAAATAATCGAATATCCGCTTTTTCAACGCAATTATAATTGTCACGCTATGATTCTAAAAGTACTTTGGGAGCTCTACTCCATATTCCTGTATAACCAACTACTTCATTAAATGTACTTGTAATGGTAGGGAAAAGTATGTGGATCACGATTGGATGCATTGAGAAGTTCTTCTCTAAAAATCTGCTCAAAGCTGCATGAAATGAGTATGTACTTAGGAATGTATCCCTTATGACAATATCTATATCTATGTAATTAGGATTATGTACTTATATTCATATTCCTATAAGTATGTAACTTTGAATATATATATTAAGTATGAGATTGATCTTAAAGATATACTTATAAGTATTTTCCTGTGAATATGCCCATAAGTATATGCCTATAAGTATTTACTTATAATTATGTACTTATGAATATATTTTAAGATTATATATTATATATGTTCTAATAAATATTAACTTAAAACCTTCCTTTAATGACATATTATTAAATACATATTCTATACTGTCGCCATTAAATCTATTTCCTACTTTACACACAAACCCTACGGCTTCATACACGCCGTTCACCTCACTATATCCTATACCGTTTGCATTCAACTCTGCCCTCATAACAGAGGAACTAGACGAGAACTTCTGTCCAAATGGTAAAGACGTCATCAAGTACGAGGATATCGACAACGAATGGCTGGACTTTGAGCAGATAGGTTGCCCATTTATTAACCTCGCATATTGTCTGGTGATTATGTTCCTAGTATAGGAATTTTAACCATTTCAGATTACCTTCATGTATAAAAATGCAATAAATTAATTTGTAATATTCCATATTTAAAAAATTATTATTTAATAATTTGATAAATTATTATTAGAATATCATATATATAGTTGAAATCACCCCGTTGATACCAATTCTGCCCACTAGGTGGTGCCAAACCTGGTTCCACAACTCGTAAAGTGTACCCGAAGAAAATGGCAAAGGCATTAATTCAGAATATCGACTACACAGTTTTTCTGTACGAAATTCACATAAAATTAGGTTATAATTTATTAATAATAAGTTATTAATAATAATCTTTGAATTGATTTAAACGCAACTTTATCTATCAACGGGGATAGTGCGAAACAATGGAATTACTCTATTGTTTGTTTAATTAAAAGAGATTTACTAATGCTACATATCTCATGTAGAGGAAGAGGCAACAGATGCCCAGAATTCCAGGAACAGAAAGACATTTGAACCACAGAACTACAATAGATCCTTTGGAATCATCTCGAATAAGAAACTCCCACCGGTGAGATAGAAACGATGTCAACGCATACACGACCTCTGAACCCTCTAGTTATAATTCTTCTCTTCTAATAGAATGAACCTCAACCATGTATTCTATCTCGAACTCTCTCATTTCCTCATTAACTACCTCATTACAACCTAATGCCCAACCAATCTCTTTACTTCATATCCAAATCACCCTCACAATTTCTTATTGCAAATATGCAACGGAATTGTATTCAATCTCTCCCTTTTGTTAGATTCCAGTATTTCCATTGTTTATTCGTTCTGGTGAGGTGAGTGTAGAGATTCGTGAGGTTTATTCAAGTTTGGAGTTAAATGACGTCGAGATATGTAATCTTAATGAATTCCATAGGTTAGTTTCTAAAAATGAATATCAATATTCTATGACATAATGCAATATGATAATAATAAGTTTAATAATATTTAATAAACAAATAAAAAATTCCTAAAATCATAATTTCTCAATTTTGAATTAAATGTATTTTTTTATTTCTTTCATATATTAATAAATCTCTTCTTCTAAAACAGATTTATATTCAAATCAGTATTAAAATTAGAAAAGAAATCTGTAAACTTTAGTCCATTAAATGCATTATCTTCATTTTTAATTACTCCAACAATAATAGGTTCGAGTATATCTAACATATTGTATAATATTCATTATCTCATTGATAATGTTAATTAATATTAATCAATCTTACCTTTCGCAGTTGATAATAACCTGAATATTGATTGGCAATTTATCAAAAAAGTTGAATCTTTTAAAAATTCGGATGATAGAATTACCGCAATTTCCTATAGTTTGTTAATTTGACCCTATAGCAGAATTACATCAGCGTAATTTTAAACATTATTTATTACATTATTAATAATGTTATTCTATTTATGTTTATTGATATATATTCTATTCTTATATGCAACGTTTAGTTGTAGTTTCTCTCACAGCATCCCTTGTATCGTAAACCTGAAATCTTATTCTCATGATTCGTTTCCCGTCACGTAACTCCATCCCGCTTATATAACTTCATAACACCCGCATAACTTCATGCCCACCATATATCCCAATCCCTCTCACATAACCCTATCCCTAACACTTACCCCGTTCGCATCCAACCTCTTCCCATTGGCGTAACCATCTCATCCTGTCGCCTATCGCCAACGCCTCATCTAACTTCCCAACTTATGACCCCATGACCTCCCGCACTCGCCCAGCCTCTCTACCCGCCAACGATGACCAAAGCAGTTTTATATTCGACGAGTCCGTCTTCAGCGATGCAGTCGTTACGCCGAGCTACAGGAACACAGAAAATCCGCAGTTCTTCTACGTAGCCGAGATTAGAGATGACCTGACTCCTATGTCGGAGTTCCCTACAAAAGACAGCCATGCCGTGGGTTAGTGGCTATTGTACTTCACACCTCCCTACAAAGAATAGCCATGCACTGGATTAATGGTTATTAAACTTTATACCGTGAATCGTAGCTCATCCCACTTTTCCAATAAGGTTATAAATAACTAAACAAAATAATTAAATATTTTTAATATTACCTCATCTGAACCTCATCAAAAGTCACCTTACTTCACGTAATACCTTTATAACCTCTGACCCAGTCACCTTACTTCACGTAATACCCTTATAACCTCTGACCCAGTCACCTGTACCAGTAACGCCACCTAATACCATACCCATGCACAACCTACACGTCCTTTTCCAATCCTATTCATCTACGCAGATACTCCACCCATATAACTGCACAAACTACTCTCCCGCAACCATCTACTTCCCCCATACAACCCTACTAACGCACCCCCTCCACCACTCAGGCATTAGCTACCGGACCTTTGCTGACTATTACATCACCAAGTACAGTACTAAGATCACCGACTACAAACAACCTCTGATTGATGTTGACCACACAAATGCTAGACTTAACCTTTTGACCCCACGCTACTTGACCCAAAAGGTCATCATCTCTATCTTCTATCAGCAGCGATTCAGCAATATCCTCCAAAGCCAGCTAACATTATCGATAATAAACGTAATCTATACAAATAAGCAATCTACGCCGTTAACCTAAGTACGCTAACCCCGGCCCACGCCCCGCAGTTGAACTCCTGTGACCCCGGAGACACCGCCCCGCCTCCGCGTAAACCCCGTCTGATTCGCGACGACCAGAAGCAGTTGTTTGTGCCGGAACTGTGTCGCGTGCACGTGATGCCGGCGTCGCTGTGGAGGAAGGCGATCTGTATTCCGGCCGTGTTGTATCGCTTGAACTCGTTGCTGGTCGCAGGCGAGCTGAGGGAGCGTATCGGGTGCAAGGCAGGTCAGCGGGGGTCGCGGGGTGTCGCGGGGTGTCGAGGCAGGTGTTCGTACTCGTCTGATAACGTCGCTGTAGGAGCTGTTCGCCCCACGTCTGCGCTACCAATTCCATTGTTTAACTATTGCCATCATTATTTAGGCGCCGGATGTAAAAGATTACCGGTCGATTTCCGATTTGAACGAATGAAATTAATTTTCCCTGAAAACAATAAAAATATCGAAAATGGTTTTTATTTGATATGTAAACAATTATATATTAGTAAATATGGTTTATTTTGTTAAAAATTAATTGAGTTATTTCTACTCTTTTTAACCTCCTCTTACAAATATATAGTTTAACTACGTTCAGCATAAAACTTAGTAATTCTTTTTATTACATATAATCGATGTACATGCCACCATTATTTTCACCAGGTACCAATTTCACGTTTAAACACGAGAATGACGACAATGTAGACACATTCCTCGGCCCGTCGACTTTCAATATTTTGCAAGCTCTGACGATGTCGTGCTCCAACGATTTCTTTAATCTCGAACGTCTCGAGACCATCGGAGACTCATTTTTGAAGTTTGCGATAACTGTTAGTCTCTCTTAGAATACTTTAATATGATGAAATAAAGTGATTAAAGTTAGTTTAGTTTAGTTTAAAATTAAGTTTAGTTTAACAATAAGTTTAGTTTAATAATGAGTTTAGTTTAACAATAAGTTTAGTTTAACACTAAGTTTAGTTTAATAATGAGTTTAGTTTAACAATAAGTTTAGTTTAACACTAAGTTTAGTTTAACAATAAGTTTAGTTTAACAATAAATTTAGTTTAACAATAAGTTTAGTTTAACAATCAATTTAGTTTAACACTAAGTTTAGTTTAACAATAAGTTTAGTTTAACAATAAATTTAGTTTAACAATAAGTTTAGTTTAACAATCAATTTAGTTTAACAATAAGTTTAGTTTAACAATAAGTTTAGTTTAATAATAAGTTTAGTTTAACACTAAGTTTAGTTTAATAATGAGTTTAGTTTAACAATCAATTTAGTTTAACAATAAGTTTAGTTTAATAATGAGTTTAGTTTAATAATAAGTTTAGTTTAACACTAAGTTTAGTTTAATAATGAGTTTAGTTTAACAATCAATTTAGTTTAACAATAAGTTTAGTTTAATAATGAGTTTAGTTTAACACTAAGTTTAGTTTTACACTAAGTTTAGTTTAAAAATGAGTTTAGTTTAACAATCAATTTAGTTTAACAATAAGTGTAGTTTAATACTAAGTTTAGTTTAACAATGAGTTTAGTTTAACATTGTTTTAAATTTTCTGTCCGACGAGTTTTTCTGTAATATTATTTTTACTCTCTTTTTTTGTTATTAAATTAATAAATAATATTAGAAATAATTATTTCATGCCGCAGTTATTTTAATAATAGATGTTTTATTGTCATTCTTTCATAAAATCCTCAATACTCCTTATTTTGAACCCATCCAGCACTCAACACTTTATACCCCTTACCCCATTTCTACACTCCCCACAATGTCACCATTCAACTACATTAATATTAGGTATTCATATATATTAGTTAGGTTGTTGTAATAGTATCACATATAGCCAATCCCAACACCGCCCATATCAACGTAACCCCAATTTCATCGCAGTTACACCTTTATGAGGAGAACGCTATGACCCACGAAGGTCGCTTAAGTTACATGCGTAGTAAACACGTGTCCAACTACAATTTGTACGCGAAGGGCAAAGACAAGCGATTCGCCGAGTATATGATATCGTCAAAGTTTGAACCCGGGGAGAATTGGCTGCCCCCGTGCTATAAGGCAGTCGAAATCAGTTTGTACCGTAACCATGGCAATTGGATACATTAAAATGGGGTTATAGTGTATGGTTTAGATTTGGTTTGCGAACATATTGAAAAATTATTATAATAAAATATGCATCGCGATTAACACTGAATGACATTCATTAGTAATTAGATATTAATAATAATTTTATCATATTTAATAACATCTATGCAGAGTATATTTTCTATTTAATCTAATTTATTATTATCCTTCAAACTATTCTTATCTTAGATTAGTAGTTCTCCCTATAACTTATACTATCTAATCTTATCTTTTGTTTAACCTTTTACCCCTTTTTACCCAGATTGTTCGTATTCGGATAGCATGGTGAGTTCAGACAATGGTGAAATTGAGCCATTGCGTAAACCCGCTACACTAACTGTACCTCAGACTCAACACTGTATTGCGGATAAGTCAATTGCGGACTGCGTCGAATCTTTGATTGGTTAGCCAATCAAATCGCTCTATTAACCGTTGTCCTGTAACTATTGCTTGAGTAAGTTTTACACTTTTGTTGGTGTTAACATTGAATTAGATATCAATGTATTATTTACTATACAACGCTAAACAAGGATTTAGTCTATAGATAGGTTTTATTAATTACAGGTTGTTATCTAATTAATGGCGGGGAAAAAGCCGCAGTTAGATTTATTAACTGGGTATTAAATTTGAAGAAAACCAAGATTGACAAAAGGTTGGTTTTAAATTATTGTATTTGAATATTTAATATTGTTTATTGATTAACATATTAATAGGTTTTTTATTAATATATATATATATATACACACATATATATATATATATATATATATACATATATTAATTATACATACATATATATATACATATATTAATATATATATTTATTATTTAATATATTATTTTTTTATTTAATACATTTTTATTATATTATTTAATGTATTAATTAATTCATTGTTTAATACATAATGTAATGTTTAAATAATTAATAGATTAATTACTTTAATAAATCATTCCTTTCTTTGTCAGCTTGGAAGATCAAGATATCTCACCACATTTACTGATCGGATTTAGTGAATTCGAAAAGATAATACAATATAAGTTCAATGATAAGAATAAACTTCTACAAGCCTTGACTCATGCTTCATACAAATACAATAGCAATACCGATTGTTATCAAAGGTTATGCAACGAATGATTCATTCGAAGTCATCATCTTCACTTGAAATCAGTTTATCTTTAGTTACAAAATGATAGTTATTTTTGCCTATTGTATACCCACAATGTATCTAATAATGTATCCCAAACCCACAATGTATCTAATAACGTATCCCAAACCCACAATGTATCTAATAATATATCCCAAACCCACAATGTATCTAATAACGTATCCCAAACCCACAATGTATCTAATAATATATCCGAAACCCACAATGTATCTAATAATGTTTCCCAAACCCACAATGTATCTAATAATGTTTCCCAAACCCACAATGTATCTAATAATGTATCCCAAACCCACAATGTATCTAATAATGTATCCTAAACCCACAATGTATCTAATAATGTATCCCAAACCCACAATGTATCTAATAATGTATCCCAAACCCACCATGTATCTAATAATGTATCCCAAACCCACAATGTATCTAATAATGTATCCTAAACCCACCATGTATCTAATAATGTATCCTAAACCCACAATGTATCTAATAATGTATCCCAAACCCACAATGTATCTAATAATGTATCCCAAACCCACCATGTATCTAATAATGTATCCAAAACCCACAATGTATCTAATAATGTATCCCAAACCCACAATGTATCTAATAATGTATCCCAAACCCACAATGTATCTAATAATGTATCCCAAACCCACAATGTATCTAATAATGTATCCTAAACCCACCATGTATCTAATAATGTATCCTAAACCCACAATGTATCTAATAATGTATCCCAAACCCACAATGTATCTAATAATGTATCCCAAACCCACAATGTATCTAATAATGTATCCCAAACCCACAATGTATCTAATAACGTATCCCAAACCCACCATGTATCTAATAATGTTTCCCAAACCTACAATGTATCTAATAATGTATCTAATAATGTATCCGAAACCCACAATGTATCTAATAATGTATCCCAAACCCACAATGTATCTAATAATGTATCCCAAACCCACCATGTATCTAATAATGTATCCCAAACCCACAATGTATCTAATAATGTATCCTAAACCCACAATGTATCTAATAATGTATCCCAAACCCACAATGTATCTAATAATGTATCCCAAACCCACAATGTATCTAATAATGTATCCCAAACCCACAATGTATCTAATAATGTATCCCAAACCCACAATGTATCTAATAATGTATCCTAAACCCACCATGTATCTAATAATGTATCCTAAACCCACAATGTATCTAATAATGTATCCCAAACCCACAATGTATCTAATAATGTATCCCAAACCCACAATGTATCTAATAATGTATCCCAAACCCACAATGTATCTAATAACGTATCCCAAACCCACCATGTATCTAATAATGTTTCCCAAACCTACAATGTATCTAATAATGTATCTAATAATGTATCCGAAACCCACAATGTATCTAATAATGTATCCCAAACCCACAATGTATCTAATAATGTATCCCAAACCCACCATGTATCTAATAACGTATCCCAAACCCACCATGTATCTAATAATGTATCCCAAACCCACAATGTATCTAATAATGTATCCCAAAGCCACAATGTATCTAATAATGTATCCCAAACCCACAATGTATCTAATAACGTATCCACAATCGCACTCGTTCCACTTTCAATAATGCAATGTTAGATTGGAATTCCTCGGAGATGCCGTCATTGACTACATGATAACGAGGCATGTCTTTGAAGATAAGGCAATGCACAACCCTGGTCAGTGCAATCCGATATCAATTTGAAGTCAATAATCTAACCAAATACTGCTTACACGACTATAACACCTATCTTGTAACTTTACTATCTGATATATGTTACAGCCGTCTATTATAAATTATGATTAATCTAATCCGATTTTCAATAAAAGCCCTCCCAACTATACTATGTTATTTTGTTATCCCGAGTGAAACTGACTCAACTAACTGACACCTTATATGACAGGTATATTGACCGATATGAGATCGGCGCTTGTCAATAATAACCTGTTTGCATGTCTCTCTGTGAAATGGAATTTCCACAAATTCATGAAATCACTCTCAGCTTCTCAATTTAAAGTTGTAGATATATTTATCTCTAATAAGTATTCTGACCCCGATATTATTAAAGAAACTGTTAGTGAATACACTTTATACTATCAACTTTTTATATATAAATCTTATGAATCATTATAAATTATAAATCTTGTAATCATATTGAAGATCAAATATCTTTATTAAATTAATAGATTATCTAATTTGTTGTTTATATAAAATAATAAATATATATTTATTTTACATGTCAAGAATTAAATTCGTTTTTATTCGGAATATATATTTCCGCCTTAATTTTTACAAAAATAAAATTATTATTTAAACTAATTATTAGTTAATATACGAAATACACTCACCAACGACATTAGCCACTATAACAATATAGAAACTAATCAAACAGCAACGCAAATAACTTTGCTCCCATAATCTACAGGATCACAACTACGCTGACAGTGTGGAAAATGAGATTGAACACCCGAAGGCGTTGGCTGATCTGTTTGAAGCGCTCGCCGGAGCAATCTACCTCGATTGCGATAAGGACCTCGATGTAGTTTGGAAGGTGTACCGACGACTCATGCAACCTCAACTCGGTTAATACTACCATCGTATTATATACTTGCATGATCTATATATTTATAATTCATAAGAATCAAAATTTCCAATCCTAAAAATATTTACATTTAAACCTAATTATTGTCGTAGAAAGATTTTTAATATTATTAAATATTCAATTCATTAACTATTTTAATTCTTTTTTTAACTCCTTATCACAGATGCAATTGCAAAGAAAATCCCAATGTCGCCAGTTAGAGAATTATTGGAATTAGAGCCCGAGACAGTGAAATTTGAGTAAGTATTAAACTGTTGTTTTATATTAGGACCCAAAACTTGATTCTTCATTATTTGAACATCAATTACTTGTAATAAATAGGAAACCAGAAAGAATGGAGGATGGGAGAATTAGAGTGACAGTAAAAGTGATAGATAAAGACAGTTATCAGGTTATACTAATTGAATAATAATGCAAAGTTGATAGAATGTTGATAGAATGTTGATATTGGCGCTAGTTGAATTGCGTGGTACAAATAGAAGATTAGTAAAACAATCAAAATTCACTTTACAGGGAATTGGGAGGAACTACAAAATAGCAAAATGTGCCGCAGCCATGCAAGCCTTGAAGTATATCAAAGTAGGAAATCTTAAAGCAGCTGCATTACAAATGAATACAAATGCAATCCATAACGCCATGTTCAAATAGCTTTCAACCATATGTGGTCATTATTATTAATAATATAAATAAACCTATCATTTTGTTTGTATGAATTTTATTAAAATATAAAATATAGTTTTAAAAACAATAAAATGTAATAAAAATATCTATAAAATGGAATTATCATGGTAAATATATAAATATGCAAAATTGATCGTAATATGTACATACAAAACGGTATGTAGAAAGAATAACGTTAAAAGTAACTCGGGGTTAGCGTGTACTATAGAGTTTTTCTGTTATAGAACACAAACAATTCGAGTGCCTGGGAGCACATTGCGATGGCGCTACCTATAGTCTGTGCCACTGCAAGATTAAACGCCCACGACAATTCTCCTACATCTTGCCACATTAATTCCTTGTCATTGAAGTAGTCCTGGAAACGAACTCCGAATACCGATATACCAATCAAATTGAAAAGTGCTAAAGATAGTAAATAGGCATATGAAAGTAAAATAGGAAATACAATTTAATTTATATTTCGGAAATTAATTAAGATAATTAATTAAGTTATACATTTTAAAATTTATAACCTCGTGTATATAATATCATTAATTATGTAAAAAAAACATAAATTTAATGTACAACAAATATATTTTCTGAATTAATTGTCGACTTGAATTATTTTTTAAACAATAATGGACTAACTTGTACAGGTCGTGAATATAACTCCACAAATAATCATACAACGATTCTCATGCAATGAGCTCATGAAACTAAATATTCCAAGGACCACGATGGAGGCAACATAGCTAAAAAACGCCAGCGTCAGAAAAGCCTGACTAGCATTCAACCAATCTATTTAGTTTTTAATAAATAGTTAAAATACAGTCTGCATTAATGGTTTAGCAAATATTCAGTGAAAAATGTTAATTTATATATATATTATTTGTAATATAAAATATCAAGTAATTTTACAAAAAAACAGAATTCATAATTATATCTTTCGAAATTAAAATACAAACATTTATTATAATTACAATTTAAATGCAATTATTTCATGTCTATTTACAAAATTATTACATATTCGTAATTTTAATTAATGATATATTAAGAGACGAAATAAAAAGAGTGTGTTAAGAAAATTTAAAGATAATAATACAAATATTGCATATGCTACTTTGTAATTTAAAATACTTACTTGTACCCTTATTTATAATGAATAATGTTAAAATAGTATACATAATATATATATCATCTTCTCATCTATTGTTCAAATTATATAGAGTAACAAAGATCTTAATATATTTCATAGAAATTGAATATGCTACAAGCATCTTACCTGAGGTTGTGATGTTAATAAATGCATTACACTGCTCCCCTCCAAATTTTGGATATGTACAGTACCTCCACAATCCTGTTATTTGAAAACATTTTAAATTATAATGTTGAAGATAATTATGATAGCTATTTATGACATTTTCTAACTGAATTTATAGAATTTAATTATGTATATATATAATATATGAATATGATTATAACTGGAATAGTTTTACTAAAATAAGTTATAGTATCTAACTACAAATAGTAATTGTTTTGTTTTAATTTTCATATTTAGTTATTTATAATTCTATTTAAATAAATATCACTTAATAATAACCATAATGTTCTTTCCGAGTGACTTTGTAAGTATTAGTTTTAGCCCAATGAGTGGCTCCAAAACATATCAGATGCAATAGTAAACTTACAAGCAATACACATAATGCAACTTTAGTCCACCTTGCTTTTCCAAAAAATGACATGATTCAAGCTATTAAGAGTTCAAAAGTATTATTTATTTCATTATAATAAAAATTATTGTTTTGTAAGGATACTTTTAAGATAATGATATATTGTATATATTTTCCAATTAGAATACATAAGAATAGATATTTAAATTAATTATTTTTAACAACAAATATTACAATTATAAAATTGATTCTAGTTAAA
Organism: Osedax frankpressi; assembly: GCA_964035775.1. NCBI lineage: Eukaryota > Metazoa > Annelida > Polychaeta > Sabellida > Siboglinidae > Osedax > Osedax frankpressi. Next base: position 12,375,255 of record OZ038314.1, read on the forward strand.
TATGATATTAAAAGTAATTTATCTAGTATATTTAATTTATTATAATTATATTACAATTTTGTAATAATTAATATAGAATAAATATTTTATTATTATTAAATATTACACCGAATGCTAAATGTATTATTTGTACATAAACTAAATTTAGTCCAGTTAGTTAACAACATTTTGTTTCAATAAATTAATCATTTGTATAATATTTATATGTTTATTGAATTTTCAATATTACATATTATAATGAATGTATGAAAATTTGAAAAAATGGTAATTATATGAATTTGTTTTTGAAATTAAAAATTAATATAAACATATTTTATTAAAATATAATAAAATAACTTTTAATTTACCTAATATTAACGTTAAATAAAATAACTATAGTTACTTAATAAAATAATACCATTTTAAATCAAACCATTTAAATAAATATAAGAGACAATGTAATTTCATTGTATCACATTATTTCAGACATAATCTATATTTTGGAAAGTCCACATATATTTCAAAATCATTATTATATGTGGTAGTTTTATGAAAATAATTAAATTGTATTTCAATCAGGTTTTAAAAATGATAAGAAATTTAATATATACATGAATATTATTAAAAATATGAAATATGTTGATTCACCATGGAAGCTGATTAAATATTAAACTTGATTAAATATTGGATGAAATAAAGCATAATATTAATTTATATTGAAATAATATAATATATATCATAATATTAATATGAGTTTAATATTCGACACACTATAATAATTGTAATGATATTTTAATGTAAAAAATTAAATAAAATATGAAGTTTTATCAGTGTATCCAGCGTAATCAGATTTAACACTTTTAGGTAATTCTTGATGAAAATAACGGTACCTCTATCATAATGTGATAAATATAATATGTATATAATTAAATATAAAAATATAATATAAGGAAATCTGGAAATTAAAATATTGAATCACAATTTATAAAATCTGATATTATACTCAGTCACCTTCCATGTGTGGTGCATTAGTGTGTATAGAAATAATTAATGTCATATTACACATTTAAAAAAAAATATATATAATTGTTTGAAATTCTATTTAATTATATTTATAAATATAGTGATTCATTGTAAAATAATGGATAGCAATCAACTAAATCTATTCGGTGATTTATGGGAGAAGCTAATATTTAGGCTTTTAACCTTATATATGTGATCTCAAATGCAATTATTTAATATATATAATAATTATAATATATAACACTTTAAGTGTACTTAAAGTGTATTATAATGGTTCACATTAAAATAAATAATATTTTAAAAAGTTATTCTAAAATATTTAGTAATACATAATACAGCATAACATTTTAGTGTACTATTTTTGAACATCGGTATTTATTAAATAATTTTAAAATAATTATTTATTTCTAATAATTTTACAATAAATTAAATTAAATATTATTTATTCTATTTTGTATTACAATATTATAAGTCATTTTAGATTAACCAGGTGTGTGTAATTTATAATTATAGTGTTTAATGATTATCCAAAGAATAAACCAATTATACACAAACATAAATATATCAAGGTAAATGTTTACAAATTTGAAATAATATACCTTTAACCTAATTTACCTGAAGGTAAAATAAGAGCGACGTCTATATTTCTCAAAAAAAATTATAATTTGTATATAAATCGAGATATAGATAACAGTTCATAGATAACTCAATATGTTTTATGGGCACGTATAATATTATAGTTTATTAGTACGTATAATGTTATATTGTAATACCTAGTGTATATTATAACATTAGTAAATAAAATATTATAATATATTATTATTATTGGAAGATTTATTTTAATTATAAATGCGATACATATCGATTATTATACATACGATTAATATAAAGTTATTGTTAAAAAGCAGTTGTGTATATCAACATAAATTATATATTTTTTAAATGAAGGTTATTTTAATTGTTTTAAATACAAGGCAGTTGTAATTTTATGATGATACTATATATGTATTGTTATTATAAATGTGTATTTTATATAATATGGTAACCACAGATAAACGATATATATATATATATATATATATATATATGTGTATATAAATATATATATATATATATATATATATATATATATATATATGTATATATATATAGTTTATAACAATTATAAGTTATTATAAACAAAAAATGGGTTGGAGGAATTTCTAAAAACTTTTAATTAACTATTTAAATAAACTGTTAAATTAAAATGTATAAGTTTAGAATTGAAATATTTTAAATAATATTATTAGGTTAAAAATATGAGATGGTTGAAGAATAAATAGAATTGTGAAAATGAAATTGTAATTTAAAAAAGATTTAAGTTGCTAATTCAAAATATCAAAAAGTTATTAAACTAATTAATGTTAATTTGACATTTATCTTTCAGTAGTTTATAATATATTTTGTGACAATATAATTATAGACACGTTAATAATATATAAATGAATAAGTGAGTCATGTCGTTGTATCTATTGCATATGAGATTAGAACTCTACTCATTTAATGTATCGGTTGTAATACAAATTGTCAATACATTTAGAATATTTGTTAAGATCTGGTTACGACATGCTGAATAATTAAGTAATATTACAATGTAAGAGATCGTTATATAATAATATAACAATATAGATTAGGACTACCTATGATGGTATGATTTAGCCAATTAACACAACTTATAAACTATAATTTGTAGACAATTTATTCGAGGCTTTTCCTGTATTTACATTAATTAAAAGGCAGTGTATAATACTTGGAAATGCATCTGAATATGAATTTTATTATTATTATTTTATTGAACTTATTATTATAGAATTTGAAGAAATTTTTTTGTTTTTGTAAAACATAAATTTCGTTAACAATATTAAAGATATTTCACACGAACATTAATATGGATGGATTGTTAGATTTCATCTAATATATCGATGTCAATTTACAATCTGGTAGTTCATAGTTCATTCTAGCCTATATTTCCCTTATAAAATAGTAATTCTATGAATATTTGTTGCCGTAAATGAAGTCATGTATTGTAACTTCATTGTCACCTCAAGCAGAATGTATTGTCTTTAATTAATAATTCATAACTTATATAATCGTATTACAATCTTTTATAATTGTAGGATAATAATTGTATAAATATTACAATTGTTAAATATATATATTCCTTTATCCTTGACTCAATTTATAAGGCCTAATTTATGTATGAAGTAATGCGATACACTAATTATCGTTCGTAGAGAGTAAATCCTTTATCTTTCCATTTCTATCTCACCCAAAGATAAATCGGGTAAAAAATCATTTGTCAAATCTTTATTATTTCTTTTTGTGATCAAGATTTATAGAATTTTGACTCTTTAGAAAATTATAGTTATAATTGTAAGTACGTTATATTAATACCAATCTATTAGCTTGTTATTCATAATTTCTAAATAAAATACAATACAATATCCATAAAGATGAATAAGTCGTAGGTTTACTGCAATACACTTATTTATATCAACAAGTATTTATTCACATACAAATATGTAGAAAGCCAGTCCCAAAGTATATATATATATATATATATATATGTATAAATGTAAATTATTGAAATTAGTATTTAAAAATTGTAATAATAAACTATAAGATTTGTTTAATTTAAAATTTGTTTAAACCATATTTAATATTTTTATTTTAAACAAAATGAATTCAAATATAAATATGTATATATATTTATATTTGTATACTATATATATATATATATATATATATATATATATATATATATATATATATTCATATTCATATTCATATTCATAATTACATTTATTTATTTTCGATTATAAGATAGATGTGATACCAAATAATTGTTATTTGAATAAAGTCACATTTAAAAATAATAATACAAAATAATAACGTATATATACTGAATATATTATTTATTGTGATTAGAAGGAATACAATCGTATTAATAATAGTATGATACAATTTGTTATATAAACACATTATCATGGTCATCGCATCATAAAGATATATACATATTGACTAGTGCAGGATATTTAATAATCTATTGTATACTAAATATATATAATTAAAATAAAAAAATTAATTCGAAATATAATTATATATAATTATATTAGTAAATCAATAATAAAATGATTATCATTATTTAAAATGCCAAATTATTTTTACAAAATTAAAAAATATTCCATAAAAAAATATTAATTTAATAAATTATATATTTGAATATTTCTATACATATTCAATAATAATAATATTTAACAAATCATTTCATTTTTGCATATCACATGCTTAATACAATACACAATATTATATAAGTTACATATTTTAACTAATATTGGCAAATCAAATTATGTTCGTTAAATATATGTAATATCTATATAATAGATAATACTAGATAACAATATAAATAAAATAACACACCATAAAAGTATAATTGATCGTATATAAGTGTTGAAATATTCTTATCAACAATATCAAATAATTGTAAAACTTGGACGATGCTCATTTGCATGTAAATATACCTGTGAATAAGGCTATCAAATTACGTAAGAGAACATTCAGCATACGTTTATTGTTATATCATCGTATCTGATAAAATGCTTTCTTTCGTTTCTATGATACTTTTCCCAGCTAACAATTTCACTGAATTCTTAGGCTCCTGAATGATATAGAATTGGTTTGTAATAAACTACAATATATATTATATAATATACATATGTATAATAAACTACTATAAGAATTATTTATTTAGATACAACAATATAATTAACATATGGCATATACTTTTAATAAAATAATACCAAGCTAAATAACTATTTCTCAGTTTAATTGTAAATAAATATAATTACATTCCATGTTATAGGAAATGTCTCAATACATATATATAGGATCTATAGATCTAAATTATAGTTATTTATAGTTCCATATAATGTTTACACATTCTTTTTATTATAATACAAAAACGTACTTCAATCAATATTCCATTAGATGTAATTAGTTCGTTTGTAGTGCCTATTTTTACATTATTTTCTTTGCTTTTTGTGAAATTTATAGAGTATATAAAGCTATAAATTGCTGGTTATAACACATCAAAAAGTCGAAAAATGGTATCTATAGATAGAAATTGTTTAGTTGATAAGTTTACACATTCCATACCATCAATATATTTTATATACCTTATACTGAATATCATACTGTATGTAAATATTTTTTTACAAATTTAGTTTAGAATTACGATTATAATTTAAAAAATGTATTTACCCAAGATTACCCAAGGTAATCTTTTAATTAACGATATTAAATTGAGAACATGTAACATTTTCATAATCGATTTTCAAACTATAGATTGACATGTAGCCAACATATTTATTATAATAAATAATTATTGTATCATATCATATAATATAATACTCAAAACAAAACAAAATTAAAAAGGATATATGTTCAAATAATATGAATAATTATATTACGCTAACACATGTTTTTGGATTTAGGTTTATTAGTTAATATATTAATTACTATAGTATATTTATATATTATAACAAATTTATAAAAATACACTAATTAATTAATTACATAGTTAATTGTTAATATTTTTTTAATTCCCACATAATGTCAATAACAGATAATGATCTACATAATCAGTAGTTCCTTGACCCCCGGTAACGAAATCAGTACATTCTACAATGCGGCTGGTAAACGTTACTATACATATGTCACGGGTTAAAATAACCTCTCTAGAATCTGTAGTCCAGCAGATTATGACGTACACTCCACGCCGGAAATGGGTGTTCACGACGCAGTAGAGCACGAAGTTGAATGCGAAGTTAAGTGATTGCATGGTATTGAAGAACGTCACCAGTGAAGAGACAACGTGGATCCTCTACGGATATAAGAATGGAATGGAATTAATTATACATATATTAAAAAATTATGACAAATAAATAAAGCATGTATCGTGAAATATATACATTTAATGTAGACTATATATAGTCGATAGTATGTACAATGTAATATGCAAAATGCAAAATTCCATTGTATCGGATACATTTGCACGATAAATGGAATTTTACATTATGCATTAAACATAGTCCTTTTAAGCCTGAATATAGGTATTATTTTAATTATATAAAAAATAAAAATATATTGTAGAAAAATTAATAAAGTAAATAAATAAATGGTTAATATTATGTTGTTATCGTACTTTTACGATATCATCTTTATAAATAATTTATAGACACTATATTATATGTGTAAAGTTTATAGTAAAATATTTACTGTGTGCATTTATGTTTATATTACTATGAATTATATTAAATGTTTCGGTTATAAATAACATATATTTTAAAACAGACGATAATAAGGCGTATCTTGGATACTAGTCTATAATTGTAAACACAGACGATTAATGTAAATATATATATGTGTGTGTGTGTATGTGTGTATGTGTGTATGTGTGTTTATGCATTGCTAATTATATCGAAAAGAACGACTATATTATATTTGAAATATAAATACACACAAATCGAAAAAAATATTACATATTATATAAGAAAATTAAATTCGTAGAAGTAAAAGTCTAACATCTTATCCATTGATAGCTTTGTATCATTAATAACATATACAATAAATCAAACTAAACCGTTTTACGTCGAATTAAATCAACATATGAAATACTATCATTCTATGATTCAATCATTTAGTGCAGTTGCATCAAAATATACAGCATATATTAATTACAAGTAAATTCCCAATTACAATACCCAATTGTTAGAAATTGCAACAAAAACAATATTGTTATTGTTGTATTTTGTTAGTATTAATTATACCATAATTGCACGTTATACAATATAATGTAGAGTGTGTTATTGTATAAATAATAAGGTAAAATTCCTTTCATTTTCAAATATTTCAATAATACAGATTATCATAGAAATAGTTAATTAGGTCCGTTTTAAATTATTCAATAAGAAAAATAATTATAAGCTAATTATAACTATAATTATATTTGTCCAAGACAGCAGAGGATGTAATAATTTACAATCTTAAATAATTATTTTAACTAAACATAATATATTATTAATACAAATAAAATAAATGTTCTCTTTTAATATATAACAAAAATTCAAATGACCTGTATGGTGTCCGGTCTATGTATACATACACACACGTACATACATACACACACACACACACACACACACACACACACACACAAACTCTCTCATATATATATACATAAGTAAATTAATATATATTACTATGTATGTATAATTATCAGAAAGTTATTAATAATGATAATAAAATATTGGAAAAATATAATTTATACATAATATTTGATTAATAATGAAATATACGTTATTCAATAACAAATTTAATATAAAAAATACTACATCCTCAGACAATACTTTCGTATTATTGGCAGGTATTTATACGGATGGAATATAATTAACATAACATTATTATAAATTTCTGTTAATGCCCTACATTGTATAAGATAGTTAACATTTCACGACGTCAATACTCTGATGCAACTGGTGCGAGAACTTACCTTTTCAACAACGATATCCCTGGCGAAGTTATTTAACTCTGCGGGAGTGACCAGGATGATATACATTATTATGATGACCACAAGGGTGAGTGTAATACGCTCCGTGGGTTCTGAATTGGTCTGATTGTTCCTGGATAAAGCGAGTGATTAAATAACACTAGAGCAAATGCACACCGAAGAAAATGCACACCTATATGTGCGTATTTGTATACAATTAAACATATAAGACAATGCACGAAAATATCTAGTTGTAAATAATGTATTATCGGAAATTTTATAAATGTAAAATCACGTTTACTAATAATCGATTAATGTGTGAATTAATGATGAAACAAATGAGATAAAAGTGAGATATATTTAATTACATTTCAAGAATATTTATTTTCTTTTAAAATCCATAATATAATATTTATATAGTTATATAAAATGTTAATCTTGTTACCTTGGGGAATTAATCTACATATAAGACTGGTGCATACATAATGCTCAAAAACAAATTCAACAAATGTCTATTATAGAGAATTGTTCCCGTTGAATAAATATTAACTATTTTGTCAAATTAGTATGTACATTATGATGAAGATCTAGTCTGTGTGTATACTAGTCGACCCTTAAATGACCTTTGATTGTAATGTCTACGTAGACGAGAAGACTTTCGTAGCGTACTGATGAGATTAACGTTACAGAAGGTCAAAAGCAATAACGGCACCAGAACCGCTATAGCGAAGTAGATGTACATATAAATCGCAGCTATCGTCGGATATTCCTGAAGAAGTCCGTTAGCCGCAAAGTACTGTAAATATGAAATGAAGTTTGTGAAGTTTGCGCTATATTTTATCGCGTTTAAGCCAAAAGTAGGTCAAATATTAAATAATAAAATCAAAAATTTCAAACTAGTAATTATAAAAATATACTATATAAATAAATATATTTAGTAAAACTCATTTTGTTATTTCGTTCTTAATGTTTGAATCAAGTGCATTGTATTATATTAACACTTCCATTACTACTTACTACCATTACTACTCACTTCCATTACTACCTACTACCATTACTACTTACTACTTTACTACTTACTACCATTACTACCAACTACCTTTACTACCTACAACTGTTACTACCAAATTCCATTAATACCTACTTCCAATACTACCCAATTCCATTACTACCCACTACCATTACTACCCACTACTATTACTACCAAATTCTATTAATATCTACTTCCATTACTACCCAATTCCATTACTACCCACTACCATTACTACCCACTACTATTACTACCAAATTCCATTAATACCTACTTCCATTACTACCCAATTACATTACTACCCACTACCATTACAACCAATTACTATTACTACCAAATTCCATTAATACCTACTTCCATTACTACCCACTATCATTACTACCCACTTCCATTACTACCCACTTCCATTACTACCCAATTCCATTACTACTTACTACCATTAATACACACTACTATTACTACCCAATTCCGTTGCTACC
>OZ038314.1:12389351-12409774 GCA_964035775.1 Osedax frankpressi
TATATATATATATATATATTGAGAGTCTCTTATATATACTCACCCAAATGCCATAGATCCTACGAAAGTATTTGGTATAACAGAAATACAGAAAAGCATATCTGAGATTGCTAGAGCAACTAAACCGGATGTGGCTGAGCGTTCCATCCGGCTGAGACCTGATAAAAAGAAATGCAGTAGTTAACTTCCGGTTTAAAATTATTTGACGCGTAATTATTATATAATACATCGAATATATATTATTTAGTGTGTAACTATGTTGTATTACATATATTATATATATCATTTACATACTATATAATACCTGGTACATAACATTTAAACTACTACTTACTCGTCTCTATTTTACTTTTGTCATTACTTTGCTTAATTCCAATTCAGAGAAAATTCACACATTAAATATATCATATAAATTTCCTATATTTACTTTATATACAATATGTATAAACTATATGTTATACATATTTATAACCTATAGGAATATCTATATACACAATATATATATCCTATATACTATATATATTATTTATTATCATTATTTATTTGTTGAAACATACACATATTCCTTTACAGCTCCATTCCTCTTTCAACATCTAATAACCAATATTAAACATTAAATATTCGATATCAAACATCCAACTTCCACCATCTAACATCCAACTATCAACATTCAACTTACAATATCCAACTTCCAACATCTAACATCCAACATTCAAATTCCAACATCCAACTTACAATATCCAACTTCCAACATCTAACATCCAACATTCAATTTCCAATATCCAACTTACAATATCAAACTTCCAACATCTAACTTACAATATCCAACTTCCAACATCTAACATCCAACATTAAACTTCCAACATCCACATTACAATATCAAATTTCCAACATCCAACTTACAATATCCAACTTCCAACATCTAACATCCAACATTCAACTTCCAACATCCAACTTACAATATCCAACTTCCAATATCTAACATCCAACATTCAAATTCCAACATCCAACTTACAATATCCAACTTCCAACATCTAACATCCAACATTCAACTTCCAATATCCAACTTACAATATCCAACTTCCAACATCTAACATCCAACATTCAACTTCCAACATTTAACTTACAATATCCAACTTCCAATATCTAACATCCAACATTCAAATTCCAACATCCACCTTACAATATCCAACTTCCAACATCTAACATCCAACATTCAACTTCCAATATCCAACTTACAATATCCAACTTCCAACATCTAACATCCAACATTCAACTTCCAACATCCACATTACAATATCAAACTTCCAACATCTAACTTACAATATCAAACTTCCAACATCTAACATCCATCATTCAACTTCCAATATCCAACTTACAATATCCAACTTCCAACATATAACATCCAACATTCAGCTTCCAACATCCAACTTACAATATCCAACTTCCAACATCTAACATCCAACATTCAACTTCCAATATCCAACTTACAATATCCAGCAAGTTGAAGTCCATTAAACTTTTAACTGTTAAGAGAACTTTCGTCTAATGAAACATGAGCACATTCTATTTAAAGATAATGAAAGGAGGTTTCATAAAGAGGTTTACTATATTACTATATTACACGTAAACAAAGTATTTACTAGGTGTCCCGAAGTACCTTATTGGTTTACTGGCCCCTTCTTCTAGAACTTCTCGGGGAGCTTATGCGATGCTTATATCTATATTAAACTAATAAGCCATGTTTATATTTATTTGATCAAGTTTCGCTGTATTGTAATATGAGTTATTAATAATTAGTAACGTACAACAAATAACGGACAACAAATAATAACTTAGGCCGATGGTCAACCTTTAATTAATTATTGTATGAGCTTTATATACACCTTATTTCACCATATATTCATTCTATCTACGTCCATGTAAACCATGTATATACACTATATTTACCGTATATACATTATATATATACCTGTATAAACAATATATATATATATATATATCATAGAATTATAATATATACACTATTTTCAATATACACATGTATAAACTATATATAAATATCTAAGATAAACTATCTATGCACATCACATTAGTCTTTTACTGTGTACTAATTATATGATAATCTGTATACTTCTAATTATGTGCTAATCTGTATACTTCTAATTATATGCTAATGTGTATACTTCTAATTATATGCTAATGTGTATACTTCTAATTATATGCTAATGTGTATACTTCTAATTATATGCTAATGTGTATACTTCTAATTATATGCTAATGTAAATACTTCTAATTATATGCTAATGTATATACTTCTAATTATATGCTAATCTGTATACTTCTAATTATATGCTAATGTATATACTTCTAATTATATGCTAATGTATATACTTCTAATTATATGCTAATCTGTATACTTCTAATTGTATGCTAATGTATATACTTCTAATTATATGCTAATGTATATACTTCTAATTATATGCTAATGTAAATGCTTCTAATTATATGCTAATATGTATACTTCTAATGATATGCTAATGTATATACATCTAATTATATGCTAATCTGTATACTTCTAATTGTATGCTAATGTTTATACTTCTAATTATATGCTAATGTGTATACATCTAATTATATGCTAATCTGTATACTTCTAATTATATGCTAATGTGTATACTTCTAATTATATGCTAATCTGTATACTTCTAATTATATGCTAATGTGTATACTTCTAATTATATGCTAATGTGTATACTTCTAATTATATGCTAATGTGTATACATCTAATTATATGCTAATCTGTATACTTCTAATTATTTGCTAATCTGTATACTTCTAATTATATGCTAATCTGTATACTTCTAATTATATGCTAATGTGTATACTTCTAATTATATGCTAATGTGTATACTTCTAATTATATGCTAATCTGTATACTTCTAATTATATGCTAATCTGTATACTTCTAATTATATGCTAATCTGTATACTTCTAATTATATGCTAATCTGTATACTTCTAATTATATGCTAATGTAAATACTTCTAATTATATGCTAATGTGTATACTTCTAATTATATGCTAATGTGTATAATTCTAATTATATGCTAATCTGTATACTTCTAATTATATACTTAACTTTTCTCCCTACTCCTCATTATTTACTCTCACTGTCATAACTGTATATAGTATATGGTCAAATATATTAAACTAAACATATATACATATATATATATATATATATATATATATATATATATATATATATTACCGTATATTACTATAGTAATATATTTAAACACCTAGATGTGATACATAATTGCATACAAAGAACTAAAATAACAATATAACCTCCTGACAATCCCCGCTGAGTCATCACTATTAGGTTCATAATATTTCCTATTAGACCGAATATGCAAATCGCTAAGTTTACCTGCAGATAAACGTTATCGTTAGTTATTTATTTTATAGTATATACTAATATTTATAAATATATTATTAAATATATATATATATATATATATATATATATACATATATTATAAACAATATGTAGTAATTTACTATATGCATGTCAATATCATATAAAACCAAGATTATAGAATACTTTCTCAATTTTTATAGACATGATTCACTACGGAGGTTACTAAATTAACAACTTACCATATATATATATATATATTATTATTATTATTATTATTATTATTATTATTATTATTATTATTATTATTATTATTATTATTATTATTATTATTATTATTATTATTATTATTATTATTATTATTATTATTATTATTATTAATAATATTAATATTAATATTATTATTATTATTATTATTATTAATATTTTTATATTGTTCTCGGTCCCCTTCTTTTTTCCTTATATATTAACCCTCTTAAGAATCTTCTAAAATCATTCCCTAATATTAAATACTTTGTTTATGCAGACGATATCCAATTACTTTCAATATTCTCACATAATCATAATATGCCTACAAATCAAGATCTTTGTTTCTGTGCAAATACTATTAGTAACTGGCTTTTAGAAAATAACCTTCTATTAAACAAAAATTAAACATAACTGTTAAATATATCTCTTACTGAGGTTAAGTTTCTTGTAGTTACTGTGGGTGATATTACAATAAAACCATCATTAAAAGTTAAAAGTTTATGATTTATAATCGATAATAAGCTTTCATTTAAACCACCAAATCTCAAATATATGTAAAACCGCCAATATGTCCTTATATAAAATTAAAGCCACACGTAAATCTATTAACCGTAAAGAATGTATCTTACTGATCCACTCACTTGTGTTCTCGGTTATTGACTACGCAAATTCCCTCTACTGTAACTTACCAAACTAAATATGGTAATCCGTTTATCTGTAAGAATCATTAATAATCTCAATATATATTTCCATGCGTCAATAAGTAAAATGCGACATAATTAAAAAATACTTGATGCTGATAAGAGGTCATTCCTTAAATATGTATTACTAATCCACAACATAATTTATTCTAATCATAATTCTAACCTATCTACGTTAATTAAATACACATACAAACTTCCCGCATTCATCCCTTAGATCTGCCAAGTCGGTAAAACTTAATCTACCAAAATACAATTACATATTACTCCTGGGTAAATCGTTTAGAATTACTGCAGAACTAAATTGGAATATACTTCCAAATAAGTTACGATATATAAGTAACGTTATTTCATCTAGAGCCAAAGTAAAATGTTACTTGCTCACATTACACATTTAATTCCGTTCCCACACTGTTGCGATTAGTATTTTATAATTTACGGTGTTTAAATAAACTAATCAATCAATCAATCAATCAATTATTATTATTATTATTATTATTATTATTATTATTATTATTATTATTATTATTATTATTATTATTATTATTATTATTATTATTATTATTATTATTATTATTATTATTATTATTATTATTATTATTATTATTATTATTATTATTATTATTATTATTATTATTATTATTATATTATTATTATTATATTATTATTATTATTATTATTATTATTATTATTATTATTATTATTATTATTATTATATATATATAATGTAAAATTTACAATAAACAATATATTATGTTTAGAGGTATGGCATAAATGTTCTCAGAATTCTAACTTAGCAATATATATAATAATTGTATGTTGCATTATATATATACATTTTGGTACAAATTATATTTTTTACAACTACGCATATCGAATTATTATCTCGGCAAATAATAATATCGATCTCATAGGAAAATATTGAAATCTTCAATTTGCAAGATTCGCATCGCGTGATGAATAAATGAATTTCAATATTCGTTTTTATAATATTCGCAATACTTGAAATACGGCGAGAACTTCGATTGCTATGTAATCAGCATGGTTCGATGGCATAGCAGGGATGGGAAATGGATATTTAAATGTCATGTCATAGATGGTGGAATTACTAGAGGTGACACAATAATTCTACTTTAAATCAAAGTTCAAAGCATTTTATATATATGTTATTTCATTAAAAATGAAATTTCATTTAATTTCAATGCATAATGCTAAACGTATAAGATATAGCTTATATAGGCTTTGTGTAATATCAATATTCATCATTATTAAAATGCTTAGGATAATCAGTCAAAAAAATATATGTACAAATATGCACAATATTGTATCCGGTATACCCGACAAACATTCTAGATAATGTCATTTTTGGACATTATACAATTTATTTTATTACACATCTTATAAATAGATTATTTAATTATAATTATTTTGTATAATTATTAAATCACTATATTAACTACTAATGTATATATATATATATATATATATATATATATATATATATATATATTATATTATATCATTCCCAGAAAAGCATTCAGTTCATTTTAGTTTTGTTGTTATAAAATAAAAGTGAAAATATATTTTATTACCATTAAAATGTATTATGTGTATCTTGTATTTCAAATAATTATATAAGATTGTATGATTGTTATATTATCTTGTTTCTTGGGATAATATTCCTTAATAAAAAAAATATATATGCTGGGAAAAAAGATTCAATATTCCGATTTATTTGTTATTCTATATATATGTAATATATACAGTATTACATTAATATGTAAAGTGTACATTATAAATTGTAAATTGCACATTGTACACTCTACATAGTACAGTGTACAATGTACAGTATACAATATACACTTAATTATAAGGATATTGATACCAATGCATGAACATATTTACATAAATCTATAAATGATATAAATACAACATTTTTCTATTTTTAATATTGAAATGTGTTATATTAATAAGATCCAACGAATAATTGTATTACTTCTTAAATACGCATACAAACATAATTATAAATTGATGAGTAATTTTTTAAAACAATAGAGAAAGAGAGATAGAGAGAGAGATAGAGAGAGAGAGAGAGATAGAGAGAGAGAGAGAGAGAGAGAGAGAGAGAGAGAGAGAGAGAGAGAGAGAGAGAGAGAGAGAGAGAGAGAGAGAGAGAGAGAGAGAGAGAGAGAGAGAGAGAGAGAGAGAGAGAGAGAGAGAGAGAGAGAGAGAGAGAGAGAGAGAGAGAGAACCCCTTGACTAACCTTGGTAATCTTGGATATTAAATATATTATTAAAGTATTAAGTATATTTTTTAAATTTATATTCATTATTTATCAAAAACCGTATAATTTTATTTAGTATAAGGATTTATATATATATATATAGATAATTATCTATATATATATATAAATATATATATATATATATATATATATATCGTATACGATAACTTTATTTTATTATTCTATTGCTTAATTTAGCTTCTTAATTAATGTTTTACTATCGTATTTATGAATGTTATATAATTTGATAAGGCTCTATTTAGATTAATCATAATAATATGCAGCTATATTGTATGTCATATATAGCATATTATTATAAGCAAACTTATTGGAATTAAATTATAACTATAGTTTTATTAGTACCTACAGTATTAGTGAGAGCACCACTAAGCAACATTCATTATGACGTTTACCCCTAAACTTAGTCTCAATATATCAACAAATAAATTCAGGAATATATTCATTATTTAATATATAAATATTTTTTTTGACAATATACTGAATATAGTATAATATATATATATATATATATATATATATATATATATATATATATATATATATGTGTGTGTGTGTGTGTATGTGGGTATGTGTGTGCGTGGGTGCGTGCGTGCGTGTGTATATTTAATAGGTTATAATGAAACCTTGGTTTTGAGGACATGCTCAATACTATACATAAGACTGTCTGATCTCCAGGCTTCATTGCCGATATCGAGGCTCTCGTTAGATCTCGTAGACAGGTAGTACAGTGTAGATGTTAGGTTAGCCAGGTGTAGCGGCATTAACGGTTCACACGGCATCTGATCAAATGATTATTAACGTTATTAACTAGGCAACACATATCGGAAATATTAAATGAATGCATAATTGTAATTAGAAAGAATCGGTATCGTATAAATAGAGGTTATATTTTGTGATGTTTGGGATTAGTTTATTTTAAACCTTATTAAAACAATAGTGAGTGACATTTCGCGAACGCGTAGAGATTAAATGAATGCATAAACAATTAAAAACGTGAATAGAATACATAAATATATTTACATTTATCATTCTTTTGAACTCCGAATTCTCGTGTATTGTTATGATACACAATAACTATTTGTAGAGCATAATATCCGCCACATAACGGAAATATTCTATATTTGCAAATTATTATTGAAAGGGACATTATTCTCGGTAATTAAGATGCGTAATCTCAATTGTAATGTTTGGTAAAGTCATATATATAAATGTAGAGGATAGATTAGATAAAGAAGGTAGATATTTGAGTATAGGAATGACATATCTTGATATACGTTTTAATGAATATACTGATACTAGGGTATTACCAAAATATATATATATAAATATATATAGTTATATATATAATATACTATTGAAATGTTGTCGTTATTGACATCAGTGAGATTGGTATACAATGCGCAATGCTATTCCATCCAAGTTTATATTGATTTAAACATTGTTATGTATTTGAAATATGTATATAGGAAGCTTTATATTATCAGTTATAATGCGATGTTTAAATATAATATAGAACCAGAATGTGTTTGTTTATTATACGTATTGACATATAATGTTGAAGGAGAATTAGTTTTATTCAATTTGATTTAGTGAGTAATTGGATCGTGTAAGTAAGATTTAAATATTCTATCATTATTGAGTCATTAATAAATATATCGTTGATAGTTCGTCTGTTTATTGTCATATTAATTTTAAAACATGGATTGTAACTGTATCATATAGTGGGTTGTAACTTGGTGATTATATAATAGATAACAAATAAAAAATTCGTGTTTAAATATAGAATAGTCTATATTTACTAGTTGTCTGTATTTGCAAATTATTCTGTCAGTTATCTTACATTATTTTCATGTTTTTTTAATATAGATATTTGTATAATTAGGTTGTCAGTCGTAATAACAGTGCTTGGCGGTAATGCGGTATTACTGGTAGCTCTGATAGTGGTGGAAGCAAGATCATCGGTATTGTTTAAAATACGCGGAGGGTAATTTGTATGCCGTATAAGTAATATCGTATCGATTATATAGATAAAATAAGTGGTATAATGTAAATGTATATACGATGTTTTTATAAATAAATCTAACTGTAAATAAGTAGCTACAGCTTTGTACGCATATAACTACGTATCCATAACTACGTATGCATAACTACGTATCCATAAATACGTATTCGAATAAAGTAGCATCCGCAGTACAAAGAACTTTAGATAATGTACATCATTCACCCCTGATCTTATAATCGTGCATACATTGTTTACATACGTAATCGATACACTGTCCTGCATACGACAGCTTAAGAGTTGCACAAAGAAATAATGTGTAAGCTCCAGGCAAAGTTCATAGTTCATGTATCAAGTGACATGTAATAATTCTAATAAATACTCTTCAAGGTTGAATAATATATAGACATTAATATAAAGTAATATTATTATCATTATTATTATTATATATATAAACTGGCGATATTTCAGTAACAACTTTATTTGTATGAAGAGTCCCATTATTCCTATCTGAAATAGATAATCAATTAATATATATATATATAGTATTTAGTATATTATGAAAGTATAATACATATGGGGTTTCCAGCAAATAATTTAGCACATCAAAGGATTCATATTAAATAGTATAATAGATTGTATGAACGGTACTTTAGCTATACCCACGATTAATGAATAAACTCGGAATGCACCACGGAGCCTTTCGCGATCTCAAATACTTAAAGTATTGACACTTGAAATACTCGCAAATATTTTAACATACTCATAAATAAATAGATATTTCTCTAAATGTATTATCTCATGCATAACAGCCATGACATACGCACAAAGACATTAAATACAAATACATTAACGGACTCACAATTGAGATTTTTAACTTGTTTTTTCTAGACTACGATTCTTGTATGGCTTTCTTTTGTTTATTTCTAGGTTACTATGGTAGTATAATACGTCATGTTAGTTCTATTGATAATTATCAATAACTTATTATCTATAGATATTCATCAACGGTTAACTATCTATGTATCTACTAAATACAATATAAGTAAGTAACTTATCCTTTAATATTTGCAACCATTTTTTTGGCGCTAAGTTTAATAAAATTTCAAAGGATAATGATACTTTTAAATTAAGGATTTATGTTATTATACAGAGCTTAAAAAGTTGGTAATGATGAATTTCGTTTGTTATATTTTTTTTAAATTGGAATGAGGTTAGTTGATAATTTGTTGTCATTTAAAAAAGGTGTGATTGTTGTGTGAAGTTTATTTAGCATTCATTAATCGCACTAATATGAAATTGTTGTTAGCAAATATAAGCTAAGATATAAATGATTTCATTGTAAATGGAAGTTTGAAAGTTTATCGTGGATAATGTTGATAATTATAACTTGACCATGTTGAGGTAAGAATTAAATCTAACAAAAGAGGTCGAATAAACTTTGTACTATCCCAATTAGTTTATTGGTTGTATTGTAATGCCATTTATAATCATCTGTCTTTTTTCCTAACTTGTCTGTATTTACACCGTCTACGTTGTATTCAAATATTGACAATGCATACTTCGAATTTATCTTAATATAGTTATATTTGTTGGCTACGGATATTTTATTCCAGTTAGTTAAGTTGAATTATTATGGTATTCTGTTTGTGTTTTAATTGAACTATGTAGTTCCGATACTCACAATAAATGTATTGGTCTTGAGTCTACTATATACTTATCAAGTAGGCATTTAAGTAAGTTTTAGTGGGTATGTATTTAGTCGGTAGAGTATGCACATTAGTGTTAAAGGCGTATTTAGTTTTCTAATCAATACTTTATGTTGTGATATTTAATGAAAAAGTGGTCGATTATAAGAGTCGATCGTGTAGATTTAATTGTTAGAGTTGTTGAGCTGTTTTTAATACAAATAAACTATCGTGCCTGGAAGGTTTATATAAGCTCATATCATTTAAAATTGCTTGTGATAAATCAGTTTCGCAAGTTCAAACTCAAATCACCTCAAGATATACTACATTTTATAGTACTAGCAAATACTTTAAAATACACATGATTTATGCATACATATACACTTATCAAAACATTGATATTTATCTTAAGTACATGCTAAATACCTCTTTTACGAATACAGATAATCACATGCCTAGATCAACTAATATATAATAATTTTGCACATTGGCTACTTAAATATTAAATTATTCATATTCTATACGAGAATACGAAAATCTCCTAATTTCATTCTTCATATACCATTTGACTATTAATATGAACATATAAATTGGCTTATTAAATCATATATTCGATATACATCATAGCCTATTATGATATATATATATATAGTGTCCTATATTATAATGCAAAATCACAATCGGTCTAGTATATAATTAATACAATTAAATACATTTATTTTATAAGTATAATATAAAAAGTGTTCTGTTCACTGAACTCTGTACATTGTACATTGTACAATAAACACAGTGTACAATTTATAATGTACAGATAACTGTTATGTACTGTAGAATGTAAATTGTACTTTATATACACACTCCATAATATACACCTGTATTCTGTACAGCGTATTATGTGAATTGTACTCCATGCATTGTACTCAGTACATTGTACTCAGTACATTGTACTCAGTACATTGTACTCAGTACATTGTACTCAGTACATTGTACTCAGTACATTGTACTCAGTACATTGTACTCAGTACATTGTACTCAGTACATTGTACTCAGTACATTGTACTCAGTACATTGTACTCAGTACATTGTACTCAGTACATTGTACTCAGTACATTGTACTCAGTACATTGTACTCAGTACATTGTACTCAGTACATTGTACTCAGTACATTGTACTCAGTACATTGTACTCAGTACATTGTACTCAGTACATTGTACTCAGTACATTGTATTATGTATACTTATGATGTTACAAATTGTCAGGTTTACCGAAGGTAGACCTAACATCAATATAGGCAATGGGCGTGGCTTATCAATAAAGACAATGGGAGTTATCAATTATCAATATCATTATCAATATTAATAATGGAAAATCAATATTTTCCGCGGAAAATTTGCAATCGATTTAGTATTATCACTGACTTAATATCTACGAAAATGAATTTGTGGGCTCATATTATGGACTACGTTCTGGGCAAGGAATGGCCAAGGTCAAAGTTCAGATGGTCGGGGCGTTAGATCAAATGACTAGCTCTTAGATAACCGGCGGAGAAGAATAGTCTCTAATTAGATGACCACTATAATATGTGACCTCGATATAATAAGTTGGTATACGCACATATCCTTAAAATTGCAGCAGATAATTGTTACCTACATAATATTATATGCATAGTGTATTATTTGTAATATACGTATTGATTATGTCGTACATACTTTGATATACACATTATATAATGAACTACATATGATGACGTATACGCCATAATATGTAATAGTTTGCTATATATATAGCATATCGAGTATTCCGTGATGTATGTTGTGTTATATATATATATATATATATCTATATATATATATATATATACATATATATATATATATATATATATATATATATATATTTATACCGTATTTAGTTATGGTATTACTTAGCTGGTATATTACTGGCACTGCAGATTGTGCAGTAATCTGTATAGTAAACGACGCATGTGTTATACAACGTTATATAACTTACATTGGAATTCAAGCCCACCTATATAAATTAAAATTCTTATTGCAACATTATTATATAAGAATATAAAAGAGTTTAGATCTGCTATTGAAAGAAGTAAAGTTAACAAAGTTTATAACTTTATAACATCAAGAAATAGACAAGACTATTAGTTACGATGTTCGATAGGATTATATATATATATGTATATTTATATGTATATATATATATATATATATATATGTATATATATGTATATGTATATATGTATATATATGTATATGTATATATATATATATATATATATATATATATATATATGTATATATATATGTATATGTATATATGTATATATATATGTATATGTATATATATATATATATATATATATATATATATATATGTATATATATATATATATATATATATATAGTTCAAGGAATTTCTAGAACTTAAACTAGGACCTACTTTTGATCTCGCGCTAATAAAACAACTAGATGATGAACATCTAGTTTCTGTTCGATTATACGTTGTTATGTTTGTTTGGCGATTTACGTAATACCGGAATACAGAAAGATGTGGATATGTATATTTTTTATCATCACATTTATATATTAATTAAAAAATAAATTGCAATAAAGAATTTCACGGTAAAGACATATTTGAATAGTCATTGCCGTTATATTTGACAACCTTTAATTCCTAACTATCGATTAAAAGTAACATATTAAGGCGATGGATACAGATGTTTAGTATCAAGCATCCAATAACCCTAAAGTGATTTAGACCTATAGGTCTTACTTATTAAAGTATGTGCTTCTAAAACAACTAAGAATTATTAGGGTGAGACTCTACACTAATGTGGTCTATGGACATAGGAGAACTCTACCCTTAGTAAGAACCATACCCCTTTACACTACTCTAACCCTAGTAAGAACCATACCCCCTTTACACTATTCTAGCCCTATTAAGAAATATACCCCTGTTCACTACTCAACCCCTAATTAGAACTATACCCCTTTACACTACTCTAACCCTAGTAAGAACCATACCCCCTTTACACTACTCTAACCCTAGTAAGAACCATACCCCCTTTACACTACTCTAGCCCTAGGAAGAACTATATCCATATTCACTACCCTAACCCTAGTAAGAACCATACCCCTTTACACTACTCTACCCCTAGTAAAAACTATGTCCCTATTATGAATCACCACCCGAAATATGAACTATGTCCCTATTATAAATCACCACCCATTTGTATGAACTATGTCCCTATTATAAATCACCACCCAAAACATGAACTATGTCCCTATTATGAATCACCACCCGCAATATGAACTATGTCCCTATTATGAATCACCACCCGCAATATGAACTATGTCCCTATTATGAATCACCACCCGCAATATGAACTATGTCCCTATTATGAATCACCACCCGAAATATAAACTATGTCCCTATTATAAATCACCACCCATTTATATGAACTATGTCCCTATTCTGAATCACCACCCGCAATATTAACTATGTCCCTATTATGAATCACCACCCGCAATATGAACTATGTCCCTATTATGAATCACCACCCGTTTGTATGAACTATGTCCCTATTATGAATCACCACCCGAAATATGAACTATGTTCCTATTATGAATCACCACACATTTGTATGAACTATGTCCCTATTATGAATCACCACCCATTTGTATGCACTATACCCCTATTATGAATCACCACCCAAAACATGAACTATGTCCCTATTATGAATCACCACCCGTCTGTACGAAATCTACGCATTCTCTGGCATGTCTTCGTTAGTTCACGCAGTCGAAGAAGATGAGCCGGCTGAAGAGAATGCATCTCATGAGATGGCCGATGTTAATTGCCTATAGGTGTGTGTATATTTGACGGGGGCTAGCTTGACCATAGGTGCGGATTCGTCATCACCTTAATTAGGCTTCTCTTCTGCTGTGCAAGTGGCAGTCGATACGTGCGTATATCTCTAATGCTAATGATTATCTGCTGATTACTTTTTGTAATGAATACTACTTGAGTACATTTGGCAGTAGAATATTTGACCTATAGATATACAATATTTCAATAAGCGAATTTAATAATTATTATGATTAATAAACAAATATTGTGACTATATTTGTATGTAAACATCAAATAGGTAATTGTATAATTATTAATATATCACTCATATAAATATATGAATATATATGCATATATATATATATATATATATATATATATATATATATATATATAATAAGTAATGTACACTAAATCAAATAATTTAAGATGAAGATAACGATGTAATACTCCATATGTAATATATACATATGGAGTATAGCTTATTTATTTAATATTATATATATTCAATTTAATATTTTCTTTTAGTATTTCACATATTGTTAGATGAAATATAATTAGTAACTTATTTCGGTTGGCAAAATTCATTTAATCGGGTAATTTTTCACTGCGTAATTATAATTTCATTATTTAACCGTTGGATTTGACACTGGAATTGAAATTACCTAATATAACTGTATTATGAATATATTTATAGATTTATAAGATTAAACATTGTAAATCTGTATTAATACAATTTGATGAGACTAATTGGAAATAGCTATAGTAACTAACTAACTAACTAACTAATATTAAATAATATATCGTTTAGTTTATTATTATGGTTGTATATCATATTTATATTAAATATAATATATACTAAATAGTGTAGAAGTAGTGTTAACATAATATCTACTACATTATTGTAACTAATGAAATTGTACAGTTATGAATAGAAAAAGTCTAAAATTCAATAAAGATATGCGTAGTAAATAGAATTTATTGAATTTTGAAAAATGTCTATAAACCCAAATTAAATTTGATACTCAATCAGCAGATCCATACGTTTGTTAACAATTAAAAACTGATATGTAATCGTGTATTATTTGGAAAGCTGCTATTAATCACTATAATTATATAAGCATTTTTAATCAATAGCGATAAGCGTATCACAATGATATATAACAGTTATAGTAATTACGAAACAACGATTATCTAAGGAATTCAACTGTATTGAGTAATATTTACTTTAAATATTTTCATTGTACATTGTACAATGTACACTGTACATTGTACAGTATACGAGATCGAATACAATGTACACTGTACAATGTACAGTGTATATTGTACAGTGTACATTGGTACGCAGTGTAGGCATTTGCGCGGCTTTTCAGGTATTCTTTCAAATACGTGAGATTTATTAAGAATTCAGTCAAGTAAATAGGTAAATGTCGTCGGATTGTCCTGCATGACGTCATGCAGGTAAGACAGTAAAACTGTAGCATATGACTACAGTAGAAAATGGTGTTGTGGGTTATGTTATGGCAGGTTCTACATGGTTGTTATATGATACCGATGGTGATTTGACTGTTATTTGCTACGGTATAAGTTCATCGTAATGCTTGTTATCGAGTAATTGGTAATAGTATATATAATAGTATATATAATAGTATATATAATAGTATATATAATAGTATATATAATAGTATATATAATAGTATATATAATAGTATATATAATAGTATATATAATAGTATATATAATAGTATATATAATAGTATATATAATAGTATATATAATAGTATATATAATAGTATATATAATAGTATATATAATAGTATATATAATAGTATATATAATAATATATATAATAGTATATATAATAGTATATATAATAGTATATATAATAGTATATATAATAGTATATATAATAGTATATATAATAGTATATATAATAGTATATATAATAGTATATATAATAGTATATATAATAGTATATATAATAGTATATATAATAGTATATATAATAGTATATGCATATATTGTAGATGATGATATACGATGCGAATGCATTCAGGTTGTTATTTGGAAATATACGATAACGTGATAGTGTATTATAGTACTATAGTAGTATATATAGTACTCTAGTACCATAGTAATATAGTACGTAATGTATACTATGATAAGTACTATAGTACTATATATTGTGTAGTGTGTATTGTATAACCGGATTATAACATATCTCCGATTATAACATAACATATCTACATAACTATATACAATACATAGTGGACCTTGGTCCGCTAACGGCTCTAATTCTATATCTAAGATTACAGTTTCATATGATGATGAACATTAAATATTAATGAATTAAATATTTATAATCATATATTTGTATTATACATTATCATATTAATGTAAATTATTATTTTTTATTTAAATCTTGTTTTTAGTTTTCTTCTTAATAAAAATATATATATTATATTTTTTTATATTAATTATATGAAAATTAGTATATAGAAAATCCCCTTTTAAATAATCTAGAAAACCATGTTAGTTTAAATATACACAATTTTATAATGATCTATGATATATCTTAACACCACTTATCAGATATCTATGAAACACTTTATTCATAATTCCAGAAAACTCTAAAGATGGTTTTCTAGTTTCAAACATCCAATAAACCTTCGGTTTTAATTGCGACCACTCGAGAAAACGCTTTTTCATAAACCATAAAAACCTTTTTTCTAGAAGTACATAATTATATTAATTACGATAACTGATAACATAAGTATGTATATGAAACTCCTCTTATATATATATATATATATATATATATATATATATATTTATATATATATATTTATATATATATATATAAACAATAGAAAAATCAATACATTTGTTACTTTGTAAAATATTATTTTGATTCTGCAATCACGGTCATCCATAAAATAACAGAATTTGTTGATATATAGACTATCAATATTAATCTATGGATTATGTTGTACATATATATATATATAAATATATATATATATATATATATATATATATATATATATATATATATATATGTATATATATTTATATTGTATATATTATGAATTACTAAATATTCTTATAGAAGCATATCGATCTAATTAATGCATTACCAATATCCATTACTTGGTGTTTCATCAGTTACATACGGAGTAATCAATATTTCTTATAATGGACCCGACCTCAAACGTATTTCATACATGGTAATCTAATAATGTTTAAATTGTACAATAAACGCATACCGTGATGGTTGATTTATTGGTTAATATATAAATTAATATATATGTTACATCTCTTATAACCTTTATGTATAGGCTTATATGTAAACCTCTATATTTGATATCAAATGCTTTACAGAATACTTCAGTAATAAGGCTTCATACAATTAAAATGCAATGTATGCATCACATATCCTCATAATGTATGATATTAAATCAACATTTTCTCCAATATTGGTAACTTTATTTATTAATTTTATTTATTTATATATTTAGTTATAAGTATATTTAGTAATACGGGAATCCATGACTTATATCTAAATAGTTAATTAATTAATCTATAGTGGACTATAGATTAATTAATTAGTATCTGATAACGAAGTTATAATCTTTCTATGATGGGTTGGCTTATTTACAACCATTCTGATTAATAATATTGTAATATTAAATGTAATATTCAAATGATGTTTATGTAATTCTTCTTTAGTATACTTGCCATGTCCACGTAAGTATCTTTTTAGTATAATATATAACTGATTTAATAGTATAGTTCGCTCGTTGTGAACAGGCAGTAAGTAGGTATTGTTTTCATTTCCATGTACACAGTAAAAAAATCAGATATAACAATAATATATAGACGTAGAAATTGAATTGACAATCTTTTTAAAAACTAGAATCATTAATAAAGCCGAGAACGTATTTTGTATTATATGTTTATATTTATTAATTGATCTTCACCCAATTTTCTGGTATGGTAGTCAATAAGTCAACTTAGTGAATAGAATAGAATATAATACATACAATATAACAGAATATACATCTACATGAATTTCGTACATATAATGAATCAAATATTTAATCTCCTGATGCGTGTAACAATTATTTACAAGCCTTACGGCTCCCTCTTGTTAATACAACCTGAAACAAACATGAACGACGTATATTGTACGACGTAGATTGTACGACGTAGATTGTACGTCCTACAATCCACATAATAACATTGATTCTGAATATTGAATGTGAATATTGAATTGAAAATATATGTATATATACATATATATATATATATATATATATATATATATATATATGTATATATATATATGTATATATATATATATATATATATATATATATATGCATAATATATATATATATATATACATATATATATATATATATATATACATATATATATATATATATATATATATATATATATATATATATATATGTATACATACAAATATACTCTATACTGTAGCAAGCAATACATTTACTATCGCCAAGCAAAACTATTCGTCATCGAAAAAGTATTGGCAATATTATTGTTATCATTTTAGTATTAATTTGTTAATACTAAAATCGCTATACCTTTAAATGATTTTAACTATTTAAGATGATACAAACTATTGATTTACGTATAATATATTCATTTTGATTTAAATATTCATATATTCATATCATAATTAGAGTTAAATCTAATTAATTCATTTGTAAATGCTTATATGTGATATATATTATAGTCCAATACATTAATTTATATTTAAGTAAAGTTGATTTATATTTTACTACTATAAAATATTTCGGTATCTAAAATACGCGAGATAACATAAAATATCTCATCACCTATAGGTGATGATATATGTATATACTTATATATAGATGAATGCAAACGAATATTTTACGCGAATTGTTATATATTTAATATATATATATATATATACGATGCACACCCTTGATGATAGTTAGCTACTATTATAGTATATATATATATATATATATATATATATATATATATATATATATATATATATATATATATATATATATATTATTTACTATTATATAGTCTAGTGTTTAAATAAAGTATAGTCTAACGATTTAAATCTATTATCCTATAGGATAGTATATTTAAATCTTTAAATACTAGACTATATAATAGTAATCAGTATATATATACTATATATACTATATTGAGAAGTATACTATATATATATTGCTCGAGGCATTTATTACCACATTATATTTAGGAAACTAGTATTTATTTAAGAAATTGTTTATAATTCGGGAAAATATTTTCATTATAAAAAACTTATTTTATTACGGTATTATATAATAGAAAATATTATGTAATACCATGCGAAGCATTGCATCTCAAGTATCACAAAAACTTAAATATAAGCCGAAAAATAATTGTAACTTAATATTATATTTCATAAGAAATATACATAAGAAAATGATATTTTAATGCATTATTTGCTTGAGTGACTCATTTGTAATTATATTATAATATAATATAACACATCACGTGCAAAGGCTTTATTATATATAAATATGAATATATATAAAATAAAATACTATATATGATTTATTTTTATAGGGAGAAATATTAAATTTAATGAAAATTCACCTATTTCTGTTTTATGTCTTTGTAAGCAGAAGTTTTTATTTGTGTAATATAATTATTTAAATAATACAGATGTTCCTATCATTTATAGGCTATTTAATAAGTTATAGTAACCCCACATTGTATAATGCCAATCATGGTTATTATAAGAACTGGTCAAAGTTTGTCATGGGTTGTATATTATCCCATACATTATTGTCATAATGGCAAACTATATTCATAATTTTAAATTACACGAATTCCTATTATTATATGTAACATTGAGATACATATGTAATAATGTATGCCGTACAATGTACGGCGTACATTGTACGCTGTACATTGTAAGCCGTATAATGTACGGTTCGGTATATGGGAAATCTATATTATATGGATTTTGTTTTGTCATTAATTAATAGTAACGTTTAATTTAATTATTGAATTATTAATAACCGTTATATTGTTAACGGTTAAAAACATAGTATCCTAACCTTCAAAAGAAATTAAAAAATAAAAATACTGAATTCATAATTATGTTAATTCCGTCAAATAAACTATTCCT
>OZ038314.1:12409974-12460809 GCA_964035775.1 Osedax frankpressi
CAGGACTTATATATATCAAATGATTCCGGATTGAACTGTATTGTTTAGTCTGCTACAACGAGTATTAGTGATAAACATACTTTGAATGTTGCAGAGATGAGATTGATCGGTATATCATATCAGCCTTAATGAATTCTCTATTAAATTAAAGAGAATTTAGCATAAATATATATTTATATATAGTTTTATATAAAATAAGTATAAGTTATTCATTAAATTTAATAACTAATTCATGTAATAGTAACTGTTAATTATCTGATTATAGATAATTGGATCCAAACGACATATGGCTAAAATTTTAAATATGATACGAAAGTATATAGTTATATACTTTCTCATATCTATAGTTGATCCGTTATGGTGTCTAAATTCAATGAGCTCTATTAGTAGTATTATACGATTTTAACAATATGTGGTAAATACAAAGCACACACTATATAAGTCTAGTATGTATATAATAATTGCATATATAGATATGCATATAGTAATTGACTATTAGCTGATATGCAAACACTTATAAAACATAAATAAGTGACTTGAAATAATAGATTTTGATTGAATTTCAGAATAACCGTAAATACGAAGATGTAACCAAAGATAATAATATGAAATAGATGATTTTGATTTTTCGGAATTTTGCTAGAAGGTTTACTGTTATATTTATGTTAATTAATAAATTAAGCATTGTTTCTATTACGTTATTAACTATATACATATAGTGATCACTTTATTTTTTATTGATTATTTCATATTATTAATTAGATTTCAGATTAAAAGCTGCGTTAAAAATGAAATGACTAAACTCCAAAACATGAGACAAGTATTCTATATTTATTTTTTTTGCCCATAAAGCCGGTTTGAATTTATTGTATACCATATATGGTCACAAAATAATAAGAACATTAAAAAGACCCGAACTAATAATTTAGAGAAACCTAATTAGGAAGTAATGTAAATGTGTAATGCTTAATGTAATGTCACTGTAAACAAAGTAATAAGAAAGTAACAATATTAATATATTTTTAAAGCAATCCATATCATATATTGGGAGAATTGGAAAAATAAATAGGTAGATATAAATATGATAGAAAATCATCATCATCCGCGGATACTTTAACTTTCTGTGAAATGGGTCACTTAATCCTATTCATAATGGCGATACCTTAGATTAAGAGTAAAGCATGCAAGTATACATATTACTCGTACTATATCCTAATTACGAAGAAAACTGAATTGTTGTATAATATTTTTATAGACCTCGGTCGAAGTTATTAATAGAGGAATTTCGTTAATATAAAAATTCACATTAAAATATATATGATAAAAAAAATAATAAATATACATATATACACACACACATACACACACACACACACACACACACACACACACACACACACACACACACACACACACACACACCCATATATATATATATATATATATATATATATATATATATATATATATATGAAGATAACATTATAAAATGCGAGTTATTAAATACTATAATCATGTTTAAATTTGGCCAAAGTTAAATATTTGAAGTAAGTTTGAAGATATAATTTACGTAGGTAATTACAAACTTGTTAAAAAGTTCCAAGATGTCGATTTGTAATTAGAGAAGAATTTTAAGGGAGAGTTATGTTTTAATGTCCCTTCGTAGTTTATGTCTTGGATTACGAAGTTGTAAGACACAATTTTAAGAATATTAAAAGATTAGAAACCCTAAGACCATTCATCAACTGAATGGTGTTACGTTATCTGTGTTCGCAGAGTGTACATGCATTTTAATAAGAACATTGATCAGAATTTGAGAATGAAACTAAATAATAATGATGAAGTGATTTAATTGAAAAAAAATGAAATTTTCACGTTGTTTACATTTTCTGTATATCACTAGGTTTCTAGACACTATATATAGTATATATTGTCTAGAAATATTTTAAGTTTAACTTTATTTTACCATTAGAATATTTTAGCGTTGTTATTTAGTTGAACCCTACAATTCTGATCGATTAGCTCATTTAAATGTGTGTATAGATCATAATATAAACAAATTGAAAAAATTGAAAATAAGATAGGGTTTATCTGATTTTAAAACAGATTTAAATATTTGTGTTTTGACTAGAAAATATTATAACAAATAAACAAGTATATAAATAAAATATGTGCTATAATTATACTTAGATTTAATTGGTGATATATATATATATAGAATTGTATTAACTTATGTTGAATTTTTAATCTAATTATTTTTTTTACCTCAAATTATGAAAATTGGTGAAAATTAATTCAAACTCCATTCTTTTATATATTAAAAATTATATAATAAGCTGATCTTGATCTGAACTTTCTTATTTAAGAAGAACCGGCAAATTAACACACCAATTTCTGTATTATTTTAAAGCTAATTATGTAATCCATATATGACCTTAGGCAAGGTACATAGAAACACTTAATCTAGGGAATAGTTCTAGATACATGTATATATTATATGCGATTTCTATGATTACAAATTATAACCGAATATATTCGAAGTAAACTTTAGTATGTCTCACATTTATATAATCACTTTATCTAAATATAAGTTTAAATGTAATGTTCTTTAAAAACCGAATTAATAGTATTTAACTTATATTAAATAATCAACCGAAAAAATAATTGGTTTCTAATATCCATATTAAAGTAAATTTGCTAATCCACTATTCTTCTAAGCGTGTTATTATTATGAATATTTGAAGTCCCTTTGTGAACCTAAAAGATTCTTAAAGATGTGATAATCTCTAGATTAATATTATTTATAGAACTATAGTATACCTATAAATATTAATGTATGTAAAGTGATTAATATGCATGTTTGGCAAAACATATAAAATTGTAAATGTCACAATTTTGTGTGTTTTCATACATATGTATGAAAATACTATGAACATTTTATTTAAAATACACAATATATTTTAATACAGTATTGAATGTGCGGTTTTTGATTTATTTGTTTAAGAAGTTTTAAAATAATACAATTTCGTAATATTTCGAAATATTAAACATAACTTCTCTTATACGGTGTTAATTGTCACCGTATAAATGCATTCATTCTGCAGTGTTCTATAATATCGGATATAGTTTTAAAATGACATTAGCAAATATTTCAGAAAATAAGTTTTGATATATTGATAAAAAATATATTGAAATACAATTTTTATGCATGATCTATAATAGTTAATGTTTTAAAAATGCTAATTATTAAATTATATCTATAGTAATTTACTATTAGTAAGAATAGAGATCAAAAACATAATATGATATCTATAAAAGTATATATACATTTAATAATTATATGTGTAAGATAAGGTTTATATATAAATATAATTATATATTTATGTACATATTAATTTATAATAATCTTTTAAAAAATATATAAATACATATCCTATATAAATATATTTATTTGAATATTATTGTTTGGTGTATCTAGTATTAACTATTTGAGTGGATATACCAGATTTACTCCAATATTTTGAACTAACGTGTTGGTTGTATTACTATTTGTTGGTATTTATGTTGCTGTATACAAATATTGTTGTATTTCTATATTTACTACTTCTGAATTATTTCAATAAAAAATTACCTGGATACCTATAAAATGTTAAAATATTAATTAAATTCTAAAGTTATACTTCTATATAATATTATTAAAGCTATTATAACAATATTAATATAGAAGATTTTTTACATCTAATTTATTTACTAAAATAGATCTGGGAATTTAAAAAATCATTTTAATAAATCATAGTTTAATTAAATAGTTAGATTGTACCTTCCGTGTTTAGTTGGTTATTAACCTTGATATATTTAAATTTGATGCTATTATTTTAAATAAAGAGTATTACAATTCTTCTTTAATATGGTTAAATATTTTGCTAGTGTAATTCGTTCAACATTTTATATTAATCTACAAGTAATATTTGGAATTTGGCGGTTTTTTATCGTTGCATATGATTAAAATCGATTAGAATATTCCGCAACTTAATATATATTATTACAGAATTCTACATTTTTCTCAATTTCTAAGTTTGCTATACCAAACGTGAGTAGTCATTATACTGATAATCTATATTATAAAGTTTTTAATTAATGTAATCATAAACAAATTCTATTTAAAACGTTAGTCATTTTAGTTGATAACTTCCAGGCAGATTATTTTATGTAGAAAGTTTCTACACAAG
Organism: Osedax frankpressi; assembly: GCA_964035775.1. Classification (NCBI taxonomy): domain Eukaryota; kingdom Metazoa; phylum Annelida; class Polychaeta; order Sabellida; family Siboglinidae; genus Osedax; species Osedax frankpressi. The sequence continues at coordinate 12,414,204 of OZ038314.1, forward strand.
AAAGTTTCTACTAGAAAACTAAATTATGTGAGTATGATATATATATATTATATATATATATATATATATATATATATATATATATATAGGATGGAAACGAAATGAAAGTAAGTAAATTTGAAATGCATTTGAATTTGTTTTTAATTTGAAAAATATAATAAAAGTTTGTAGAAATATCATAATGTAATTTTATATAATATTTATAATTGTGAATTATGGTAAATATGAAATATTTTAAAGTATAAAACACATTAATAATATATATAAATATATTTATTCGAATATAGAGGTTTGATCGAAACCCATGATAATTATAATTTAATCATGAAGTAATGTTATTACCAGTTCCGAAAAATTATTATAAAATTTACAATATGAAGTTAAGATATATATATATATATATATATATATATATATTTATATATATTAAATATATATATATAATATTTAAATTAGGTTTTTTTATATATAATAACATCGATAGCTAGAGATAATATACAACGATTTTAAATTTAGATAATTGTATTTTATAGTAAAATAAAGATTAATTATTCATAGTTAAGAAATAGATATTCAGCAACTATTATTATTCAATTTAAGTATAAAATATATCCAAATATACTCTATTAGAATATATAATAATAGAGTAGATGCGAACAAAGAATGAGACGGAGAGGGTGATGGAGAGGGAGATGGTGATGGAGAGGGAGAGTGAGGGGAAGAGGGTTAGGGAGAGGGTTAGGGAGAGGGTTAGGGAGAGGGTTAGGGAGATGGTTAGGGAGAGGGTTAGGGAGAGGGTTAGGGAGAGGGTTAGGGAGAGGGTTAGGGAGAGGGTTAGGGAGAGGGTTAGGGAGAGGGTTAGGGAGAGGGTTAGGGAGAGGGTTAGGGAGAGGGAGATGGTGAGGGTGAGGGTGAGGGAGAGGGAGAGGGAGAGGGAGAGGGAGAGGGAGAGGGAGAGGGAGAGGGAGAGGGAGAGGGAGAGGGAGAGGGAGAGGGAGAGGGAGAGGGAGAGGGAGAGGGAGAGGGAGAGGGAGAGGGAGAGGGAGAGGGAGAGGGAGAGGGAGAGGGAGAGGGAGAGGGAGAGGGAGAGGGAGAGGGAGAGGGAGAGGGAGAGGGAGAGGGAGAGGGAGAGGGAGAGGGAGAGGGAGAGGGAGAGGGAGAGGGAGAGGGAGAGAATCATATGGATATCATCAATTCAAAATATGGAGGTAGGATTGGAAGGGAAGACATGAAGGAGGTGGTGAAATGAAGGGGATGGATATCGGAAGGGGTTGATGGTTGAATGTAGGAAGCCCACAAAATATAGTGATGTAATAATTTAGTACAATATTTTGATTCACTAATATATTATACATATTTTATGCCCACTAATATAAAATAATATAAAAGAAATTATACAATGCATAAATGACCTAACTTGTATATTGGGAGGTAGGGATAGTGGAATTGAAAGAGGGCAGTGTGATAGAGAGAGGAGCAGTTGTGTGAGGGGAGGGACAGTGGGATGATGGAAGGGACTGCGGGAGAATATAGTGGGGAGGGCGATAGAGGGGTGCTAGAGAGTGGGAACGTTTTCTATAGAGTGATAGTGGGAGTAAGGTAGAGTGGAATTAAAGGAAGGAAAAAGGGATACCCTCCTTGGGATGGTATTATGGTAGGTACATTTAACTAATATATTGCTTTATATTATTTCTATAAAGCATTGCAATTATTAGGCAATAATAGTAAATACAATATATCAATTTGAATACTACTGAATGGTATAGAATATATATAAACATGTAGAATGGTATGTGAAATGAAAACATCGAATCGAATAGAGTATTTATGCATATCTAATAAAGTGATTGAACTTTGAACCATAAATTGATTAAAATCCTAATTTATAATCATTTTTATAATACATATTTTAAAAATCTACTTTAATATATTTTATAATTAAATTAAATTTTAATTCAAGAACTAATATATATTAAATATATCTATTGTTAATATACTTTTTTATTTGCGTTGAAAATATATCTATAAATAATAGCCAATGAAATGTATTGTTTATTGACATACTTTAACACATGTCAATCAATTTTCTTCAAAGTTCAACGCCATATATAATTTTAATATTTATATATAATTTAATAATATTTCATATTATATATTAAATTAGTATTTATATAGCATATTAATGATTTTAACTTGTAATTATAGTGATAGTGAGGAATTTCAAAATCCGTTAGTATAAATAAATGAGTATGTCTTGTCTAATATAAATATTTATTTAAACTTGCAAATTATGAATCATGGATTTTCCAAATTTTAAAAAATTACATTATTATATTTATATGTTATTCATTTTGATTATGTACTTTGAGTATATCCCATTGTTATTATGTTTAAAACGTATATTCTATAATTATTCTGTTAAGTTAAATTAACATAATTTGTATGATATTTATTTAATAACTGAATTAGATCCATAACATCATCCAAGATTATACACATAACCTGTCTCCTATCATAAAAATAGGATTTATATCATAAAAATATACGGGTAATTAACACCCGTATTATAATACATTATTTTTGATATTATTATATTGTTTAGAAAATTGTTCTGTTTTTTATAAATAATAATTAGAAAAAATTAATATTAACTCAAATTCTAATAATATATTTAATATAATAGTATTTTATTTTTAAATAATGTAATTAAATAATTTAATATTATATGCTACAAGTGAACGTAAAAATAATAATTTCACTATGACAAATTTCTCTCCACTGCATATTTTGGATTTCATAATACAAATTTCACTTACTCAACAATTTTAAAATTAAATATTGCTACTTGTATTTATATATAAACCTTGTGTAAACTTTCACGTTATTCTAAATAGTTACTATTTCTACATTATTTAATTAAATTAGTATAATTAATATATCATATTATTATAATATTAAGCAATACATTCAATTGTTAATTTTCAATTATTATATTAACTAATTGTTCATACATCATACCATTAAAAGTAAATTTTCCATTACTTATATAAGTTATCGATTATCACATTATGTTTTTCTTTTACTAATATATTTTATATCAAACTTAAAGTACATGAACCACTCTCTTCTTAATAATCACCATAAACCACTCTCTTCTTAATAATCACCATAAGCGGTATTAGTATATTTCATTATAGATTATATGTATTAAATCAGTTTACTTATAAGCATAAATCCGCACACTAATAAGAGATCTTTTTTTCACTATTTTTCTAAATATATCAGTAATAATATAGAAATTAGTTTTCATCTTGTTATACTATAAATTATAATTGTCAATATTATCGAATCAGTCATTATTAATCAGACATATTTTATTATAATAATAAATTCTCATTAATATAAAATATATATATAATTTTATAATGTTTTATAGATATGTAAGCTTTTTTATTTTAAGTAGAATTATTAAAATTTTGATAATTAAAATATAATATATGATCATCGAGTACCAGTGCCTAAATATTATTACATCCTTATATGAACAAAATGAATGTAGATATATAGTAGTTTAAAAATGAAAATTATCAATTTTTAATTCTCATATTAAGATTCATTATTAAATTATACATGAAAAAAATAATAAATTATACAAAATTGTTAATAAATAATAACATATTTAACTAAACTAATTTAAAAATTAAAATTGCTCTATATTCATTTTATATTATAATTTATGTATAATTTAAGGCTATAATAAAATGTGGGTTTTTCAATAACTATATTAGTTGTATAAAAACATTACATGGTAATATTATCTTAAATAAAATATATTATTGAAATATTTAAAAATATTTTTTAATAATCTGCAATGTTATATGTATCTATAAAAATAAGAAACACATAATATTTATAATTGACAACTTAGTATTTTTATGTATTTATATAATCTGAAGAAACAGTTAAATGATTTATTATTTTATTAAACGTTTGCTTATGTATCGCAACTGTATTAATTATGCTAGATTGTAAATAAAAATATTATGCCTAAAGCAAAATTCTATTCGATTTATATTTCTTATATTTGCTTACATGCCGATTAAATTTTAATTATTGTTAATATTAATAATTTAATAATTATAATAAAAATGAATAGAAGTGATGAACGAGATACAAATAAAATGATGAATGAATCATGTCGCCTAACTGAACCAGTAACACCAGGAGACAAGAGAAAATATGAACAGGTAATCCTACGTTCCTACATTAATTATTATATATTTCATGGAAAATAGTTCATAAAGTATATTTTTGTCTTATAATTGCAATTTATATGAATATGAATATTTATACATTTGTACATGTATTTATTAAGTTGTTATAAACAAATATATTTTAACTTTCATCTCTAATCGCTAGTTTACGTGTAATTGCAATCCATTCTTTTCAGATCGACGAGGAGTGCATATCGGGATTATTTACACCGTGCCTCGAACACCGGCAGAAGTTATTCAACCTCTCCATGGTGAAGCTTCAGGTATCGTCGCTCCATCGTCGAGAGCCGTGCCTGCGTCGAAGCGTGCTGATCTTCAACACGCTGCGACGCATCGAGGACGACAACGGCAGTCAGCTGATCGTCGAAAAGGCTCACGCGCCGCCCGTTCCGCCGATGTTTTGTTCGCCGTCGACGGACATCGAGTTGCGACCGTCCGTAGACGACGACGACGACATCGTCATGCAAGATCTGTCGGCGTCAGTGCCCTCGCCGTCGTACTCGAATTTCTTCGACATGGACAGCACGCAGTGGCTCGAGTCGCCGGGTTCCGGTTCCCTGTTCGACGCCGCCGCCGCCGTCGTCTCCTCCGACGCCGCGCAGCTGTTGACGCCGTTATCGGCCGACGAACTCCTGCACTCGTTGCCCAGCACGCAGTCGAGCAACGAATGCGCGCGATCGCTTCACGTCGCCGGCGTCGGCTTCAACGCGACCCCCTGCGACGACCTCGACCACATCATGCAGGTGATTGTCGGCAATTAACGCGCGGGAGAGCTCCCCTCCCTCTCTCTCTCTCTCCGCCACGCGTACCGGTGAATAATCTCCGTTGGTCGGCGTCTCCGTGATAATAATCGAACCCGAATAACAATACGTCGACCGGCTATGTATATATCTGCAGTATTTATTTGCTCGAAAACGGCGGGAAGTTCTTCTCGCTCGCGACTTTTGATTGCATTATTATTAATACCGAGGTCAGTGTCAGTTTTGACCCGTTGAAATCATTGTTAATGACTCATTTTACTAGCGATACCGTCCTTACCATATCATACACGTAACATATGTATAAATATATATCTATATCTATATTTTAAAACTATGCATCTATAATCCACATATAGCAAAACTTCATTTATTAAACTTAAGCGCAATGGCAATTACTTTGCCTTTCTCATTTTCTATATTCATTGTATTATACATGCAATAACACAACTACAAATTTCATTGGTCCCGTCCACATATATATTTTTTCGATTATTATACAATGGCTGGGCAATTGATGAACATATTTTATTCGTTACTTATCATTCCCATTATTATAATTAAAATTATATAAAATATGTTATTTGTCAGAAATAGTATTAATTGGCATACATCAATTTTTATTTATATATTATTACCATATATGAATAATATCATTATCTATTATTATATCCAATGTTTGTATTGATACATTATTATAATTATATCATTGTTATAATATCTTAGGATGTCAATGTATTTATCAATTATATGCATTTCATATTTATTTATATATATATATATATTTGTATATAATGTTTCAAATATAATTCTGCCAAATATGTTATGTAATTATTACCTATTATTATATTATCAAATCAGCTTTATTGGTTGATGTTTATATTTTTATTATCAATAATAACATTCATGTTAATTTCGCCATGTTTTATATATATAATAAATATATGTATAATTAATATAATTTATGCTATAATATTTACAGAAAAAAATAAACTACTATTATGTTAATATTTTATTTTTCTACTCTGTAATTAATATAATAAAATCTAATATGTTATGTATAAATTATGATACTCAAATTTAAATAATTTTCTATTTATTATATTTGATCTATTATTGCTATATATCACTCTAAAAATAATTATATTTTAACTAAATATTACATAACAAAGTTGTATGTTAAATCATTATTTAGTTACATCAACGATTATAGTCGGTTTTAGTTGCAGCTATTAAACTGTAAAGTAACTTTGTAAGACTATATAAATGTAATACTATATATATATATAATTTGTATTTGAACTAAAAATCAGTATTATGTACAAATATATCAAAAATTATATTATACAGAGGTTTTACCATCAGTAAAATATAAAATATTGGGAAATAAATAAAGAAATAGAAAAACAAAATTAGTAATTACATAGATACAACTCGATATTATAGATATAGTGATTACTAATACTTTTAATTTACATTTTATAAATAATATTAACCACCACAAACAATTCTACATACTAAAAGCCGATTATTTATTTTCAACAAATATGGTATTATATGATTATATCCAAAATTACAAAAACCATAATTATTTAACATAGCACTCTTGTTTTTTATAGATATCCAATGTTTCCTATATTAATCATAAATCTATACAATGAAATAATCCCAGTTATAAATAATAATTAATCTATATTTATCCGAAGTTATTTGTCTTTCATCAATGAAGAATATTTGAATTTACCTCTCGTAAACACCCAGACTCAATAACATGATATCTAATTATTTATCAATTTTCCATTTGATAATTTTTCTAAGATATTTGATTATAAAAAGCTCACGTTATAGCTTTTTAAAGAAATTGTACTAAAAATAAACAATTCGGCTATCATTTATTTGTTGTGGTTTAGGATATTTATGGATACTGCCTTTTTCTTATATCGTTAGATTTGCTACACTATATATATAATAATGTAAAATAACATACTAATAATAAACTACTACCTTTATGCTGACGATTCTAATTTATCTTGACTCTTTTCCTACAGTAAATAAAAACTACAAATAATGAAATACTCACTCATAATAAACACTTAAACCAAAGTAAAACGATTTATTGAAAATATTATATCATTATTTTTATTATTAATATTATATCTTATTCGTAAATACTATAATACATACAATTTAGTATAAGATGGATGTCTTAAATAATATAATATGGTATAATGCTATTTAGTAGGTGATATTAACTAGAAATCACGTATAAACATACTATCAATATTACTTATATATGTGTGTGTGTAATCTTTATAAAATAGGAAATATTAGACACAATGTATTTAAAATATAAAAGTCTCCATTAGTAAACATATATTAAATTATATCTAATAATACTGTAATTATCAAATTCATTATATATTATAATAAATAGACACACTAAATACACATTTCATGGACATATAAGTGGTACTATGCAATTATATATAAACCCCGTTAACTACGTGTATGTAGTGGTACTACTAACTAGGCTATTTTGAACTAATTTTAATATTTTAACCTTTTTATTATTATTCATATTTATAATTACTATTATTTAATCTATAGTTCCCATTTCAGGATGCATTGTTATAATTGAATCACATCTCTGCGATATATTTATAACAATTTGTTGGCCATACTCTTTAAACTCAATAAATATATAATAATGCATAACAGTATTTATATGTATATATGCGTTTTACATTTATTATTAATAATAATAATAATATTCTATATATCTATGATAATTAAGTTCAGTCTATTAATCTTAGGAAATGTATTATCAATGTTGAATATAATCTAATGTCTTTGTTTATTGAAATATTTATACCCGCATATTTTGTTTATTATTTAGCTTGATATTTTATATTATAAGGTTTATAAAATTTATGGTTATAAACATAATTATATGATGTTATAATCAACATTTTTTGAATACACCATAATATAATATTTATATATGTGTAAAAAAAGTTTAATAATTTAAATAATATAATAGTAATACATATTGAATATATTATTTAATGTATATTTATAATCTTAAATATGGCGATTGATGGTAGTAATAATTAACTTAATGTTAATTTATTTATTTAATATTGGATTAATATATTCAAATATTATAATATTAATATATTCAATAATATTAACAGGTAGCTAATATTTTATTATTTTGTACATATCTTATCAACTTTATAAATCAATTAATAATATCTAATTTGTAATATAATTATTACTTTCATTAATAAATTATAATTATCATATATTTCAGATTCATGAACAATAATTTATAATGGGAGTGCATTTAGATACCATTAAAAGAGTAATACCAGCTTTGTCCATAGAAATGTTGGCACCAATGGGATCTATGTATTTTAGTGGAACATATATCGATTTTGGATCATGGATTTTCTTTCTAATAATATTGGATATTAACTATCCCAATGTTCTTCCTACATTCAGGGTTAGATGTTTATTATCATGAATATAATGATTATATAGGTTATTATTTATCATACAAGAGTACATATTTAATGTATTTCTCATGAAAATAATTAATATTACTTATACGTAATACAGTTTACAAATATTCAATAATTTGATACAATATATATAACTAATTAATTTGTAATTTAATTAATTTGAATTTAAGTCATTATTAATTTAATATTTTTCAATAGGAAAGCTACTATCAAACCAGACTTTGTGATATAGGAAAACTTACCATTATTTGGTTCGGTTTTAAAGTAACTATGTATATTTTACATTCGGTTATTATATTTCAATTTTAAAATATAGTAATATTTATTTATATATACTATATTATTAATAGTAGTATACAAATACTATATATATCATAGATTTTGATAGGGTATTTCACGCACCATCTAAATCTTCGGTATGTTTTTCAAAACAAACTGGGATGTAACGTTGAATCGTTACATCCCAGTTTGTTGAATAAAACAAATTAATTATTGTTTCTTATTTGAATTGTGGTGTATAGTATTCACTGTATACATAGTATGTATTACATACTACCTTTTTATCGCTATTTAAAAAAAAATGTTCTAATTTTGCATATTTATTAATAATTTATTAAATTAATATATAAAATGATTTCCTTGTTTAAATCTCGATATATATATAATGTTTTTTTATATACCTAAACGATTCTATATACGTTTTAAATAGTTGTCATAAATATTGTCGTATAATAATTCTCTTTTGTATATCTTGTTCCATAATAGTTAATATATATGATTTCCTTTTAATTTATTATTATATGGCATATACCATACCTTTGGATGAATGCATTTTTAGAATAAGCACACTTTTACAAAGTTTAAATAATAGCTTAGAAATTTAATAAGAAAATATTAATTAAAAATAATAGCGGAAATTATTTAATAAATACTTCTAGGTTATTTAAATGATCACAGGTACATGGTTATACATATTTACGAATATTTAGATGTGGGATTATATGCATTCTAACGTAATCATGAATGAAAAATAACAATATGTTAAGTGGTCCAGACTCATTTGGGTAAAATAATTGTATTCCCCAATGAAGAAAGAAATAAAATACCTGTTGTATAATGTATACATTATTTATATAATTAATCACTATAATAAAAATTATATTTCAAATTAAAATCAAGCATATATTATTTATTATATAGTGTCAATTTGCCATAATTGATATTGTTAAAAAACATTTTGCGAAGATTTAATTCCCGTTACGTATTTAAAAAAAACAGTTTATATTTTTGTTTCAATGGTATATTATCTAATGACTCTCAAAGTTAAATACAAATTCTAACAATTATAGTAGCAAATTGTTATCAAATACGATTACCATCATAAATTAAACATTTAATGACCATCCATTTGATAGAGATTACATTTTGTAAATATGGAATAATTTTTATATTTTGTCATATATTTGTCTTCAAAATCAAGAGTATATTTGATACATGTAATCGTGGCCATTATTTTAAAGTTCTGGATTATTAGAAAATCTAAAAAGTAATCTTTTTAAACTTGACTTTCTGTTATTGCATTTAACTTAGATAATTGTATATATTTTGTAATATATCATTATTAATGTGTATATTATATACATATTATTTCTTGACTATATTTAACTCTTTACTAGATTATAAATATAAAGCAATGGTAGTATTATTGAGATTAGATTTGTATTCATATTATTTAGGTTTTAATATACAGTTAAATTCATAATTATATATTCATAATCCATTTAAATCGTATATTATTAGATAGTTATATGGATTGTATGGTTAACAGAGTATTATAAACTACTTTTAATTATATTTTATAGATTAATTTGATAAATTACAAATATTTTTAATTTTTTATAAATGTTCAAAATAAAATGTCTTACTGTAAATGTCCGGCAGTACAAGTTATACATTGTACCTGTATCGAAATCTATGATATGTATATATATAAACAACATTTTATAATATATAATAAATATATATTATAGATTTAATCATTACAACATTATATGAATTATATATAATTCTATTTACAGGCAATATATTGTTTTATATTTGATTACGAAGATTGGCGTTTCATGGATCTAATTTGTATGTTCAGACATTTATTGCCGATATCTGGAATTATTTCTTTCTATATATATATTTTTTGCACGTGTCGTGCTATTGAATTGAAAAAGGTTACATGTTTTCATTAATAATTTAAAATGTGGACATATTACAAAATATAATCTATACAGCTATATAATTTTAATTAAATAGATTAAAGAAGAAAAAATTGATGTATTAAAAGACAAAATTATGCCAGAAGTAATGAGTATCATGGATAAAAGCAAAATTAAGGATTGTCGTCTTAAAGTTTGTATAAATTAAAACATACAATACATATAAATGTATCCAATATTTAATTTATACACTTCTTGATAGGATACCGAAAAAAAAACTCCCAAAAAACTATTTTATAGGAAAATTAAATTAGTAGAAAAAGAGAAAACACCTGTAAAACAATTAGTAAGTAATATTGGGGCAAGTCATAGTAACCATAATATAGATATTGTATCCGATATCAATATAAAATTGCTGTCAGAATCTCTTGATGTATATAAGGAGAAAAAAATACCCATGTCATTATTGCAAACTCGTATTGCCGAGGCAATTGATTTATTTAATAAGTAAAATGTTTTGATATCATTACTTTTGTACTTGTTAAATTTTTAATAATAAATAATTCATGTATTGATTATATGTGTATATATATTATATATATTCAGTTGATTAAAATAAATATATTTGTATACAAAATCTAAGTATTTTTATTTAATTTTACTCTACACAAGGTATAGTAAACATTTTTCTTTACAGCATTTTCTTTACTAGATATACTACATTTTTAATATTTTATTTATACATGAATTATGATTTGAATAAAATATTCCATGGATATACTGATACCTTAGTATATATTATAATACCATATAATTTGAATAAAATATTATCATATAAATTTATGAAAATACTATATTTAGATACTGCAAACAATTTTAATTACACAGTTATTGTAACAGGTTACTAATAGTAACTTACTCTATATAAGTGAAAATACGAACATATAAATAATAATTTATATTAGTAAAGTAATTAACAAGATTAGGGAGAAAATAAAACACATTACAATAATATTAATTAACAATGGTGGTATAATTAACAATGGAATAATTTAATGAGAAATTCCAAATTTAAAAATTACTTTTATAACGATATTTCTTTTAGATTAATTAGCGATAGAAAGTCTTTAGGTGCATTCTTCTTCAGGTAAAACAATATCTTTTACCGAATTTATTCCTATATCAATTGATAATGTTGTATTATTAAACAATCAACATTAACGCAATAGTGCATAAGAAAAGTGGTGTGACAAATGAAACGAATGGAATATATTCCAAAATAAGATGCCAACCTAGGATTGAATCCGACACTTTTTCGGCAATCATAATCGTGGCGGCCATCGTATTTGCGGACGGAAGAACGGGCATCACGCTGGCGTCGATGACCCGTAAACCTTGAACTCCGATAACTCTGCGGTGCGATGAGCAATGGTCAGTTCGTCGGAGATTTACCACGTCGTCGTTCGTGCGACTAACCGGCATTCGTTGTCGACGACGGACGACTCTTCGCTGACAGGTCCCATCCTACAACTTCCTGCGGCGTGATTACCCACCAACGTGTTCGAACGTACGTAGTGCTCCAAATAATCCTGGCTATTGATGAGATTTTATATTTAACTAAGTGTTGAGGGATATTGATTATAAATGTTTTCATAAAATATATGCCAATTAGTTCTCTCATATATGCATAAAGTATATGCATAAAGTATATACATAAAGTATATACGTAAAGTATATACGTAAAGTATATACATAAAGTATATACATAAAGTATATACATAAAGTATATACATACATTATATACATACATTATATACATAAAGTATATACATAAAGTATATACATAAAGTATATACATACATTATATACATAAAGTATATACATACATTATATACATATATTATATACATAAAGTATATACATACATTATATACATAAAGTATATACATAAAGTATATACATACATTATATACATAAAGTATATACATACATTATATACATATATTATATACATAAAGTATATACATACATTATATACATAAAGTATATACATAAAGTATATACATAAAGTATATACATAAAGTATATACATAAAGTATATACATACATTATATACATAAAGTATATGCATAAAGTATATACATAAAGTATATACATACATTATATACATAAAGTATATACATAAAGTATATACATACATTATATACATACATTATATACATAAAGTATATACATACATTATATACATACATTATATACATAAAGTATATGCATAAAGTATATGCATAAAGTATATACATAAAGTATATACATAAAGTATATACATAAAGTATATACATACATTATATACATACATTATATACATAAAGTATATACATAAAGTATATACATAAAGTATATACATACATTATATACATAAAGTATATACATACATTATATACATATATTATATACATAAAGTATATACATACATTATATACATAAAGTATATACATAAAGTATATACATAAAGTATATACATACATTATATACATAAAGTATATACATACATTATATACATAAAGTATATACATAAAGTATATACATAAAGTATATACATAAAGTATATACATAAAGTATATACATAAAGTATATACATAAAGTATATACATAAAGCATATACATACATTATATACATAAAGTATATACATACATTATATACATACATTATATACATACATTATATACATAAAGTATATGCATAAAGTATATGCATAAAGTATATACATAAAGTATATACATAAAGTATATACATAAAGTATATACATACATTATATACATAAAGTATATACATAAAGTATATACATAAAGTATATACATACATTATATACATACATTATATACATACATTATATGCATAAAGTATATACATAACGTATATACATACATTATATACATACATTATATACATACATTATATACATACATTATATACATAAAGTATATGCATAAAGTATATACATACATTATATACATACATTATATACATACATTATATGCATAAAGTATATACATAAAGTATATACATAAAGTATATACATACATTATATACATAAAGTATATGCATAAAGTATATACATACATTATATACATACATTATATACATAAAGTATATACATAAAGTATATACATAAAGTATATACATAAAGTATATACATACATTATATACAAACATTATATACATAAAGTATATACATACATTATATACATAAAGTATATACATACATTATATACATACATTATATACATACATTATATACATAAAGTATATACATAAAGTATATACATACATTATTACCCATAGCTTAACCTATATTGAACATCGCTTTTCGAATTGGCAGGTTTGTTTCTTTTACTTAATGTTGCTCCGATACGCTTGAATGATTCCGTATGTCCCAATTGCATTTGTAATTTCATTCCTAACGCATAAAAATAAAGTCATTGCCCGATTCTAATATTTGCGAAGTAATAAATGAAATGAACAGAAAAGGGTATTCACACAAAGCTATTATGCAATACAACATTCTCGGATGTATACATCATTTTTGAGCTAAAAGTGGTTGAATTAATATTTTATATTATTATATATTAAAATGATTATTTCGTAAAATAGAATGTAAATTTTAAATGTTGATACAATTTGTATCAGTACAATTCTTATTGGTTATTTAGATTTCGATTATTAAATCCATACATTAAGTTTGCTGATTAATAATTAATAATTCAATACGTATTAGAATAATTAGATAAGTATAATATACAATCAGAGATATTAATTTTATCTTACAAGATCAAAATATTTTAGAAGAACACTATAAAATTCTGTTTAATAATAATTTTGGTGTGAATACCTTTGAACAATATTAAATAAAGCAATCATTTACAAACAAAAAATACGATTAAATACAAAATATATATTTAAATCTTTTATATTCAATAATTAAAATAATTAATATAGAAATATTTGTATATATTTCACAATGAAAATTTGAAGGAATATAAAGTATTAGTTTTGCAATTGAACTATGAAATCAGTGTATTGTTAACCAAATTAAATTACCAAATAGGTATAAATTAGTGAAAAAATCAATCATTGAAAAAGTGTTTCGTAATTGAATTTTTAATTCAATATATTTAATATGGTATATAAAATATAGTATGTACAATTAATAAATATGTCTGGGTAGATGAATCAGAATGTGTTTGATTACATTCGTTTACTTAATTCTAGATATGAATCCACGATTATATAGTTTATTTAAAAATATTATTTGATAAATTGTATACTTATTAATTAAACTATATTCATTCGAAAGATTTAAATAAATTTACATATAAGCAAGTCGATATATTTTTAATTTAATATATAATAAATACATTTATTTTAAAATATGTATCAATATGTATTAATTTATGTATTAATATAATTTCAAAATATTTTATAAAATTTAATGAGTATATTGTGAATTATGCATAAGTCATTGGTATTATAGAATGTACACCGAATAAATTATTAAATATATAAAAATACATCATAATTGTTTATATGCATATCGTAAAATGTAATTTATTGGTTATATTTTGTTAAGTTGATTTTTTGTAAGAGATTTTTATTTAATAAAATAGATAAATTTTAAATTTGTATTTCGTAAATTATGATCTACAGGCATGTGATACTATATTAGTTTATATATTCTAATATATAAATAATATGTATATATCATTTTACTATATATTGATTTTTTTTAAATTTTAATTTAAAAAAAGTTTATTTACATACATATTAAATATTACGTACATATTAAATACCCAATCAAACAATTCACTCATTTAGATTTTAATCTGATTTTGCCCAATATAATAGATTACATTTACGCTTTAAAAATATATCATAATATATATATTTATATTAATGTGAAGTTTAAGTTTGAAATAAATAGCCTTTGGGTTTGAAATAATTATATGAGTTTGAACCCAGTTTGAAAATATAAGTATCACTTCAAGTCCAATGTTCAATTTGCAAAACTATACAATATGCAACATAAATCTATAGAAACAAACTAAAACGAAATGATTAATACCTTACCAAATCAATTCTCCAAAATAAACTGTAATTAGTTATTCATTGTAATAATATTTAATAATATCTAAAACTTAATACTAATAATAATAATAATAATTTTATAAAAATTAATAAAATAATTCAACATACTATTTTTTAATTATATTTATATTTTTACAATATGCAAAATTAAAAACCTTCAACCAAAACTCTTGCATCATTGGGATCGGCAAGGAAGTTAGGATCAATTAGTGGAACGGATGATGCATCAGTATTAGCCAATCGGATGGTTCCTTTATAAAAAAATTACAATATAAATAAAAGTTATAATTTATATAAATTAAAAATAATGTTGTCTAACCTCTGGATTTAGGATTCAATAACATTGAACTTAAATATATTCCATGTTGTTGTTTGTCATGTTTATATTCTCTCTCCCAAACCTAATTAATAACGAATGAATGAAAAGAAAAGCTTAAAGTTAAAGCAAGCTTAGCAAGTTACAAACATTTTCTTTAAAGTTCCAGATACGGTGATGGGTCTCCCCTACGAGATTGCAGGAGAGGTGCACGAGGATATCTGGAGCCAGAGAAGACTTCTCGGCCAACCGCGTTCTCACGAAGGCTAATCCACCTTGTCGGCCCAATACATTTTCTTCGCCTTTAAAAATCGTCAACAAATTACAGCGTCGATATTAATTCCTTAAAATCTAGATTCTAAAATTAAACGATTAAACAAAATTACAAACCTTGCGTATAAAATAAGTATTCCATATAATCTTTAGCGGATCGGTTGGACTTGGTTATCGGATCGACGAATACGGACGGGGGTTTATCGACGATGTACTCCATGATACACATCGGGTGGTCGTGGAAGTTATCTCCGACGGGTAAGTTCACTCTAAGCTTTATCTGCATAGATTTGAGGTCGGATTTATAATAGATATCGTAGCTATTGTCCGGTGAAGAGATAGTGCGTATATTGAATGTAAAATTAATACTAAACATAACTGAACATATCTTATAATCGTAAATTCAGTATCATTGTACTTATAAATAGAAGTATTATAAATTATATATGAATGATAATAAATATATTTTGGCGAAATTTAACTATTTGATTAATGTCTTTGTTATTATTTCTCATATTTGTGATCTCTATTTCTTATTTGATTTTATGGTCTGTTATTATTTTTATCCTAAATTGAAGACACGATATGATAAATAACCTACTACGACATATGATCTCACACAATTCATAAACAATAAGCGTTAACAATAGAAATTGTGAACAGTCGGCCCTACGCCTAACCCCGTGTTTAGTCAGATGTTCTCCGGGACCTATGCCAGACAACATCAAGATCTTCGGTGATTCGATGGCTCCAGCCGCAACCAGAACCTCTCGGTTGCACTTTACGACAAAGTCCTGGCCGTCTTTGTTTACGTTAATGCCAACCACTCTTCTTTCATTCGCGTCCAAAAGCAGCTGCAAATTAAAACATCGACATATATTAATTCATATGTATATAATATATTGCATAACAATATCTTATACATTTCTTAGAAGTTCTTGTTCATAATTTAGGAGTAAGGTTGATAATTTAGTCAACAATCGTGAAGTAGAAAGCACTCCCTACGAAGCTGCTTCATTTAGATCTCATGGCATAGACGAGAGAAAGTTAAACAGATGTCCAATTCAATAGTAAATAAAATATGTAAATGATAAATTAAGATTATAACTGTAGGCTCCGCGGCGTAAAAGTATAATAAGTGTATTGTTAACCTTGTTCACTATGGATTTAATGGAGACGTCGAGGTTTTCATTCTTCATGGCGGGTCTCAAGTACCCATCAGCCGTAGACCATCTCATCGACTTGTTCTTATTGACCTGCATATTGCTGAAACCTGCAATGGTTAAAAGAGAGTAAACTTCATTGTTCAATATATTTGTATTTGTATTATATGTAAAATAAAAGGTGCATTTGTTTTATATTTATTTTGTAAGTGACTTTAAGATATATGCAATTGTGTTTAGATTATTATAATCAGTACCAATAAAAGTCAGATGTATACAAAATATATTGAATTGTATGATTTGCTAGATTTTAATAATATAGGATGCTTTCTATTATTGAACTGATATATATATATATATATATTATTTGGCTTTTTATATTTCGTTAACAGATTAGGGTTTAAAATTAACCTTTTTTCTTCAAAATATATTTGAAAGGTAATGACTTATGTTTTTACCTTATTAAATGATATTTTGCAAATAGATAATATTTAATACACATAATAAATAAATAATTAATTGTAATATATATAGTTATGTATATTAATTATAGATATAAATTAAACATATATAACAACTATAAATATATACTTAATTTAATTATCATTTGTATTATTGTTCTCATTTATTATAGAATTTACAAAGTTCTCAAAAAATAGTTTCAATAAAGTTTTACAAAAAAAAACTGACCATAAAACTAATTTTTACAAATAAATATTAATCTAGTATCATAAATTAAATGTTATTATTATTTTACTGTTGCAGTATTTAAGCAGGTAATCTATAAATTATTTTTTATACATTAGTGATCACAATGCTATTACAAAAATTTTGATTGTATGGTATATTGAGGTTCTATTGTTGTAAATAATCTTTATTTAACGAATTTAATAAATACGGCTAATTTTGACAATACAATCTAAGATTAATAAACTCAGATTTTATAAGAAAAGCTACATATTTATGCTTATATAATTAATTAGTTCACAATTATTTAGTTTTTAATAAATATTAAATATTAAATTTTACTAATCATTCAAGATGTTTCAAAATCTTATTATACACATTTAGTAAATAAATAATATTGTAAAAATATTCAAATAAACTTGTATAATATAAAACTATTATACATATACATTTTGTATATAGTTTGCTGTAAAACAGTAATTTGAGACAATTCGGAGATATGCACTTATGAATAGCCATAAATATAATATTATGTGTATAAAAATAGAAACATATATTACATAACACTTGTTATTTGATTACCTGAATACCTTATGGAAAGTACATATAAAATAAGAATGATGCTTTTTATTTCATAAGATAAATGGATAATCAAAAATGATTGGTGATAATTATAGTTATGAAAATAGATATGATACAATCATTGTATTACAATGTGTATGTTAATATAGAATAAATAAATGTATTTTATTATTAAAATCAGATACATTTTTATAATTAATTAGAGATATATAAAAATATGTTAATTTATTATTTATCAATTTAATAACAACTTAATAAATACATAATATATATAACAAGAAATAATTATTCTAATTAAAAGAAAACTTTACATAAATAAACATTCATATAAACAATCTTTATTAAAAATATGTATATAGAAGTTACCCTTCAAATGTGTAAAAAATGTGGAAAACATATGTGTCAATGTAAGAAAAGTAATCAATAATGCTGTTACACAACAAACCGAGTTGTGAATTCCCATTGACGTCATTTACGGTGTAACCGAGTTCACGGCCTCCGTCGAGGAAACTCTCGACCAATGGTGTACGTGATAAATCGGACACAAACATCTTACCGTTAGTCCCATGGTAGCCTGTCGATAAAATGTACGATTTGTAGTTTGTTATAAAACAAAATATGAGCGATGAAATTTCTTAATATCAACGATAAAATATTACTGTAAAGTAGTTGAGTTACGATTATCTCACAGCTTATGATTTAAACTCTACATGTTAATGAACGCAATACAAACTCCACAGTTAACGTTTGATATCCAATCCTATCATTTATAACAGGATTGTTTACTGGCTTGTTTATCAACTAGACAAATCATTTATTATATATATATATTTACAACATATTACACGTAAACATTTAAATATACCTCTAAAATTCCATATTTTTATAATTATAATTTTAATATATTTAATAATTGTAATATAATGAAATAAAATATGCTATTACAATAAAATATTCAATAGACTAACATAATCAACATTTAATATTTAATTAACAATTAATATATAATTGATAATTTCCGCTAAATCTAATAATTACCTATAACTGCTGATATAAGATATCTGATAATTATTGTTTAATATCTTTTTTATTTCAAATGAAATGAAATAATGTCTTATTAGTATATTTAGTTAGTACCATAGTTCTAAAATGTACTTATATATAACTTGTACAATTTTGAAATAAAATAATTTTCCAATTTAATTTGATATTATAAATGTACAGAAAATTATTAATATTTTTGAATTTTTATTAAAATTATTATTAATAAATTTTACATTTGTTTTCATTAAACTATTATAGGGCATTCACATAACGAGATTAATACAATATACATATATTTGTATTGGTATGTGAATGTTTGCAGGTGATTCACAGACAATTTAGATTCTATTTCAGGGACAAGTACATTGGATATGTAAATGGCTATCTTTAGCATATTATACTTTTAAATTGTTTAGTCGATTTACAGGAACTAAATATATATTTGTTTGTATATTTATACAAACAAAATATAGATGATTTAAATTTATTATTATTAATAAGTCAGTAATTAAGGCAGTACTATTATTATAAAATTATATTATAATTATTATAATAATATGCAGTTTTAACAATATTTGCTATCTAATAAGCTACATATGTGTTGTGCCGTGATGTAAACATCAACAGACAATACTATCTACATGTCCCTTGTCATGCAAACACTTATTAAATATATTTTCACATTATTAAATATGTTATTTGCTACTATAACTGATTTCATAATAGTCTAATTACCATTATGTAAGGCAAAATTAAAATTTTATTAGAGAAAGATTTTATAACTACCCAAGAAACCAGATGAAGTAACTATTATAAAATAGTATGTAATAATTTTAAATAAAATATAAACATAATATATTTGTAATACAAATATAATATATTTTCACTTTTATTATATAACAAAAAAGCTAAAATAACCTGAATATATTAATCTTATATATTAGAATATTAGACTAATATACATCTAGGAAGAATAGATCATTTGTACTATACTTGAGTAGATACATTGTACTATACTGTAATTATATAGGTACTGTGATATAACTAAAATTACTTATATTATATATGAGTAAATTCATATTCTACTAAACTTGTATATATTAATTATATAGCTTCTAAAATGTGGATCTAGTAATGTATATAAATAGCAACCATATCTACATTAATCATTAAAGATCATTTTATAAACAATATATTACACAATATTAAGATATCTAGAATATAGTTTTATTAATTATAACCTTATATTTATATATAATATAAATCTATATATTAATATCAATATATAGAATATATGATATTGTATATTCACTATATATAATTATATGTTACAAATAAATGTATAACATGAACATATTAATACATTACTAAATAATAGAATTAAAATCATTTTTGAAAATTAGATATTTAAATTAGAATAAATATTTAACAAAACCTACCTGACTTAATGTATTCTTGATTAGTATTTGCTTCCGAGAGCATGAAGTAGGGAAGAACATCTTTAAAAGCCCAACCAGTACACCCTGGTGAATTAATTCGGTTAGTAAAAACTCCAAAACATATTTTGGAATATATTATATAGCGAATATATAATAGATTTGATATAGTAAATAAATAAATTTATGTAAATGTTATAATTATAAAAAATTATATAATAATTGTAAATTAATTATAAAATGTGAAGTAATTATAGTTAATATCATTAATAATACAATAAATTATAACAATGACTACATTAAAAACCATTGATTAGAGACCAGTTATCAAAATCTTCCCTGTGACCTCTTGTATAAATGGAGTAATTGATAGATGTAGAACCTCCGAGTCCTTTTCCTCTAGGGATATTAGCTTGCTGTAAATATGACAAGGTAGTATGAGTATGATAAATTCTTTATAAGAAAGTGAATTCAATGAGAATAAGAATATATTTTATATTGTGAGAATTTCTTACTTTATATATATAATCTACATTCCAAATACAAGATAATAAATACGATATATACTTTTATATAAATAATATCTAATATTAGATGAGTTGTTTAAATTTAGTGTAAATAAAATGTAAGCTAGACGGCAGTAGACACTATGAACGCAAACCTGATTTACTAGACCCCTGCAAGCGCGTTTCTGGGGCACGGTTTTATAGCGGAAATCGAAGTCTCCGCGTTGTAGGTCTTCGGCCGATGCCGGCATGTGTACCCCGGGAGATTTGGCATCGTCTCCACCGGCCTCTACTAACAACACCGAAGGCCGAGAAACGTCGGATGACAAACGGTCGGCGAGAACGTTACCAGATGCACCGGCGCCCACTAGTGGAAAAAGGCGATATACAATTAATTATAAGGTATGGATAACAACGGGGATATAATTGTTAAACGTTCATTTATTGTTATTGGGGAATATATTCAAAATAAAAGATTAAAGAATACATGTGATTGAGTAACATATTATTAAATACATACTTATTTATATGTGAAAATTATGTGAAATATATATGAAAATTACATGTTACATAAAATTGTTAAACTAAATAATGTATATAGTAGGTATTTAATAAATAACAGTTATATTTTGAAAATGATATTATATAATATCATACTTTAATATTATTATCAATAGTATATACACTTTATTAAAAATAAATTAAAACCAATAATATAGTCATAGCTTTCTTTTAATGAATCCACAACTTTTGAATGGCCAACTTTATCAGCTACAGCTTTAGATATAATTTTCTTAAACATCCTTTAAATGTAAAAATAATTCATTAGTTATTATCTAAATACAATACCAATAAATTAATAAAAATATAAATCTATATTACTCGTAAATAAAATTTCAATTTAAGAAATTTAACATGTAAGTCACATGTATATTAAACATCTAAAATATCTAAATTATTGTCAAAATATAAATAGATCTATTATGGTGAAATTAATATATAATACACTTTTTAAAAAACATAATATAACAAATATTAATTATAACATGTATTTGCAAAAGATGCCATAAAAAGTATTTTTGTTCTCAATAAAATTTAAATATAAAGTATATTTATAAATGAGACAACTCCTGACATCTATATTTTTATTTCATATTAAATAAAATTTGAATTTCAAAATAGTCAATATTTGTTTGAAAAAAATAGTATTTCACCAAAGGTTTATCGTTTACATATTTCATATTATATGTTATAACAATTATATCATATGTTAATGATTTTTTACAATCTAATTATATTGGAATAAATCTAAGTAAATGAAAATATGTGAACATTTGATTACAGCTCCACACACAATTCTTGCTAAACGGACTAGTATTCAAATGCATTATTTATAACGTAAACTCATATATAACTAAAAATATAAAATATTGAATCTTTAGAGTATTTTTATATTTTTGCTATATTACCTACACCGTATACTTTATATAGTTTTAATTTAAATTTATGATTATTTAGTAGATAACATTGTTAGATATATGATGTAAATGTAAGTAATTAACATACACATATCAAAACATAATCATTAAATATGATAATATATACCTGGTTTATAGATAATTTATTTTTTCGCACACCTTTTATATTAGTCTATTTATAATGGATTTCTAAAATTGTATTGTTCTAGTTATAATTAACTTTCTAAATTAAACTATAATCTACTCATTAAATCAACAACACACGTATGTGTCTTACGAACTCATTACAGCGATGTATGGTGTATACTTTTTACTTATATAAAGTTTATGTTATAAGTGATACATTTAAAAAACTTACTATGCTACAATATAAATTACTAAATGTAAGTGAATTATTAAAACTAATTAAATATATATTTACTTTTAAGATGTACTTTATGTTAAGTACTTATTAAAATTATTAATAACAAAGTTTAATATTAATAATAATATAAATATTATAATTTATTAACCCTTTTAGCGTCAATAACTTTTGCGTTACATGCTGATCGGAATCACTAGATTTTAGGTTTTTCATTTTTTTACTATGGTCAATAAATATATTTTTTTTTAATTATTTGGTTAAATTTACATAATATTATTTTACTAATATTTATATTCAATTAAAGTATATACATATCTCGTAAAAGTAATAGATAATATAATAATCTTTATAATAGATTTTAAATTTAATTAAAATAATTAATATATAAAAAGTTATGTTATGTAAACGGCACCGTATATTACGTCCGATTTGCGATTAAATTTTTTTAAATATTCATTTCTAATTTAGTATGGATTATTTAATTTATCATAACTCATGAACCATGCACATTTCTTATATAAAACTAATACTCATATTAAAGATATTTAACTACTACAAACTAATATATTATCTATTTAATGTTAAAATAAAATAATAATTAATTATATTCATGTAAACTATTTTTTAAAAAAATGTTTTAATATAAAATTATAAGAAAGTTGTTTATTGCTATTTTACCAAATTCAATATATAATTTAGTAATATATGTATAAAAAAATTGGGCCAGAATTCACCCTAAGAATCATCTGATGATAAATCACCTTGATCATTAGAAAAGTCTTGAGGTATAGAAAAAACGGACATATTAAAAAATTAAAAACGTAATGACGCTTTCTTTGTTTGTATCGTCTTTATTAAAATTCAAGCACTATTTTCATATGTATTAATGCATTTTATTCATAACATTTCACTATTTTAATATATTTAATAAGTTTTATAATGATATATGTAATTATTTTTTGTTCAACATAAGTAACTTTATAGATCAGATTTTCCCACCATTTAAAAAAAATATTTTCTTATTTTTTTAGTGTAAATCATCATTTATTAACAATATGGACTATTTTTCTTTAATTTTTATTCCCAACAATAAACTTATACTAATAAACAAGCATAGATCGAAAATTTTAAGTATATATATATGTTATACATTATAAAATATATGTTTTATTAAACCCTAATTGAATACAATTATTAAGCTTAATTTATTATTATTTTTTTTAATATAAGGTTAAATATTTAAATAAATTAACATATAAACTGTTTGTTATTTTAATATAACATGATACATTAGATTGTTATCTATAAAATGTATATTTTGGAATTATATTAATATAATTTAATAATTTATTTTAAGTAATTAAGTATTTAATTAATTTGCGATCCGTTCCGATCCTTCGGTTATTTCGCTAGGGATCCTCCCCGGTCATTGACGCAATAAGGGTTAAATATATTATTTTTTCATAAAGAATAATATAAATTGTGAGTATTGTATTGGGTTTAAATTAAAAACTTATGGTTTTCGTGTTCAAAAAATATATTATTCTCATTTTCTTTATTCTATAAATATATAAAATGTGTTTGTAAATAATAAATAATTTATTCATAATTTTCTTCTTTGAGATTATATAGATTTTTCTTATTTTTGTAGATTTTATTGTTTTTTTTTTGTATTATACTTTCTATTTTTCTAAATAATAATTTATTATTTCAAAAATAAATAAGAGAAATTCAAATTTAAACCACTATGTATGGTTAATAATTTATTACATTGTATAATTTAGGTTAATAGTTAATTTTTTGTAGTCATAATTTTAGAAATTTAAAAAGAGCGTCTCATGAGATAGATATATCCTAGCATACTAATGATATAGCTATATATTTTTTAAATTGATATCATTTCATATCATTTATTATTTTAATTATAAAGAAATGAAGTATTTTTATAATCTGAATTTTTAAAATATAAAATTAAAAAAATTAAAATAAAACGGATAAGATACTATTGTATTAGCATTCTTAGAAAAAATAAAGATTTAAAATGGAAAATTAAAAAAATATATTAACAAATATTGTATAATAAATTGTTAAATGTAAAAATAAATGAAAATGTACAAATAATAGTATTAGTGTATTATAAAAATGTAATGAAATATATAGTTATTAAGTGAAAATGTATTTAAAGAGATACATATAAAAGCAGATTTTGAAAAAGTCATAGAAAAAAATAAAGATAATTATCTTAATGTTCAAAATGATTAAAAAATATTTTAAAAAATTATATAAAAATGTAGATTAAAAATAATTGAAAAATCAAAATAAAATGTAGTGAAAATCATTATACAATTTATGTAAAAACTAGTAAATTCAGTATTGGTATAAGTTGATAAATATTTAATATATCACTATAGATTTTTACACCGTTAAAAAAGATGGTATATTTAAATTTTGTCAATTTTATTGTCAACATTAATTTTTTCTATTAAAATAGATATGTGATTTGGTGTTTAATTGTTTATGTAAAAATTGTTATAATTAATAATTTATTTATTTCCATTGTATTGTTGATCATGTCATGTATATGAATTTTATGTAACAATGTCTTGCAATGTGGAAATGAATAGTATAATATTATTAAATTAAGGTTAATTATGAAAGTGTAATATATTTGGAATGTAATATTCAATTGGCTAACGAAAATATAAAATTTATAAATTATTAAAAAATATAATGATATAATATTTACATACATAATTATATAAAAATAAAATTTTAGATTATGGATTATGAGGTAATTAAATAGAGCCGAAAGTTTAAATTGAATATATCAAAAATAAGTAGTTAAATTATATTGATAATTTATTAAAAAATGCAGATTATAAAGATGAGAAAATAGCTGACAAAACTAATGTAAACAGGAAGTGGGATAGTCATAATAAATTATACAATTTAATTCAAATTAATCATTTATAATTATTGACAAATACATATATTTCTCATTTGAAATTATTAATATTTCTTAAATTATTTTCATAATTTAACTGAGTTCATATATTATTGAAATTTTAATAATGCTGGTATTCATATATGATTATTGTAAGACATTTAATAATTTATTTATTTAAATATGCTTATTTATTTAAGATGCAATTTAACTTGGCTTATCTCTTATCATCATCATCAATTATTGTATTTCTTTATTTAATTTAAGTTGTCAGTGTGAGATAAATTTATAATCTATTTTGTAAATTTTGAAATCTATAATGATAATATGTATTATTTTTAGTTACAATAATGTTGGAAATTTGTGTTGATTCTATATTATCCTTGGAAAATGCAATTAAAGGAGGTTATTTTATATTATTAATTTGTATTTTTTAATTTTTAAATTGAGATATTTCAAGATATCTTTGTTAGTTGTATAATTATGTTTTTTAAAATTAATTTCTATTAATTTAGTTAATTTGTTATCAAATTTATACGTATATTTTATTTGTTGTTAAAATATCATAGGTGCTGATAGGATAGAATTGTGTTCAAACCTAAAAGAGGGAGGTACAACTCCATCATATGGTTTACATTTTTTATTAATTATTATAAAATCTATTATTAACTTATATCTCAGTTACAATTAGATATATAGTCTTTTAAAATATATCTGATAATTGGAATTGAAATTAAGATATTAATCTGGAGAAAATCGTTCAAGTAAGCTTTGACTTAATTGTTAAAATTATTTTTATGGATTTCAGGTATGACTAAGTTGGCTCGAGATCTTTGTTTGAAGGCTGATTTAAAATTATTTGTAATGCTTAGGCCAAGAGGTGGATCAGATTTCACTCTTTCGGAACTCGAAGTTGATGTTATTAAAGCTGATATCGAGGCATTAAAATCAATTGTTGATGGATATGTGTTTGGTGTTCTTGATAGGTAATACATTTACTATCTATTTCACTGATCTATTATAATTGATAATATTATTCTGAATAGAAACTTATAAAAATTATTATATTTATTTAATTTTTATACTAATATATATCTATATTTAGTAATTATAAATTAAAAATTAAATAGTAATGGCACTGTGGATAAAAGAATTTGCGAAATTATAATATGTTAGATAAGTATAATATTATATATAATAATATTAATGATGTCATTAATTTTAATAAATCACTATACATATTTGAACACCTTTTAGCCGAATGCAAACCTTTACAAGTTACCTTTAACAGAGGTTGTATAGTTTATATATTATAGTTTAGTATTATTTAAATTTTAAAAATATTTAATAGCAATTACATTGTACTTATATTATAATATTAACTAATATAGTAATTCTAATTAACTAAGATGAATTATTTTTTAGATACTTGTAATTTAAATGATTTTAATACTTACTATAATTTATTTATATATAACAGCAATTGATGTATGTTATGACTGTTTTGAATCTATTGAAACTATTATATCTCTTGGGTTTTCTCGTATTTTAACTTCGGGCGGAAAAAATACAGCATTGGAAGGTTCCGAAAATATAAAAGAAATGAAATCTAAGGTGATTTTATAGTTATTTTTTATATTGATATATTCTTAACATTTTTATGTTTACTTTTACTAAAATTGAAGACTTATATATAATTGAATATACAACTAATCAATTTATATTATTTTAGTTAATACTTATATGAATATTGCAACTCAAAGTACATATATTACTTCAATCTCCCTATAGTTATAGATTTATAGATAATAGATAGATAGATAGATTAGCATATAGATAAATATTTATAGATATTTATAATAATTCATTTATATTCTCATTATTATTATAATATATATATATATATATATATATATTTATTATTAATGATATTTTATTATTAATGATATTTTATTATTAATGATATTTTATTTAATATATATTTTAATAAAATATGTATATATTTGTAGTATAAATAAAGTTGTAAAGTTAGTAATAATTTGTAATAATAAATGATATTATATATTAGTAATACAAATGTATTTTATTCAATTAAATATACAATTATTCATATATGTAATTATTTAGTATGATATAAAATTTCTTAGCGTCCACAAATATTATATTCAATATTATATATCTTCTAAATATCTACGATTGAAATTCATTTAGAGTTTAATACAAAATACTTTTTTCTTCTATATTATTCTAGTCCAATCATATTTACTCATCTAATATTTTTCAATATTATTTTATTTATCTTAAAACATTACCTTATAAATAAATATTTATTATGTTCTATCTTAATATAATTCGTCTTTATATAGTAATATTTATGATAAATATAATTTTTATTAACTGCCAAGATAAAATACATGAAGAGGAAGATGTTGAAGATGATGATATCGTAGTATGTAAATATAAGTGTTCAGAAGGTCAGTTTTGTATACTTCAATATAATTATATTATATTTTATCATACTATTAATAATACTACTATTATATATATATATATATATATATATATAATGATATCATATATAATTTACGAAATTATAATATTTAACTATTCATATATCTTATATAATTATAAATATATATATAATATAAATAGTTATGATTATTATTATTAATAGTAATGTTATATATTTAATAGTATTTACAATGCTAATTACATAGATAATAATAATCTATGTATAACGATTTTGAATATTAGAGATTATATTCTTATTCAGATAAATTTTATTTTATAATATATATTTTATTAAATTATAAGATATATTTTGTATAATTGATATACAATATATAAATTATATACTATATCATCTATTATTAATGTTATGTATACATGTTATTTAAAATAATAACAAAACAAAATAAATTGCGTAATTTGTATAGATAATAAATATAAAAAACATTAAATATATTATTTACTATTTGATAAATATTCAAAATAATATATAATATAATATTATAGTATACAATTTTAAAAATAAAATACTCATCTAGTTAATAATATACAATGTATATTTACTTATTCCACAATATAGTTATAATAATTTATAGTTTATTATTGATTATGTTGTTGAAATATAAAATAATATTTATTATATAAGTTTTATAAGTAATACATATTTATTTACTATTTTCAAATATTATTTTAAAAGCATGGAAAGTTGCTCGAAAGAAGAATACTTACAGACCAAAGAAACTCGGTTGTAAAGTAAAGGGAATTAATGTTTGTAATATGTGTATGAAATAAGATATATTGAATTATATTACTTATTAAGGATATATTAGAATTTAAAAGATTTTACCTAAGATACATTTTTTATTTTCATA
This sequence comes from Osedax frankpressi, assembly GCA_964035775.1. NCBI lineage: Eukaryota > Metazoa > Annelida > Polychaeta > Sabellida > Siboglinidae > Osedax > Osedax frankpressi. The sequence goes on from OZ038314.1 coordinate 12,444,283, forward strand.
TATTTTAATACAATGTATATGATATATATTTATTATATATGATTATATTTTACAATATATTGTTTTATATATTCTAGTTAGATATACAGTGAATATATAATTTCCTAGGAAACTAGTATTCCTAATAGCGAGGAGTGTTGTAATGACCACGATGTATGTTACGGAGAATGTGATAGCGATCCTTTACTCTGCGATATCATATTTTCGAAATGTCTCCGTAAGAAGTGTGCGAAGGTGTTCAACGAAAATGCGAAGAAAGGTTTTTCATGTATAGAATTTTTATCCTATACGAATATAATCCAATTCCAATTAATATATATATATGCAATATTACATGATATTATTACTCATGTTATTTGTACGATATAGAATGCATGAAGGCAAAGTACAAAGTAACGGGATTTATGAAGGAACACGGCTGCAAGACCTACCTGGCTATTCAGAAACGCGCGTGTCGTTGTGTGGAGGATTTACGCCGACCCAACCAGGAGAACAAAAAGATCAAGAAAGAACGTAAGAAGGACAGCAAGAAGTCTTATTCAAAATCTTACAGTTACGATCCTAATAATGAAAATGCTCCAAATATTCAAGATCAAGTTAATGAAATGCTCAAAAAACAAAAAGAAGATCTGTGATATAATTTATAATATTATATTTTATAAAATAAAATTCTAAATAATATATTAGTTATTATTTATGTGATGTTACTTATTATAGAGTATAAAGAAAATATATTCATAAAATGTTAATATATTTACATGTTGATGTATATGTAATATGTAATGTTTCATTAAATAATTACATTATATATATTTCTACTTTAGATTCAATTTACTCACTTTCACTATATTTCTTAATTAATCGCTAAACTAAGTATGTTGTAATACAATTGAACTACGTATATTAAACCTAATATAGTTTTTTTCAAGGTAATCTTGGATTTAATAAGAAATTATTTACTGATATTTTTAGAATATTATTTTAAATCCGAATATATATTTATTTGAACTCTGTTAAAATTGCTGTTAGGTAAACAATATTATCTTATAAGTTTACATGTTGTGAGTTAAATCCAATTAATTTACAGGCCAATGAAAGAATACTGATAATTGCAGGTTTCATTTTTATTTCAAGCATCATTAAATAATTTTCACTACAGTTATAAATAAATAATTTGTAATAAATTTATAAAAATCAATTTAAAAAAAAATGAAATTCAAAGGTGCTGGAATTAATGGTAACAATATTCAAGAAGTTCAAAATATGTCAAATGCTGATGAGTTCCACGGATCAGCAAAGATCATGGATCTTGTCACTGGACTTTATATCACAAATGTTAATAGTGTAAGTCGAATGTCTGATTATCTGAAATCTATTAAATGAACATTTATTAAAAAAGCCATATGTTTGTAATATTACATTTCATGGAATTTAAAGTATGTTGATTTCATTATTCATGCATTATAATACCCATAATTGAGTATTAATAAATGTATTTAAGATGTATATTATGTTTGATACACAAACGGTAACTACTTTTTCGTTTATTTATTATATTTAATATGTTATTAATTTGAATATTAATACATACTTTTAATAAAATTATATTTAATTGATCATATAGTCGCGATTTATATACAAATAATTTGTACAATCAAATAATATTTTAATAATATAATTACATAATTTTATAGCTAGAAATTTAATATGAAATTTTGAAATAAAATTTGTATATAATTTATTAATTCAAATCAATTTGCGTAGTAAAAACATATAAAATAAATAATAATGATATTAGTAATAATTAATGTGTGATAATAGTCGCTATGTATATACACACTTGGAGACTCTCAGCAAAAAGTAAGTGTATATGAAGAATAATAATACTGAACATTAATGTAGTAAAAGGAGAGAGAGAGAGAGAGCAAGAGGGGAGTAAGATAGATTTTATAGCGAGTCCATCGACATCTATAATGCTTTACTCCGCATCCGAATTTGGGTAGTTGTGTACTCTATCTCTGTAGCCATTGGCAAGACAAGGCATCGACTCCAGCTCCTCGTCTGTAAACATTGTATAGAGGGTAACATTTCAACGCGTCTTGATGTCGGAGTCGAAGGATTTATTATCTAGTTACGCCCGAAGCTAATCGTAACCGTCGCTGAGGTCATTCAAGGTCGGCGCCATTGCGGCTAATGTCGTCCACTTGTCAATCAAATCGTCGCGAACGTTTGCTACTTCTCGGACCTGATCGAGTGGCATCACAATTCCATTTGCCGTTACTGTTCTGTTTGTAGTAATAATGTGATTATGATATGTTATCGTAGACTATATATAAATAACGGTAATGCTAAATACCATCTACTTTGTCAGACACTATTATTCACGTTATTTGTTTTATTGTGATTAATAATTATTTAAATAAAAATTGATTTTTAATTATTGCATTTTTTTTCAACTCGAGATTAATTTATTTTCGTCGCGAATTTAATTTACACTATTTATTAAATCAATATCAAACTTGCCTATATGGAGCTATGTGGGTGTGCGAAGATCTCGGGATATCGTCCGTTGAGTTCTGCGAGTTCAACGGATCTCGGTAGTGACCAATTTTTAGCGGTGGAGGTATTTTTTGGTGGCATGCCATCGATTGCACTGCGGGGGTCTCTGGGAAATCGTCGTAGCAACGCTGGGGTGGAGCAGGAGCTGCTAAGGGTCCTGTCAACCGATGCAGATGATGAAATAGTCATATAAATATACAATTTCAATATAACTGCAATTTAGTATGTATGGTATTTAAGGTGGTGAGGTCATTTATTTACATTTACTTCGACAATATATTCTGCTGAGAGTCTAGCAGGAAAAGTGAATATATTGTGGAGTATTAAATTGTTAATAGTATAAACTACAATTATAAATCTATTATTACTAGAAATCATAATAATGAAGTTATACGAAATTTTAAACTCAAGAACTTACAAATGTTTATCTACTACTAGCGAAACTAATTTTGTTAATAAACTGGCTAAATAGACAGGAACTTACTGTATGAGTCATTGTGGTTTCTCCTCAAACTGTTGGTACCCATGTACCCTGATCTAGGGTTGATATATGCATCTCGTTGAATATACATCTGTTGAAACATAATGGGTGGTGGTATTGAGGGTAAGAGATTACGTCGTAGTCAAATTTATATTGTAAGTTGGGATTTTTATATAAATATATAACGAATTTCAATTAGTATCCTTTCATTTTCATATAATTTCTATTAATTTATCTAACCAAATATATGACTGTTTATCGCACAACTCCTATGTTGAAGCTATCTCAACAAAACCATCCGTACACATTACAAAGCCATATACCAACGGTGTCATGAGCGTCGGATTTCGGCGTCGCGTGCACCACTGCTAATGAGTCGTAGGCATCTCGTTGTCCGTTTAAACCGTTCATCGCATACGGGCCAAAGTTCTTCTGTCGTTGGATATCGACCGCATACGCCTCTCGCGATTGATCGATATGTTTACTGTCTGTGCAGGTTAAATCGAAATTACCTACAGTATGAATATCTGCGGTAATCGTTCGGATGCAGTTTAATTAATTTGATTTAACTGAGCGAAACCAAAACGTTGCTGCAACTATTCGAAACTATTTCCTACGAAATAGCTCTTACTGTACGTAGTGACATTGACATTGAGACATCAGTAACATTGAGATAACCGTTAACTAGACTACATTTACTTTCCATCGCTAATCACTACCTATACGACCACGCCTTCAACGCCGTCCCTACAATTAAACTCCGACCTACAGGAACACATATGTTCCTTCGTACTGACCGAGTCTCTTCTGTTGTCGGTGTCTCCAGGCACACATAGATACCAATATGATGAGTACCACACACATGGTAGACATTACACAACCGACCACGATGTAAAGCAGACGGTCCGAAGTTGAAGTCCTTGACCTCCGATTATTGCTAAACGGCTGAAATAAACATCGGATTATTACTAAACGGCTGAAATAGATGTCGGATTATTACTAAACGGCTGAAATAGACGTCGGATTATTACTAAACAGCTGAAATAGACGTCGGATTATTACTAAACGGCTGAAATAGACGTTGGATTATTACTAAACTGCTGAAATAGACGTCGGATTATTACTAAACGGCTGAAATAGACGTCGGATTCGTTAATAATAATTACGATGTTAACGGCGTAACTGATTAGTTATTAAAAATAATTATGGATAGATAATCGGAGGTTCTTTCATCCTTGCATCATGATTACATAAATGAAACTTGCCGGAACCAAATGATTTAGCTTATCTAAGAAAATGCACCGATATCAGAAATTAAGTATTCACTTACGGATAGCGTTGTAGAGGAGGGTTCTTTGAATTGATTTTCTTCCGGATTATCAGGAATTCCTAAACCGTGTAAACCTGCTATTTCAGAAATAATTCACTGAATTTAACTCAATAACATCAAATTTAATTTTTATTAACGACTTAAAAATATAATCTAATAGTTTATTATATAATAAATGTTAATAGATATCTCTAGATATAATAAATTTCATAACTCTTAATAATACATTTATTTGAGAATATGCAATCTTATAATTGATGAATAAATGATGTTGAAATGCATTTATTATTGTATAGCATTTTTTCAATAAATATTCTTGACCTAATATTGGCATTGAAATCGCAGAAGTTTTCCAACTAACCATTTGTTTTGGCGCTGACTCTGTTACTGATGGGAGACTCGCCCATGGAATTATAAGCTACGATGGTGAATACGTAGTCGGTATTGGGAAGGAGATCTTCGACGGTTCTTGTGCTGGAGAGGCCCTTCGAATTGATTGTAAGTGGATCGCCATCGTCGGCGTATATCGAGTAGATGATACGGAAGCCTTCTATATGATCGTTGGCGTTCTGGTCGGTGTACTGTGGATGCGAGGGGATATGGTGTGGGTTTTGTAATGATAGGGCTGTAGGGGTGGGGGCGAAGAGTACAGTTGGTTGTAGGAAAAGAGAGTCACGGAGAACTTCAATATCTTATCGAGGTTGTGGTCGGCGTGTTGCTTGGTAAGTTGTGTCTAGAGACTAGAGGTAAAAGATTGAAATGTTGTGATATGAAACGAAGAGAACAGAGTTTATGAATTCTAGTCAGTTGGGAGTGAACTGTGCTAGATAATATTATGTTATAATATTATGTTGATATAGTGGTGGAGTTAACAAAAGGTACTTGTAGTTGAGAATATTATGTGATGGGAGGTGTTGTAATTATGTAAGAGTAAATAGAAGTTAGGATAGAGGGAAGGTGGATACTGAAATAGTAGTAAAGAGATTGTGAGGATAGTGTACAATTTAGAAAAATATTACAGCAATTTGTCGTTTTTAATAACCAGTAATGAATTTGACATTAGTGTGATTGTGGAGAGTTAGAAAACAAAGTTAGACTGCGTGATGTTGACGTAGGTGTAGTAAGTAATTACTATAGCAACACAATATAAAGAGTACAGAGATTCATTACGGTACACGGAAGTACAAATCGCTCACCTGCCATTTTATGAGAATAGAACTGTCCGTTAACGGCCTTGCTACCACAATCTGCGGAGCAATCGAAGGTGTGCCTTTTGACTTTCCAATTGAAATGACGGCTGATCTGCTCTCTACTCGTCCTTTAGCGGTCAGGTACACGTAGCGAACCTTATATGCAACACCTGGTAACGCATTTGTACGATACGTTGAATTAGAAAATAATTATAATATATTTGTAACTTCAGTAAATAAAATTAACAATATTTATTTAATTGAAATCAAACTATTATTACAAGTTTTCATAAACCAATATCAAATATATATTTATAGTTACATTAATTAACGATAATAAATGAAGACAACTATTTTTGTTACCTACCGGAATCAAATTTATTATTATTCATCTTCCCTGAAACATTTTCTTTTCCAACTTTCTTAAGTATACTCCATTTTTGACCTTTTCTGTTTATCCTAGCTTCGATCTAAAAGTGAAAATAGAAATAAATATTGACTCCGTTGTTATTGTTTCGAGATTGTTAGAATTACAACTAACCAAAATGCCAGTACTTGGACCTTTATACCTCTTCCATAATAACTTAATCATTTTGTGTTTGTTTTCAATTTTAGGTCGCGGCAGTTTCTCTATTTCAAAGAAAAAAAGTTTTATAATAAAATGGCTAATTTTGAAATAAATCATTTATTGAAATATAATTTAAATAAATAACCAATTAATTTTAAAAGAATGCTACTTATTTAAAATGCAATTTAATAGTATCTCAGTTTATTAACAAAATTACACAATCAATACAGAATCAACTGTAGCATTTAAATTGTCTGTTATTGAATCAGAATGTTGAATGTTACATTCAGTTTGAATTGCATGAAATATGAAATGAAGTGAATTTTTTATTTACTTCTATTTCACCAAATTCAATGTAATATCGACGAACCATTTGTTTGACCTTCAAACGCATTCTTCTGTTCCCCATTCGCCTCTGTAACGGACATTTGATTTCAAGGGGACATAAAAATGCTAGTATTTGAATTAAAAGAATTAGCATGCATTTGAATATTTTCAAAGCATTGTCTGCGATTATCCGTAGCTTTGGTTACGTTGTACCTATTGCAAATCGAAATGTTCCATGCGATATTCATGCTTCGCATGCTCGATGTTAGTTAAACGAAAACCGGTACGGCGAGTAAAAGTTAGTGGAATAAAACAATTGGGCAATACATCAACGGGATCGCTTGTTAGGTGGAGGTTGGTTCATGTTCGCGGGCGCGAATTCTAGGGGGGGCGTGGTTAGTGTTCCATGCACCAGCGGTCACCATTTTTACGCCAAGTCAAGATGTACCGAGGTCTTTGTTGCTGGCGGCTGTTCGCCCGGATGCCTCCTACATACCACGTCACCTCGTCTCTTGACCACTGGTCATCGGGAAGTCGGCACGAGAAGGTTACGTTACCGCCCGCAATGGCAGTACGCTCCTTGGTCGCCGGACCTGGATCTCCGGGACTGGATTCGCCTCTCCTTACTAACACGAATATAACATGTCGTTGTACATAGCCATAATGTACATAGCCATAATGTACATAGCCATAATGTACATAGCCATAATGTACATAGCCATAATGTACATAGCCATAATGTACATAGCTAGAATGTACATAGCTAGAATGTACATAGCCATAATGTACATAGCCATAATGTACATAGCTAGAATGTACATAGCTATAATGTACATAGCCATAATGTACATAGCCATAATGTACATAGCTAGAATGTACATAGCTAGAATATACATAGCTAGAATGTACATAGCTAGAATGTACATAGCTAGAATGTACATAGCTAGAATGTACATAGCTAGAATGTATATAGCTAGAATGTACATAGCTAGAATGTACTCAGCTAGAATGTACATAGCCATAATGTACATAGCTAGAATGTACTCAGCTAGAATGTACATAGCCATAATGTACATAGCTAGAATGTACTCAGCTAGAATGTACATAGCCATAATGTACATAGCTAGAATGTACTCAGCTAGAATGTACATAGCTATAATGTACATAGCTAGAATGTACAGTTCGTATGTTCACTCGGTGAGAAAACAATTATGAATCGACGTATCGCACGTAGATTACTACACACAATAGAAACTACACAAACGTTTACTAACGTACCCGACAATGGATACCATGTGACGTCATACAACGTAAACTTAACATTTAAATCAAATGAAATCGTAGAATTCTCTTGTAATGTGAATTGTGAAAACGTGTGTTTAAATACAATTTAAGTGTGAAAACATATACTTCTTGTACACCATAAACGATATTGTACACAATTGACATAAACCATATTCTATTTATAGACCATTGTTTTGCAATACTTACGTTGTAAACGTGTAAACCTGTAACATCAAGAGTCTAACCTCTAAGCGATTGTATCCTTCTCGAATCAACCAGCCAAGTCTGGCTATCCTCGTGCAACAGGCCGGAATCTCCGTCCATCCATGTGACGTAAGCCTGGTAATAGCCGTAGTGTTTCTCCTCAAATGCATTGATGTATAGTTCATTGTCTGCGTAGAGTTGTTGGTTATAATGGATTGTGGTTAGCTCAACGGATTCACGTAAGTATAAATGTATTCGAGTTCGTGTATTTATAGCGTTATAGTAACCGAATTCTAAGTAAAGTTGGACTCATTATTTTTCAAACGAAGATAAAAACAAGTTAGTTAATTAACTGCCTATGTTAACATCTCTTCGACGTCAGTGTTGTTAACATATGTCAATTAGAGGATGATAAGGGTGCGAGTAAAATATAAACTCTATGACTCATACCAGGAGCTACCTATTATATCATTATCGAGGTGCTGAACTAAACTTCATGTAGTGCTATAATTTAATTATTTCTTTCCATATATTTACTTACTCTCCCTCTGATTTTCCCTCTACCTCTCCCTTACCCTTACCTTACCCCTCTCCCTCTTCTTCCACCCCCCCTCTCTCTCTCTCTCTCTCTCTCTCTCTCTCTCTCTCTCTCTCTCTCTCCCTCCCTCCATCCCTCCCTCCCTCCCTCCCTCCCTCCCTCCCTCCCTCCCTCCCTCCCTCCCTCCCTCCCTCCCTCCCTCCCTCCCTCCCTCCCTCCCTCCCTCCCTCCCTCCCTCCCTCTCTCAGGCTCTCCATAATTTAATTAAACATGCATAAAGTACATAGGTATTTGCATATCACACGCTACCAAGTTAATATAACCCACCGCCGGCACCCTATCCGAAGATAATTTGTAATATAAAAATATATAATATGCATATATATGTAATCGAAGTTGCATAACACCATTGTTCCTATAACTGTGGTTATACCACCAGGAATTTACATATATTGTTATCGGACACCGTGTATTAATACATGCGACATAAACTCCATATTATATAAGGTTAAAGTTACCATTCCGAGATGCTATTGTAAATAACGACACGTAGATACAGAACAGACGACAGAACAGTACGACAGAACAGTATATATAATTCAATAATAAAACCATAAAATCAGGGTTAGTTAAGGTGGTGATAGTGTTCATTTTAGAATGTACCCGTGATTATTATAGAATATATAATATACTATTAAGTTACTTTACTATTAAGTTACGAATACTACTAAGTTACGAATACTACTAAGTTACGAATACTACTAAGTTACGAATACTACTAAGTTACAATTAATTAAATGTGTATGACCTTTAATCGCGTGTTTGACCACTACGGTTATATTTGATGCACAAAGAGACACAAGAGACAATGGCAATAATGAATACGACATATACATATTAGCATAGCTATTAACAAACTGACCTGTAATGATAACTTCCTTATTGCCTAGGAGAGTAGCTCCGTTGAATTTCCACGTCACGTTACTCGGACTAGACAGTTGCACCACTAAGCTCAGGGGCCTGGATATCGAGGCATCAACGTGCCATTTGCCTTTGCCGGTAATTCGCGCTACATCTACGAAATGGAAGTGAGGGGTGCCCTACATTGGTTCCGGATTACATCAAAGTGATTATTACATCATATGCTTATTACATCATGTCAACGCTTTGTTGATATTTAAATATGAATTTTTTAAGTAAAATTCGGAATAATCTCAATTAAATAGATCAATAAAATATGCGTATATATATGTATATATGTATATTCTACAAAATAAACCGTTCTATTAACATTACTAGATAAGCTATTCTAATACACATATACAAATATTCAGTATACACACCTTTAACATTCAGTGTCAATATCCTACTTACAACTCTTCTCCTGCGATCGTTCTGAGATTCGCAAATATATTGACCTTGATCTGATCTCTTGACCTTTGCGAACAATAAGTTACCTGGATATAGGAGTTTAGTATCATAAGTATGCATCCTATATATAATACATATATACATCTAAACTGGTTACCACGGCATATATTGTAGATTATGTTCTATATTTAGACTAATTAATTCGGATTGTTTTAATTTACGGACCAAGTAAATTAACTAGAATTGAAATGGTATCATAAATTATCAAATTAACATTGAGTTCGTTGTTAATTTAGTCCTTTCGACCAAGGTTATGAAGATGACAAAGTAGCCTTTAATAAAGTCATAGGTTTATAGACAATATTCACTTGGCATGTAAATTTAGTACCTACTCTATTAATGCATATACAAATTATATATATATATATATATATATATATATATATAGAATATATGTATATATATATATATATATATATATATATATGTATATATATATGTATATATATATATATATATATATATATACATATATTCTATTATATACCATTGTTATATTTATTCTTATATTATCGAAGATTACATTATATTGTGAAATTGTCGGTAGAAAATCTCATTGAAATTGATGAATTGCATACCTTTTTTTCCAATATAATAATTCACTAGTAAAATCAAACGCGAATCTGTATCAAATCTGTATCGATACCTTATATACTGATATGGTATGCCATTGCTGGTGTTAAATATATAATAATGCGAATTTACTAAATGTGAAGAGTTCTGCTAACAATAAATCCCCATTATAATATTCAGATACGAGCTGATGGTACACTACGATTGTTATTTAGAAGTTATTAGCAATTCGGGAGGTCGCAGCTTCGAGATTGTTTACAGGCTTTTAAATCAAAAAAAGATGTTGTTTTATCGCATTTTAGAATCTGTATTAACTTAGTATGCTTTTGTAGCGATAATGGCTTTATTTAAGTAGTTTAGCATATAGTATTGTAGTTCCTCTGTAATCTAGTATTCAAGTTAATAATACAAGCGTATTGTGCTTTGTTAATCAATTGTAAATGAAACATAATTATTAAATCTTTATATTATTATTATATTATTAAACCCATAGATTTAATAATAATAATAATAATAATATAAATAATATAAATATATTGTAGATATAAGTATGTTTCAATTAGGCACACCTTTCATTTTTTAAATATATAGTATATATATATATATATATATATATATATATATATATATATAAGCCACAGTTAATACATGTATTAGTGAATTTATAATCAATTATATATTTTCAATCGGCGCCAAGTATATATATACATAATACACTGTACAGTGTACAATGTACAGTGTACAATGTACAGTGTACAATGTACAGTGTACAATGTACAGTGTACAATGTACAGTGTACAATGTACAGTGTACAATGTACAGTGTACAATGTACAGTGTACAATGTACAGTGTACAATGTACAGTGTACAATGTACATTGTACAGTGTACATTGTACAGTGTACATTGTACAGTGTACATTGTACAGTGTACAGTGTATAGTGTACATTGTACAGTGTACATTGTAAAGTGTACATTGTAAAGTGTATAATGTACAATGTACATTGTACAATGTACATTGTACAATGTACATTGTACAATGTACATTGTACAATCTACATTAAATGTACATTAAATGTACATTGTACAATCTACATTAAATATTGCACAGACTCGAATCTATTAATTATTAATTAAACAAATGTTATTCTTCAATATAATGGAACAATCGGATGTAGGAACAAAGAGATACTCTTTTTACTAAACAATACAGTCGATCACTGCTTTTGGTAAAATGAGCTGCTGGGTTGGTATCAAATCAATAAAGACGCGCAAGGAAAAAATCAAAGTGATATAAGCAATAAGTTTCAATAATTAATATAACTAGATGAACTAAAGATAGTATTGTTTATTATGTTAACAAAACTAGTAGATATCGGCATATATAAATATTAATATCAAATTTCCGATATCAAAGGAGAGAGGGAGAGGGAGAGGGAGAGGGAGAGGTAGAAGGAGAGGGAGAGGGAGAGGGAGAGGGAGAGGTAGAGGGAGAGGGAGAGGGAGAGGGAGAGGGAGAGGGAGAGGGAGAGGGAGAGGGAGAGGGAGAGGGAGAGGGAGAGGGAGAGGGAGAGGGAGAGGGAGAGGGAGAGGGAGAGGGAGAGGGAGAGGGAGAGGGAGAGGGAGAGGGAGAGGGAGAGGGAGAGGGAGAGGGAGAGGGAGAGGGAGAGGGAGAGGGAGAGGGAGAGGGAGAGGGAGAGGGAGAGGGAGAGGGAGAGGGAGAGGGAGAGGGAGAGGGAGAGGGAGAGGTATTAACATTAAGGGTATGATATTCTGTTTGTGAGACAATCTATCCAACACATGACCTGTTAAACTATCACAATACCCTAGTTACCCTATATATCTTACTGTTCCATACTCCAGGCTATTCATTACATCACCATATAAATGTCAAGTATTCTCTAGACTGGGGATGCTCTAGGCTTTGGTGTTTTTATAGTTACCGCTAATGTTACATTTCCTAAACTTCTAAAGTCTATAAACTATAGTCTTAAGCTTATGACATAACTCATCGGAGAGATAGAGAAACGCAGTTATGCATTTCTATATCTATTGAAGTAAATAAGATGTCAAGCTGTGAGAGAGACTAGATATGGGGATATGATGGGTATAGGGATATGATGGGTATAGGGATATGATGGATATAGGGATATGATGGGTATAGGGATATGATGGGTATATGGATATGATGGGTATAGGGATATAATGGGTATAGGGATATAGGGATATTATAGGTATAGGGATATAATAGGGATATGATGGGTATAGGGATGTGATGGGTATAGCAATGTGATGGGTATACGTATATGATAGGTATAGGGATATGATGGGTATATGGATATGATGGGTATAGGGATATGATGGGTATATGGATATGATGGGTATATGTATATTATGGGTATAGGGATATGATGGGTATATGGGTGTGATGGGTATAGGGATATAATATGTATAGGGATATAATGGGTATAGGGATGTGATGGGTATAGGGATATAATGGGTATAGGGATGTGATGGGTATAGGGATATAATAGGTATATGGGTGTGATGGGTATAGGGATATATTCACAAATATGTGTGAAATATAAATTACTTGTATAAATACCTAAACCAAATACGCCCAATACCATACGCAAGTGTAGATATAAAGCAGTCGTAACCTCCCTATAGGGAAATACTTCATTAAGTATGGCAGGTGTCAGGTGTCATGTATGGTGATATGCGCTTTCAACGAGTCCAACCTCGGGGGGCTGTTGATTTGACAGACCCATGGGCACTAACCTATGGTACCAGGCATGGGTCTAATTCTATTAATAGATACGATAATCAAGCGCATGCGCGTGTTATCTCGCTAATTGGAGATCTTGTTAGTACAATCAAATCACGGCTGTAGCTATTGAATATAGCCCTCTAATATATAGCACCAGGCTATACTATATAATACAATTATAATAGTATATATCATAGAGAGATAACGATCAGCAATACTAATTATAGTTAATCATAGATGGTATATTATAGATAGTATACAATAGAAATAGATGTTGTAACTATATTAATATACATTAATATGTATATATGTTATATATAAATGTAAATATATATATATATATATATATATATATAAATATATATTAATATATATTATACATAACATTATATATAACATATCATACATTAAGTATTATACATATAATATATTGTTAACATGAATATAAATATGTACACAATAATGTGTACGACAGGTTAAATAATTATTATAATTATTATAATAATGAATTAAACACAATATGTCGTGTTATTTATAATCAACAATAATTCATATTGTAACAATTGTATTCAATATATTGTAATGTAAATTAAAAAGTATGATGCAGTATTTTATGTATTCTTCAATACAATTATATTTCTATTATTCATTATACTTATATTATTATATTATTATATTATTATATTATTATATTATTATATTATTATATTATTATATTATTATATTATTATATTATTATATTATTATATTATTATATTATTATATTATTATATTATTATATTATTATATTACTATATTATTATATTATTATATTATTATATTACTATATTACTATATTATTATATTATTATATTATTATATTACTATATTACTATATTATTATATTATTATATACTTATATTATTATATTATTATATTACTATATTATTATATTACTATATTACTATATTATTATATTATTATATACTTATATTATTATATTATTATATTACTATATTATTATATTACTATATTACTATATTATTATATTATTATATACTTATATTATTATATTATTATATACTTATATTATTATATTATTATATACTTATATTATTATATTATTATATACTTATATTATTATATTATTATATTACTATATTATTATATTATTATATTACTATATTACTATATTATTATATTATTATATTATTATATTATTATATTATTCTATTATTATGTTATTATATTATTATATTATTATATTATATTTTATCTTCCTATATTAAATATTGAATATATAAATATACACTATTTTACCTAGGTTCAACATAATGTATCGTAAGAAATATATACAATTTAAACATATAGCATAATTTATAAAGATATCATTTTAAATGTGTGAATCTGCGGGTAAATGTACTTGCGAATTCCATAAATTCGTGGTTGCATAACATTTAATTAATTTAGAGACGACCTAAGTAAAGATCCTAAGTGGATGGATTTACGAGTTTTAATATCTGCGAGTTATGCAATGAAGTTAACCATGGGAACATGCCGTGAGTATGGGATATCGCCCCATTGATAACAAATTGATTGACGACATTGCCATAATGGGTTTGAGATAACGGTTAGTTATATAAGCGAAGAGAAATAGAATTGTATTTTTATCGCCAGGTTTATTTGTTTAGACTATTGTCTTTAGGAAGTGACACCGGAAAGGTGGACATAAGGTTGTAATGTTATTTTGATAGTATAAGTGGTGTATTAAGAAGAGTGAATGATTTGGATTATCCTATTGTTTGACATATGGTGTTAGGTACATTGTTATATATTAATTAGGAGTTATTGTTAATTAAAATGTTAAATGATCTATTTCATCTATTAAGAGAGATTTCATATATATATATATATATATATATATATATATATATATATACAATATTGTATATATGAAACCTCTCTAAATATATAAACAATAGTTGGTTATGATTAATTAGCATATATGTTATTTCAATATTTAATTATACTCAACATGTCGTGCATAGAAAAAAACTTATATATTCCCATTGTTTGAAAAGATATATTTCGCAAACAAAGATGAAAACAGAATCGCGCTAGCTGCTGCTTGACCGCTAGTTGCTGGTTTACCGCTAGCTGCTTGACCACTAGCTGATGGTTTACCACTAGCTGCTTGACCGCTAGCTACTGGTTTACCGCTAGCTGCTGGTTTACCGCTAGCTGCTTGACCGCCAAGGTGTTGCGGCTACTAACCGAATATCTGCGTTACCCTGGACTCATCGTAAGGTGTCTGGTCGATACGTTGCCATGATACCGCCGGAATTGGGGAACCGTGAGATACGCATTCCAGAGATACGTTAGTCTGACCTTCGTATACAGTGACCTCTGAACCCCGAGATGTACCCACGATACTGGCCGAGATAAATGCGACTGGAGCTGTGTGGAATAGAGATAATATATTAGATTATAACCGATATATATACATATATCATATTATATATAATATTGTATAGATAGAAATAAATATATTGTAAAGTATAAGTAAAAAATATACAATTATAAATTTATACAATATTAAAAAGTGGCGGGTAGTAAACATAATATATTAATACGTCTACTGATATATATATATATATATATACATATATATATATATATATATATATATATATATATATATACATATATATATATATATACATATATATATATATATATATATATATATACATATATACATATATCAATATGTACATATATAGAAATGCCCAAGTACAATTCAAAAGCCCTTTCAGTCGGGCGGTAGATTTAAACATGAAACCAATAATTAAAACGATTGTAGAGTTGTTTTTTTCGGTGTTATCACGTGACCACAGAGAACATCATATAATTAGGAGATTTTAATTGATACAGCAAGTCCATACAAAGCATAATTTGTCAGATATGCCCATGTAAGGTAATAACCCATATAAGCTCCTACGAGGATATCTGGTGTTAGGAAGGCTATTATACACGAGGAAGCCATTACAGGGCAATATAACCTTTCATGAAAGAAGAACCATTCAGAAAATCTATATATATAATTATCTGTTTGTTACGGAGTTCTTTATATGTTAATGATAGGGTGCCTAATATATATACACATCCTTTATACATATCCTTTATACACATCCTTTATACACATCCTTTATACATATCCTTTATACATATCCCTTATACATATCCTTTATACATATCCTTTATATATATCCCTTATACATATCCTTTATACAT
>OZ038314.1:12461009-12489183 GCA_964035775.1 Osedax frankpressi
TCACACAGACACACGCACGCATACTCTCATACACATACTCGCACACTCACACCCAGGTATATACAAACACTACCACAGAAACACTCGTGTTCAAGTTCTAATATAGTATACCCGCTCTCGCATTATAAGATCTCGCTAACCTCTTACTAAGCCACGCCCATAAAGCCAAGCACTCTAAGCCACGCCCACTGTAACACTATAGTGTATAGAATACACTGTATAGTATATAATAGTATACTCTTCCAATTCACACTGGCATAACAAAGAGCTGCGCATCATGCTGTTTTTATTCTACACAGAGTACGGTACAATACACTACACGTACGGTACAATAGACTATACGTACGGTACAATACACTACACAGAGTACCTTACAATACACTACACAGAGTACGGTACAATACACTACACAGAGTACGGTACAATACACTATACGTACGGTACAATAGACTATACGTACGGTACTATACACTACACAGAGTACGGTACAATACACTACACGTACGGTACAATAGACTATACGTACGGTACTATACACTACACAGAGTACGGTACAATATACTACACGTACGGTACAATAGACTACAATGCTATAGTATATATTACTAAATACTAATATTATAATGTAATTTGCATTACCTATCCAACCCACATACATTGTAATACACTACACTATATAGTATAGCATATATTACAATACAATATATTACAATGCCAGTTCACGCATATTGACCATGTGGAGCCGTGGTCATTAAATGAAATGGTCAACATCACTTCCGTGTGTATAACGGTCAATGGGATATAACTGAATATTACCAATAATCGTAATACCTTTATATAAAGCTGTATATTATATGTTAGATAGTACATTGTACACTGTACATTGTACACTGTACATTGTACACTGTACATTGTACACTGTACATTGTACACTGTACATTGTACACTGTACATTGTACACTGTACATTGTACACTGTACATTGTACACTGTACATTGTACACTGTACATTGTACACTGTACATTGTACACTGTACATTGTACACTGTACATTGTACACTGTACATTGTACACTGTACATTGTACACTGTACATTGTACACTGTACATTGTACACTGTACATTGTACACTGTACATTGTACACTGTACATTGTACACTGTACATTGTACACTGTACATTGTACACTGTACATTGTACACTGTACATTGTACACTGTACATTGTACACTGTACATTGTACACTGTACATTGTACACTGTACATTGTACACTGTACATTGTACACTGTACATTGTACACTGTACATTGTACACTGTACATTGTACACTGTACATTGTACACTGTACATTGTACACTGTACATTGTACACTGTACATTGTACACTGTACATTGTACACTGTACATTGTACACTGTACATTGTACACTGTACATTGTACACTGTACATTGTACACTGTACATTGTACACTGTACATTGTACACTGTACATTGTACACTGTACATTGTACACTGTACATTGTACACTGTACATTGTACACTGTACATTGTACACTGTACATTGTACACTGTACATTGTACACTGTACATTGTACACTGTACATTGTACACTGTACATTGTACACTGTACATTGTACACTGTACATTGTACACTGTACATTGTACACTGTACATTGTACACTGTACATTGTACACTGTACATTGTACACTGTACATTGTACACTGTACATTGTACACTGTACATTGTACACTGTACATTGTACACTGTACATTGTACACTGTACATTGTACACTGTACATTGTACACTGTACATTGTACACTGTACATTGTACACTGTACATTGTACACTGTACATTGTACACTGTACATTGTACACTGTACACATCAACACTCTCCACTCCAGGCACACCAATACTCTCCACTCCAGGCACACCAATACTCTCCACTCCAGGCACACCTCGGGTATCGGACAGCGATTACGTAATCGCGGACTTACGTAACTCGTTGCAACACCTTTCCTGAACTCTACCGAATGTATGATATCGATATCAGCAAATGCCACCTATAATCTATAGTGAACATATGTATACGGTGTACGGTGCATACGATAACTGCTAATACTATAACTGAACTGTTATTAAATTGACCTCTTGAATAACTCTACAATTGTTGTCTCCGGGAACACTTCAGTTACATTGAAGTCATGTCTGGGTTGTATGTTCGTAACCTAGACGTAGTAAACAATGCATACGTGTGTATACGTATATATATATATATATATATATATATATACACACGTATGAGTTAATATCCAATAGAGAGATCTATACCATTGATAATGCGGCCAGTAAAAGCACTATGAATGAGAATGATTAGGATATTGCACTGAGTATACAGTTTATATTATACTGCATAATAGAGGTGTATATATATTTATATATCCACCCTATGGTCTGTTATAATGGACATCGTGAAGTGAATACAGATCGATCAACTCTATTCGCCTATAGGCATATATATATATATATATATATATATATATATATATATATATATATATATATAAACATATAGTTACCCTTATATAGTACATTTACTATAATATAATAAATGTAGTGTTATAATTAAATAACAATATGATCTTAGAAAATCATACATCATATACATATATACATTTATATATAAACATTTATATATATATATATATATGTATATTATTTAAGATATATTTAGCATTTGTATCTTAAGGTATTATAAACAGTATTAATAGAGTATTATTTATAAGTGATTATCTGTATGTTTGTAAGAATGAATGATTTGATTTCGAACAAAGTCTAACAAAGTTATTTCTGTTATAAAATATATTGTCAATATTCCAGTTATGAACTTTTTTCACAGGAATTGTATATCGGATGTTTATGTAATGTTGAATAATTTGGGCATTTTTTAGATTTTTTATAACCCTTGATAGCTTATTCCACGGTCTATCTATGTGCGGGCATATTAAAGTATGTTATATGTACTACACGTGTAGAAGTACTACGTACAATGTACGTCGTACATGTAGTATTTACCAACGGAAACAGCAAATATATTATAAACTGTAGTATATATGTATGTGTAATATATATATACAACTATAAATGCAACATTGGAAATTAAATTATTAAACTGAGTGAAATATATATAGTCTGATTAGATAATTAATAATTGAACACGATAAAACATCACCCATTAATACATTCTCCCACCGTTGCCCCATAAGTTTGCCCCATTGTCTCCCCCATTTTCTATTCTACGGTGTCACTATTGTTGTAAACCCGTCAAACCACGAATAGAGAATCGACGGGAGATCAATAGAATTTGGTTGGTAAAAGTGATATAAAATAATTGTAAAATCGGCCACCCGTTGATATCCTGTTTTTATTCGTGTAATTGTCAATTAAACACACCTATTTATATTGTATTGTGAACGGTTAAAAAGATTAAAATAATTTCATTGCACATTTATAAATTCGTAAAACTTTTGCATTGTAAAACGATACTTTCAATTTGTTCTGCAAATTTGTTACGCGATCATTTTGATGCAACAAGTTAGAATATGATTGCGTGCCTGGTTACGATATGGTGATAGTGAGATGATAGAACGATAAAGATGTAAGGCATATATCTACATCTAATAGTAAACTATCAATCACCCGCTACAACCTAATTTTTTTTGTTTACTACTTATGCTAAAGAAAGTACATTCTAGTTAAATGTAAATATATATATATATATATATATATATATACAGTAACCCCCCCACACATATATATATATATATATATATATATATATATATATATATATATATATAGTATATGTAATATTATTATGTATATATTAGCAATATGAAATTATTATTTCATAATGTAAAAAAATCCAATAATAAATAATCTAGATAATTTCACTTGTTGTATAATTTATATTATATTATTATTTATTTTTTTAAATATAATAAATGCTTTTCTAAAACAATATAGAAAATATTTCTAACTATAACTTGGATATATAAACCCAAGAAAACAAAACATGTAATTTTTAATACAATATTATAATTATTTTAATTAATATAATGATTTAAAATAAAAAATAAACATATATTTAATGCATATCAAATATATTTTTATTTTTATTATAAAATACAAAAATGATCTAGATAGTTTCCTGGGTAACAATAGTTTCCTGGGGTATTTCAAAAATACAACTATATTATTCTATATATTTATTTAAATATAAATACTGCACTATGTTTAAAATATTTAGGATTGAAATACTATAACGCTATTATTATTACAGGATGTATTACAACTATATAAAAAAGTGTATCTCTTCTATTAATAATCGCAATTTGTTATAGTCTCAAGTCAAATAAGAATACTAAACGTGAAATATCAATTTCATAATTAATAATATAAATAGGTTACCATGGTAACAAATATACATTTATACGTAAACAAACTATACTGAAGTAAGGAATTTTAATTCAATCTAACAGGTTTCAGTGATATGCCTTTTCATTGTATGGTATATGATGTGAATATAACATTATATTATATGTTACAAGTATATTTATTCAACTAAATATTAAATTAAGCCTACTGTATACAATTGCATTACATTAAAGAAGAAAGTTGATTATTGTAAACACTGTTTTGATTACATTGATTACATGATTACATTAGTTTATAATTCATATTCAATAGAATATTTAATTTAATTGTGTTTTTTATTTGAAAATAAATATTTGTATCTACTTTTATAATTAATTTATTTTAAATAATAATTACTATAGTAATATATTACATATGATTATGCATTAATTTTTAATCAACTACAATTTTAATCTATTTTATTATTATAATAATTATAACAATACATTATATTTATATAAAATCCCACTAACCTATCATAAATAATTCTAATATATTGTACTCGCTATTAATCCACGTGCATTTGAAGTAAAGGTGTGATTTCTGAACCAGATTATATACTGCTTCGGAAGACTGTATATCTGAGGGGTACTAGAAGAAATGAAATGAACGCTAGCCTGTCGATGTGGCGGGCGTCTACGAGGACGAGTAATACTCGGGGCGTGTCCGGAATTCTGAAAAGGGCGTATACAGACTACTCGAACCACTTACAACAAACTGCCTCTACGTTGATGCTTTTCAAGATTAAATCGACGCGACAAACATATTATAATTCTATACGAACTTGTTTGATTATATATATATATATATATATATATATATATATATATATATATATATATATACACGTAAATACATGTATCATGTTGAATTATTACATATTAATTTATGAATATAATTAACAAATGAATATTTCATAATCATATTTTTGAAACATGAATACGTTTCGCTGATATGAATTTCAAATATTGTATTGTCATATTCTATGATGAACTATATGAAGTATTAATGAAGTCTATTGACATTTTTTAAAGAGTATAATTTTTCAATAATGTATTTATTATATACTATAACATATGATGTATTACGAATTAGTTTGTTACTATTATGTCAGTATTGACTTATTATTATCTACACTTAGATATTAAATATAATATTATGCAATATAATGATGTACACAATACTAGTAATAAATACACGTATTATTAAATATATATAGAATATAGTGCACAATAAAATACTGTATGATGTTTGATATATTAGTTAATTGACACTATCGCAGTTTTACCTTGAACTTTGAAACTATAAATTTAAATAATAAGAATAAGAATAAGATTTTTGAATAAATAATATAACCATTATCATTAATATTTAATTACGTTGATTAACGCAACGTAAACTATTGATTTTACGAATTTCTAAAGAATTAGTCGTCTTTTATGTTACTTCGTATAATTCAAAATACCCCTTGATGTATATTTATTAATTATAGATCTATCAAGTGTATGTCGAATACTACAAACCGGTGTTTAGCCAACATAGGTTGTTTAACATCGTCCAAAAAGTATAAATACGGTAATTGATGAGTTGTCTTTTAATGGAATACACTTGTACCGAAGCTGTCTTAAGTAAGTAATACGCTACTTTACAATTGATATCCTCACGAGATTCTTCAGTCTATATTTCTGGATCAATTCTATAGATTATATATTCAAAATCGTCGGTGGTCTTTATGATTATTAATTATGTATTCGACAATATGCATGCCAGTATATTGTTTAAAGAAGATATATAGAAAGTTCATTATATATAAAGATATATATATATATATATATGTTAATATATGTATTTATTAAATTCATATATAATTAATCTTTTTTTAACATATTAAATAAATAAAATATTCTGCATTTATATTTTCATCATGCATGAAAGTTTTCTGTGTTCTTCAAGATAAAGCATATTAAAAATAAATCCATTAATTTAAGATAACATACATTTATTTAAGTAAAGTTAAGTATTGTAATCAATGAAATGCATATATTATATTTAGTTTATATAAAAGAAAAGTAATAAATAAGGAAACAATTACAATATTTTTATTATACCAAAATGTATTCTATTGTTTACCGTTATACAATATTAATATAAATATCCTCATTATTTAATTATATATAAATAATGGAAATGTGTGTCTTAATATAACTATAAGTATAATATAATGCATTACATACTAGTAATAGATCATTATTGAAATTGATAAACCAACATATAATACATATATTATAGTATTTCTGTAGCATTACATTGATACGCAAACTCCTTTCTCTCACAAGTTGTATTATATTTTGATTAACTGAAATATAACAGGGTATCACGTTACCCTCAGTTCATGGCGGTCAATCAGAATATTACTAACTTGTGTGACTATTGTATTGATGACGGCATGTGTATCCGGTAAGATGTACCCTGTATATACGATGTAAAGAGAGAGAGAGAGAGAGAGAGAGAGAGAGAGAGAGAGAGAGAGAGAGAGAGAGAGAGAGAGAGAGAGAGAGAGAGAGAGAGAGAGAGAAAGAGAGAGAGATAGAGAGAAGAAACTAAAGATTTAAATATAATGAAATATATGCAGTGAGAGAAGGAGTAAGGGGATATGGTGTGTTGTTATTGAGATATAATCGAATCAGCCAAGTGTAAAATTTTAAAAATAATATTGACCCTTTAGATGTAGATTACATTTGCCAGTCTTCAAGTTTACTTTCTGTATTCTGTAATATTTAATTGTAAAGTCGCAGTTAACTATATTGTTATTTCTCATATCGATATAATTAACAACTGGTGGTACATTATATTTCAACATGTAATTAATGAAATACTATAGTCTATTGTTATTAAAAAAGCTTAAGATCTCATGTATTGTATTATATATATATACAGATCTAATATATATATATATATATATATATTTATATATATATAATATTTCTCTCCATTTCTACCTCTCTATCACTCTCTCTATCTCTCTCTCTCTCTCTCTCTCTCTCTCTCTCTCTCTCTCTCTCTCTCTCTCTCTCTCTCTCTCTCTCTCTCTCTCTCTCTCCCCTCTAGGTATGCTTTACTCATATACATGTGTGATTTAAGATTTTTAACAGTATATTTGTTAGTATTAATGCTGCGAATTAACGGAACAAATTTATCATATATCAAATTTGAATTGCAAAATATTCCATTATATATTATAGAGTTTTCATATTAAATATTATATATACGTAAATATATATATATATATATATATTTGTGTATACTATATATATATATATATATATATATATATAATATGTTCTAGTATATATAATAATATTTTCAATTGTCAATATATTGCGCATGGGCTAGCAAGGTAGTATTTCCGGTTTCTTCAAGGTCAATCCTGTTTACCCACGCGGATTCATTTACCGACGAAATCACCTCTGACAAGAATTGCCAGTGTTGTGTTATTTAGCTGAGCGCAACATTAATTGATTACGCTTAATTACGTAATAATATATAGACATTTCGAAGTTATTCGATACAATTAAATGCATACTTATATATATATATATATATATATATATATATATATATTACATTATTAATATTTTAGTGTTGTTAATGTATTTTCTATATTTAAATTATTTTTTGCATACTAACTATTGTTTAACTATTGGCTATTTGTAAACACTATTAGTTAGTAAGTAATACTACCAAGGGTAGTAGGTACTATGTCTTAATGCTAATATATATAATTAGTATATGTTATGAATGTCCTATGTAGTTCTTAGTAAAGATTACTTACAATGTTTTGGAAATGAATTATGATTTGATATTACTTCGTAATCGGTCTTATTCGTAATTCAAACAATACATTGTATTCATATAATAATTAAATAATATTTTTTTGTAATGGCAATATAATTCATTCTTTCAATTTGTTATATAGATTTAATACATTGTTGCCATAATACTAAACCCTAAATCGCACTATGTATATAGTAGCTTATAAGCCAACAAATGAACGATTTCTCAAGTTTACATTTTATAAATTAACTATCAGGCTAATATCGATCAATCTTCCTCCATTATCTTGTATATATTTGCAAGTATGATTGTACGATATCTGATTTTTATTGAAGTAATGCCATAGTAGGGTTATCGTAGTGAAATTTAACTATAGTTATAACTTAAGTTATAACTTCATCATGAAATCCCAATGTTCTCCATTGAGAGTTTAAAATCGTTTCTCGTTTGCAAACCTATAATT
The DNA here is from genome assembly GCA_964035775.1 of Osedax frankpressi. Taxonomy (NCBI): domain Eukaryota; kingdom Metazoa; phylum Annelida; class Polychaeta; order Sabellida; family Siboglinidae; genus Osedax; species Osedax frankpressi. The sequence goes on from OZ038314.1 coordinate 12,469,777, forward strand.
ATGAACCAATACCAAGAGTATGTTATCGCGTGTAATTACTACTCGCCAAGTCAGTTCATCCATCATCCATGCAACACAATACAGTTGTAGTACTTGTTTGCGTGTACCAGTACCGCCGCGGCTAATTCCTACCGTTGATATACCGGCCGTAATTCCGAATGCCTGGGAATTTGCTATAGTGGACTTGAGTAATTACGCTATGACAGTATATAATTATCGCAGAATATACGTTATAATGGTGATAGCGTTATGTGTAACGTGTGATACATACATAGTGTTGTATGCGTGCGTTCCTAGGTATTAATAATCTCTAGTTTTTTTATTATTCGTATTGAATAATGTATATTTGTCAATGCTTTATAAACTATATATAGTTTATTACCTATAGATGGCAAACTATGGTTAGGAGTTATAAGATACTATTATGTTATATTAAAGTAAATAGTAGAAGTAATATTATTATTAGTAGTAGTAGTAGTGGTAGTAGTAGTAGTGGTGGTAGTAGTAGTAGTAGTAGTAGTAGTGGTGGTAGTAGTAGTAGTAGTAATATTATTAGTAGTAGTATTATTAGTAGTAGTAGTAGTAGTAGTAGTAGTAGTAGTAGTAGTAGTAGTAGTAGTAGTAGTAGTAGTAGTAGTAGTAGTAGTAGTAGTAGTAGTAGTAGTAGTAGTAGTAGTAGTAGTAGTAGTAGTAGTAGTAGTAGTAGTAGTAGTAGTAGTAGTAGTAGTAGTAGTAGTAGTAGTAGTAGTAGTAGTAGTAGTAGTAGTAGTAGTAGTAGTAGTAGTAGTAGTAGTAGTAGTAGTAGTAGTAGTAGTAGTAGTAGTAGTAGTAGCAGTAGTAGTAGTAGTAGTAGTAGTAGTAGTAGTGGTAGTAGTAGTAGTAGTAGTAGTAATATTAGTAGTAGTAGTAGTAGTAGTAGTAGTAGTAGTAGTAGTAATAATAGTAGTAGTAGTAGTAGTAGTAGTAGTAGTAGTAGTAGTAGTAGTAGTAGTAGTAGTAGTAGTAGTAGTAGTAGTAGTAGTAGTAATATTAGTAGTAGTAGTAGTAGTAGTAGTAGTAGTAGTAGTAGTAGTAATAATAGTAGTAGTAGTAGTAGTAGTAGTAGTAGTAGTAGTAGTAGTAGTAGTAGTAGTAGTAGTAGTAGTAGTAGTAGTAGTAGTAGTATATTTACGGTATATTTAATACTAAAATTTCTGACTATACACCATTCTAACTACATACATGTTAGTGAATAGTATTTGTATATGCTATATTTATTTAGTAGTGTATTAATTAGAGTCAACATATTGCCCCGAATAGGAGAGGTTGTCGTCCATCACGGGATATCATTTGTCCGTTAGGGTAGTCGAGAGACCGGTCAGTACGGTCAGTGAGATAAACGAGTTCGACGCTTAATTGGGTGTTCGGACGCTTTCTTCGGAACACATACCAACGGATGTATTCAGTCGTACACCGTACAGATTACACCGTACAACGTACAGCTTACACAGTACACCGTACAGCTTACACCGTACACCGTACAGCTTACACCGTACACCGTACAGCTTACACAGTACAACGTACACCGTACACCGTACACCGTACACCGTACACCGTACACCGTACACCGTACAGCTTACACCGTACAACGTACAGCTTACACCGTACACCGTACACCGTACACCGTACACCGTACACCGTACACCGTACACCGTACAGCTTACACCGTACAACGTACAGCTTACACCGTACACCGTACAGCTTACACCGTACAACGTACAGCTTACACCGTACACCGTACATCTTACACTGTACACCGTACACCGTACACCGTACACCGTACATCTTACACCGTACACCGTACACCGTACAGCTTACACCGTACACCGTACAGCTTACACCGTACACCGTACACCTTACACCGTACACCGTACACCGTACACCGTACACCGTACAGCTTACACCGTACAACGTACAGCTTACACCGTACACCGTACAGCTTACACCGTACAACGTACAGCTTACACCGTACACCGTACACCGTACACCGTACAACGTACAGCTTACACCGTACACCGTACATCTTACACTGTACACCGTACACCGTACACCGTACACCGTACACCGTACATCTTACACCGTACACCGTACACCGTACACCGTACAGCTTACACCGTACACCGTACAGCTTACACCGTACACCGCATAGCTTACACTGTACACCGTACAGCTTACACCGTACACCGTACACCGTACACCGTACACCGTACAGCTTACACAGTACACCGTACAGCTTACACTGTACACCGTACAGCTTACACCGTACAGCTTACACCGTACAGCTTACACCGTACAGCTTACACCGTACAGCTTACACCGTACACCGTACAGCTTACACCGTACACCGTACAGCTTACACCGTACACCGTACACAGTACACCGTACATCTTACACCGTACAGCTTACACCGTACACCGTACAGCTTACACCGTACACCGCATAGCTTACACTGTACACCGTACAGCTTACACCGTACACCGTACACCGTACACCGTACACCGTACAGCTTACACCGTACACCGTACACCGTACACCGTACACCGTACACCGTACACCGTACAGCTTACACCGTACAGCTTACACCGTACAACGTACAGCTTACACCGTACAGCTTACACCGTACACCGTACACCGTACACCGTACAGCTTACACAGTACATCTTACACCGTACAACGTACAGCTTACACCGTACAGCTTACACCGTACACCGTACACCGTACACCGTACACCGTACACCGTACACCGTACACCGTACACCGTACACCGTACACCGTACACCGTACACAGTACAACGTACAGCTTACACAGTACACCGTACACCGTACACCGTACACCGTACACCGTACACCGTACACCGTACACCGTACAGCTTACACCGTACAGCTTACACCGTACAACGTACAGCTTACACCGTACAGCTTACACCGTACACCGTACACCGTACACCGTACACCGTACACCGTACACCGTACACCGTACACCGTACACCGTACACCGTACACCGTACACCGTACACCGTACACCGTACACAGTACAACGTACAGCTTACACAGTACACCGTACACCGCACCCCCGTACAGCCTTCGTATGTAGCATACGTCTACGCTAGGGGTAAATAGTGTACGCTATTGCTACTGGGCGGGCTAGTAAATAGTACTTAGATCCAATGGAGAAGTATATACCTACGCGCTTATGCGATGTATGCAGTACAGTTGAAAGTGTTGTGAAGCATTCGTAGATTCCTCTGATTAATTATATTTCTCGTTTTATAGATACATCGATTTTCTATTTACATTTATTTAATTATAATTTAGCTAGATACAATTCGTGTATTTATAGTTCCAATGTAATCAAGTCTATATGTAAGAAAATATGTATTCGTATTATGCTATACATTTTTCTTTTATGGTTTATTTATGAAATGGGAAATATATATAAAACTATTATTAATTAAAATATTATCATAATTATAAACTTTAAATTAATACAGTATTTATACATACATTATATCCATATACAATATGTATATAGTAAATATGTACTTAATAAGTATTACTTATAATTTTATTTTTACAATATATTCATGGAATATTCCATTACTAATACGATCACATTATATAATAATACATAATATTCATTTATATAATACAAGATAATATTCATTAGAAAAAGGATTTTCATTAAAAACGCTGTCACAAACTAATATTAAATAATATATCAATTAGAAGAAATTAGAAAAACTGAATAAATAATATTACGAAGAAAAAATATAATTCATCAAGATAAACTGGTTAATAAATAAAATATATCTTAATAAGAAATCTCGCAAAACATATATAGTACAATATATGTTAGGATTATATATTAAAGTAGATATTAGGATTGTATATTACAGTAGATATTATGATATTATATTATGGTAGATATCAGGATTATATATTAAAGTAGATATTAGGATTGTATCTTACAGTAGATATTATGATTGTATATTACAGTAGATATATTGATATTATATTATGGTAGATATTAGGATTATATATTAAAGTAGATATTATGATTGCATATTACAGTAGATACTAAGATTATATCTTACAGTAGATATTATTGTATATTACAGCGGATATTAGGATTGTACATTACAGCAGATATTAGGATTGTATATTACACTATATTTTCAATAATTATAATTATATATTACAATATGTATTAGGATTAGATATTACAGCAGATATTAGGATTGTATATACAATTCTTAATATATAAAAATTAGTTTATAAAAATATATTGCAGACTTTTGTAAATCAGCGTATAGAAAATAGTATACCGTTATAAATGTACTTTTATGTACATTTTACGGTATACCGTAATTCTATGTAATTAAAAACAGATACACAAATCATAATTGTTAACTCGAGTTAGCGTTTTAGGTGTAGATTTCGTAATTTATAACATCAAATGTTCGTTATATCGGTTCCAACGCGTGAAATATTAATGCCTACGGTATCGTTTACGACAAACACGTGGAGTACATAACTAACACCGGTAAAACAATATATAATATAATAAAATCGTGACGTATTTTATCGTTCGCGTTTCCCCGATATTCCTCGACGCAAGATTATTGTTTACCTAGCGGAACGCGTAAATATCGCACCAGTTCCACACGGTTGGCAGGCTCTTCTCTCCTAGGGAGGGCCTGTAGTAGTCCGGTGGCGATGGACGCATAACAGTTATCCGTGCATTCGGAGAATGCTCCTCTAACGCGTGTGCACGCGCACGACGCAGTGTCTACGAGTCGGGCCGAGAGTTTTCGGACAATTACTTACAGATGACCACTTAATCTGTTTGTAACACGAAACTATCGACGCAATCGTTTCGCCGGATGCGGACCGGCGGCGGCGGCGGGGGCGGGGCTTGAGCGGGGCGGGGGCGGGGCTTGCGCGCCCGAATCGATTGCGTGCGATGGCGTGCGCTCGGGGGGCCCGCGAGGAAGGGCGCGTCGACTAGACGGGCCTCCGAAAAGCACCGCGGCGATGACGGTTCGATAGATCGATCAAGGATGCGCCTAGTTCACAGGCTGACGTCCAGGGTCCCGCGACGGGCCCCGTTATAACGGTACCGCGCCGGTTCACTAGACCCTACTCGTTTATAATAATCAGACGAGATTCCGACTAGGAATTCCCTAGAATCAATTCTGGATATCGCGAAATGGTGAATTTGAGTTCTAGGCGCGATTAATTCGCATTAAAGTTGTATGGATACAATGTCTATAGATACATGACAAGTTATCGAGTTAAGCTATATTATTCTATACGGCCTAAAAGAAAATACAGATGTTCATGTATTAAATGGAGAAATAAGTAGTAGGTATGTTTCTTTATATGCAAATCATATACAAACAATATACATTATTGTATAAACTAATATAATTACATAATAAAAGGTTTGTTAGTAATTATACATATGAAGTTTAATAATTTGTTTTACTAAATTTGCTTTATATAATGTAATTTTAAACTAGTTTCTAACTAATACATTATTATAATGACCATATATGGTTCAGACATGGTATCTATAGGAGTTACCATTATTAAAACATAAAGTATAATCTCTAGTCTATAATCTAGTCTACGATTTGAGACAATAATTTGACGAAATGTATAGAATTATTCAATTTAAAAATAAAATATAAACTTAAGCGTGGATAAACCACAATGCTTATAACATATATTATATATATATATATATATATATATATATATATATATATATATATATATATATGTGTATATATATTATATATACAATATTATTATGAATATGTTATGTTCAAATGTTCTCCATTCAATCATACATATAGATATCTTTATAATCAGTTGTATAACTAAATATGCATATTATGTTAAACTACAGTTATAATTATACCTTGGTATAAATATAATGTGATATACCAACAGTAAACAGAGTAACTTAATAATATTTTGATGTGTTCTCATAAATAAAAAAATAATAAAATGAAATTATGAAATGCAAAAAATGAAATAACCTAAAATGGTTGATGGGCCTAGTAAATAATTAACAGGCACATTATTAAAAACCTCTTTCTATAGATAATAATATTGATGATACAGAGTATCTATTGTTTTATTTGTTATGTGTTGGTTAGCCTATTCTGAATGAGGTCTTATCGCATTTCCGGTGTAGGTTTCGTACTTTAAATAATAATTGTCCAATGCATTTACCCTATAGGAAACTATATTGTGAAGGAATTCTGAAAGTTGAAATCATTTTTTGAGAGATCATATGAGTAACCATAGATCATTAAAGACAAGGAATAAGACAAGATAGAAATAGATAATAAAGAATAATTAAGTCGATTATTGTCTATCTCTATTAACTGTCAACTATTTATTTAAAAGAAATTGCTATTATTTTTATGACTAGTACATTATATAACGCCTCTATTATGTGAACATCGAATATATATATATATATATATATATATATATATATATATATATATAAGTGTGCGTGTGTTTGTGTGTATATCTAAATTTATATATAAGTATATGTATATAATATTATTATATAATATGCATGAATTCAAATCGTGTCATATAATCAATATTCAAAAAAATATCGACATCATTAACACTCGCCATCTGGTATATTCTGTATACTTTCGTGTATACACAGCGTATAGAATAACTAATATCAAGTTTTCACCGTGTTCGTGAAAAGAGAATTGTTCATGTCCTCGCTGTCCACAATTATGAATAGAATCGTTCGTATCTCGTGCGACTTTTGGGTGTTGGGTTACATAATAATTAGCCTCGGATTATATAACTCGGCATTTTTCTTGTAATCGAAATCATAATCTTCTAACGTCGTATGTTGACATATAGGCGACAATTAGCTCGTAATCTTAAATATGGTATTATATTTTTCAAATATATAATACAATCTTTAAGCCACAGAAGGTAAAAAAAACTATACTATAAGTCACGTAACGATTAGGCTATAAATAGATTATCATTATTAAGTTAATAAATAGAACACCCAAGTGGCTAAATACCTTTGTTTAACAATTTATTTTTATATTTATATGCATTTTGTAATTAATGCATTACAATTATATCATGTAATGATAACATGATACTATTCTATATATTTGTATGCTATTTATAAATATATATTATTATATTGTTAGATAACAATATCTCAACATCAACATTTAAATAATATAATTACAACAAATATACTTAGAAGTTTTCAGTCATTCAATTATTTGACCACACAGAAATCACAATGTGTATCCATTTATATATTAACTTGTAAAATGTATATTTATATATATATATATATATATATATATATTTATATATATATATATATATATATACATTATTTTTATAAACATATTAGTATAAATATTAATATTAATATACATTTTTTAAACAAATATTACTTTTAAAAAATATTATTAATTGAAGATAACTAATTATTAGGTTCGATATAAATTCAAATGTATTTCAGGCAGTAATACATTTATAACGTTATCAATTTCTATAAAAAAATATGTGTATACAAATAAAGTGTATTAAAATCTATATACCAATAATTGAGAATATAGTATACTATAATTAAATTAGTGATTATGTATATATGCATATATACATTGGTTGATATCAATTATTTCAGTCGTACCGATTATATAATTGTCCGATATAAGATAATTTAATTTAATAGCATAACAAATATGTAAACAGTTTTAATTAATACAAATATATATATATATATATATATATATATATATATATATATCTCATGCATACTTTAAACAATATAATGTATTATATCTAAGTCAATTGATATTAATATATAATTATACATAAACTTAAGTTTACCATTAATAAAATATTAACCTCTACCATAACGTAACTCTTCCTTAAATATTAAATATTAATACAAGAGATATTATAAAGTGTGGTGTAATGTAATTATAACAATTTCCATGAACTATAACAATACAGATTATGTATTCCGATAGTATATGAACCAGCTGCATTTAATAAACTCGGTGTGTTTTGATGATTTCAATATTTTATAATTTAGCAAGCTCGTTTGCTCGTAGGATCCTAGCTTCATATTACAAGCGGTTTAAAAATGTTAATCTTTTAAGTATTATTGTTGAAATAATTATTAAATGGGAATTATTAATAAGAGAAATTATGCAACTAATTAAATTATCTGAACTATTCCCGATATCACGTTGCGTTTAATTTGGCAATAAAACATTAAAAATAGAATTGTCAATAATTATTTATTTTTAGAATCTATACATCCGGGTGACAAATTAATTAGTTAAAATATAAATAACATATGGGTTGATAATAATGTTTACACATTTGTACAAGTATATGTTGCTGAATTATATACCTTGAATAATAAAATTGTTATAAATTATATATTTAATAATTATCAATACTTGAATTAACTTTAGTAACTAATGTTATTTATTCAGTGTATATATCAGTCGTTTATTTATTAATAACTATTAATATAGTAATACCTATTAATAACTATAGATATCTTGTTATATCGCAGCATATATATATTCGCGATATAAAGTCTTTGCGATAATCCGAGATAACAAATGCACACATAAATAACTACAGTAAAAATATGCCTTCTCCTCACAATATCTTGGTAATATATCCGATACCTCATTAATTCGGGTACAGCACAGATATCTGACATCGGTGTCATAAGAAGAGGAACTCAATACCACGAAATAATGAGCGGAATTCGCTGCCAGATCCTAGTCGGATCATCGGCTCCCATTATGTTAGGTATGGCGTTTTGGTCTATTTTTGCAGAATCCGCCAACTTCTCTATAGAGTTTAACATCTCCGAGAGAATACAATGTACGACGTACAACGTACACATCTATTTACAACAGCTCCACGTACATTGTACGACGTACATTGTACGTGGAGCCGTTGTAAATAGATTTTTATAAAGTCGATGCGTCAACTCTTGAGAAATTAATGAAGAAATTATTAGGTTCGGGTCATTATCTTATTAACACAAATGGCTTTATGATCTATAGTCAAAATGTTATTTGTATTTATAATGTGGTATTTACTCACGTCAAATCACGATATAACCGGTACTTAGTTGGGGATTGATATCTTAACACTTCTAATTGAAAGTATCTAAAGTAGATTTCGTCAAATGGTGTATGTCTGTATACAATGACATAACACTGTATCTTTATCAATGCATTAGATGTATCTCATCTCCAACAGATGGACTGACAACGAATTATACTGTAATCGTTGTCTAGTGTTATATATACATATGTTATTATTACATATATGAGATAGAATATAAGTATATATATATATAGAATAGATAGTATATATACAGATAAACTCACGAAAAAATAAATTGATATAACATATATGTATATAGAAATATTAAGACAAATGCTATACAATGTGAATTTTTAATTTCATGTTCTATTAATATATTATTATTATTATTATATAGGTTATAATATACAATTTATAGGGTGTATATCATTATTATTATATAGGTTATAATATACAATATATAAGGTGTATATCATTTTTAGACATTCAATGAATTAATGCGCACACGTATAAATTAGTATATTCACAAGATGTATATAAATATAATTGATCAATTTAAAATGAACTTTTCCGTTGTAAACCGTTTCCTTTATCTTCACAAAGGACGAGTCACCGTATTAAGGTTGTATCCCGCGAGACCTGATCGCCGAGTTGATCTTCTCCGGAATAGATAAGCATTTTCGACCTATTCATCCGCAATGTAATCGTGCCTTTTGTATACACGTACATACGACAATAGCGCAATTTACACGAAGATTGTACCCCGAGAGAAGGAGAGGATCTGACGTTAATCCCCGGAAATAGGGAGTGACTTCCTATCCACGATCAATTAGACAATTACACGACTTTTTATATTGATGTCGTACTGCTCTTCAGTCTATCGTATATTATATATTAGATTGATCTAGTGGTATATATAGTATATTATATGAATAATATTCTATAATATAATGTATTCCCGAGATATGTAAATTGGCTAAAAAGTATTTATTAATATGCTAATAAAGTTATTACATTATTATGTGATATATGTCAATAATATAGTTATACTACTAATTATAAATACTATTAGAATATTTTGTATTTGGTTTAAATTTATTATAGCAATTATTTAAAAGAATTAAAAAAAAATATATATTATATATATATATATATATATATATATATAATATATATATATATATATATATATTTGAATATGAATATTAACAAAACATGCAAATTAAGATTGGCAAGTAACCAGATGATGTAACTATTATAAAATATTATATAATTATATTAATTAAAAGATAAACATAATATATTTGTAATGCAAATCAAATATTGTTCTCGTAAACAATAATATAACAAAAAGATAATGACCTGGATGGTTTCTTGGATAGTTTACAGATATACAAGAACTATACGTATTTCAATTGTTATTTTATATACCCGGGAAATCGTTGATACATCCATGTGATTTTGGCTTTTGTTTTATAATAAAAGTGAATATATATTTTATATTTCTTAGGCAAATTAGGTTGTTTTATTATTATAAATACATTAAAGAGCACATTAACAAAAAATGAAAATATACTAAGGTAAGCATTTTATATAGATATATATATATATATATATATATATATATATATATATAGAGTCTGATTATTATCTTCTAAATGCATTCAAATAACGAGTATGCACAATATTTCTATCGATAATACAATATACTTTATTATATTACAGAATAGACTATATTATATCATAGAGAAAAATATCGCGAATATTCAGTATATCCAAGTAATCCATTGGTTTCTACCATCGACTAACAAATCATATACATTTTGCAAATTGCGGGTAGGAATAATCGGTTGATATTTATGAGGATTAGTTATCTCGTTAAAACGGATCAAAATATCGTCTGGTTGCACATATTAATATGACTGACCTATTATAACAAATTACTCTATTATCTTTGATTGCATCTAGGTATCAAGCGAATAAATCCGATTACAATCGATTCCGAGTTTTCCTATAAATATTAATGAATCGGATAAGTCTGAACTGCCAGTTATATAACTGACTTGCATTAGTATTGCATGACATTGTATCTACGTAGTTACATATTACGTACTCATAGGTTCTCGCATATATTAGAGTATTCACATATTATATCATGTATAATGGATTTAGTCACTATGCACTGTAGTTGGTCAATTGTATATAGTAATTATTATTATTGACACCAGCATAATGTATAACATAGTATCGATATCTAAATCATTATACGAGTCTACTATTTACACATGTGGACGATGTTTTGTCGTGTGTCATACATTATAGTATAACCTAACAATGCATCTATAATTTAAATTTATTGATGTAATGAAATACAAAATAATACGATATAAAAAGACTTTACTAAATATGCATTGTATTGGTATTATTTAAAAAACTATACTATACATACAAATGCGTGTTTTTTACAATACTATCTAGTCATCAATTATACAACGCAATGCCCACGTACTAGTATATCAAAACGCTTTCGGACCCACGAGGCCATCGCTTATTTAACGGTTATTGAACAAATACGGTCACTGCCGTGTCGACTGCGGAGAATAGATCAAAGGAAGAGCTAGAGAGTTGGTCGCCTTCGCGCGCCGCCGGATAACGGACCGGCATTTGAAGTATACTTCAGCCTATAGGCTGGCATGAGTAGTCGGCCGTTAAGATCGATGCGGACAGCCCGAACATCAGCAGTTGATGTATCTAGTCCATTTGTAATCGACCCCCGGTGTGGGGACGACTAATGTATGATTGTATGTGTGTGTGTGTGTGTGCGTTTGTGTGCGTGTGTGTGTGTGTGCGTGTGTGTGATGTTTGTTTGTGCTCTAGCTGTTATATCCGTTGATTCGATTGTATGGGTAATATCGCTAAAACACTCTTTTTATGAATAACCACGATATGTGCATAATTAATAACACTTCGTATCGTTCTCTCTATAGTAAAATAAGATTATTATCGCATATTTATTCATTATCCAATACGAATCTTTTATAATATTAAAAAGTAAAATGATAAAATTGAAAAAGAAACTCGTATCTTTAACATTATGGTAATGTTTCTGCTTACTGAGATACACATCCTATTACATGTAACGATATTTAGTAGTGATCTATATAGAACTATGTAGGTCTCGGTATAGGGAATTCATAGAATGCATAGCCTTGTCGTTTACACGTGTTTACATAAATGGTTTTCGAATTAACGAATTTATGAAGCTGGTTATCGTCAATTAAAATATTATTGCGATTTATCTCCTTATCTTCGTAATTTTGTGTGAGAAAAAAATCAGCCTTTTCACAGGAATGTTAACTTTCGCAATTGAAACCGAAATTGCGGTTAAAGCTAGGCTAATCTAGTTCCATATTTGGTCATTTAATAAAGTTAGCAATGCTGTATACATATATATTTTGGAAATTATATATAATTCAATATGTATAATGTGAAAAATTGTAATTAATATACTTTAATTATTAAGAAATTGTATAATTATTTTATAAAAAAATATTCTGTTTTATTTATTTAGTTCAACAAATTTCTTCACAATTATACACTATGAAAATACACACACATTACCACTCACACACTCACACACATATACACATACACACACACTCACACTCACACACTCACACACACACACATATATATATATATATATATATATATATATATATATATATATATATATATATATATATACATATATATGTATTAAGTATTTAATTTACTACATTGTACTACATTTCATATACAAAGTTAGATAATTTGAACATGATTATGTAAACATATATACAGTCCATTAACGACAGACCGAGTCTTTAATATACAGAAATACTTGATTACTAAATTCGCTGGTGTCACGGTGATATCATAAATATTAAGACTTGATATTAAATAAACCTTTTGCGATAGACTATTAGACCTATAAAATACAACGTACAGGCAGACTAACATAATACAGACAGACACACACACATGATACACACGACATACATTCTCAGGGAATGGAGTATGTGCCCATGGCTACCACTTTTTATGTTTTCTTAAAATGTTATGTTAATATAATATGTTAATAATTAAACTAAATCTTTCAGAGTAATTAATTAATTAATAAGGTTAACCTATAAGAATGCGTTATATATTATATGTAAAGAGAGAATGATTATTACTCCATTATTGTTAGGTATTCTTAATTAATATCATAGATTTGTAATTGTATTATAGTTATTCAGCATGTTATGGTATGCAATATATGCGTTGAGTAACTTAATGTTTAACGTAATGTGTTTAAAATTGTAAGAAATGAGTTGGTATATGTAGGTATACGATATGTTCAAACAATAGTGTTATGCACTATTGTCTTACATACCATGTAATATCACTATTTATACAATATGCATACACAATTGTAATAAATATCTAGATGTGTTAATCTTATATCACAAAGTACAGTTAATAACGCAGTAAATTATTTTTTTATTTATTGAAGTTTTGTGAGAATTTCATTTTCTAGATAGAAATTCAATAGAAGCATATATAGCTAAATATTTTCTTAGTGCATATTTTCTTTATAAATGAAATAGTTAGAACAAAGTATATCGATGACTGATATAATTGTATTAGTTATTGATTGTTAATCCTAAGATTATGAGAAATCCAGTTTCTACAGAATTATAATTTCAATTATAGTTTGTGGTGTAAGTTTTTCAGTTCAATTAGTTTAAATTATAAATAAATATTTAGGAGTAGTTATGCACTCCACAATACGGCTTATTATTTTAATTTCACAAATAATTGATTATGTCATCTGTTTTCGATTTGCATTGTTTCGATAGCGAAAGTAGTAAGTGTCCAATTTATATTGGGATACAATTACACTATTGTGTAATTATAATTGCGGATATGCCAGATCCAGTTGGACAGTTACCGCTTGTTGGTTAGTTGCATGGGCGCCATAATACATGTAATTTATTTATTTAATTCCCTCCGTTAACAAAATCCTGGGCAGGAGTAACACAGTAACAACTAAGCTTATCGTCTAAAGTAGTTCGGTAAGTAAGTCATGATTGAATACGTCTTAGATTCAAGTTGATTAGTTGTATTGTTATCCAGCGTATCCAATAAGCCTTCGAATATTGAAAGTAATTTAGCATCAGTGATGTTTATTTTTTTGTCTTTCGAATAAATCATTTATTTAGGTAATCAGTCAATTGATCATGTTTTATTATATAGCTTACATTTGACTGGAGTTAACGGTTTATTAATATGTAATATTGTCTGATATGAATTACACCGAACATAATTTTTTCGAAGTACGTACAATCTAAATACAAGTGCCCTGTTCACTCTATATTGTACAATGTACATTGTACAATGTACATTGTACCTCATCACATATCTATGTGTGATGGACATTGTTTGCCATTTGTCAATATTATCGTTAATAAAATGAATATTATATTTACATTGTGTATATATATATATATATATATATATATATATATAAATATATATATATATATATATATATATATATATATGTGTGTGTGTCCGTAAATTTGTTATACAGATATAATGTTAACAAGTATATTGGGAATAGATAGATATTATTTATGAAATTCTATATAAAATCATATAGATTTGAATTAGTTACATGTAAAATATCACACAATATTCGTATATTTGTATGTATTAAGTATTATAATATAATTGAAAACGTGTATTACGAAACGCATTAATAATAATTATTTTTATATTTTAATTAGAATATTTGTAATGTAAGATTTCATACTAAGATACTATTTCTTTATAATATATGTATGTATAGTATACATGATACAGTAATAATATTGTACATTATACAGTCGTTAATTATTTCAATTACGTATCATTTAAATAATATATATAGAATATATCTAAGTTATAGATTATTATGTGCATTTGCATAATCACATAAGTTATCAAATCTATACCAATAACTCCCATCATATTGTGTGCATGATTTAATTGGGGCGTAATCCGAGGCATGCGTTGATGTAACATTTCCACTTGATTACGCAATAAAGCGATGTCAGATTTTGCAATAAGCAGCCTCTCTATACGATACGGATGAATACGGTGATAAATAAACAATTTTTATTTATTATTCATAGGGTAAGAGATATAAATATTTGCAGTGGAGCATATGTTACGCATATATATATATATATATATATATATATATATATATATATGCATGAATATAATCATTGGTAATTAGTAATAACTCTAGATATTAATACCCCAGGTATTCATATACTGTTACACGTAACATATAGGCATACTTACTTATAGATATATCTATAATTATGGTATACCTCATATGATAATGAATATTGAATATTATAAAATATTCAATAAACGCATATTATATATATATTATATATTATATATAATATTAAATTACAAACACGTGATATCATTCACTAATGAATACGTATTAATAATATTGTGGATTATCATAAAGTACGAGTTATATATTATATAAGTCAAGTATATAAGCACTATATATAATATCATATATGGTAACTTTAGTTAAATATATTAGTGCCGATATAATAATATATTATCATTATATAACGCTACCACTTCGTGCACACGAATGATAAAAAAAGACGAGTAGTAATTTGAATTGATAACGAATTCTCTATAAAAAAGAATCCGAGTTACGGAGTCAATTCTGCTTTGAATGGAACGTACATCAACTCAAACGTAATGGATCGACTACACCGTATACATTACTGGAGGGGAGTGTTTACACCGTAGCTTGTTGACACCTTGATTAGTTGGCGAGAACACGTGTTACTTTCCTAGTGCCGAGTGGATCGCGCTAATACTTCATGGTGACAGCCCATTAATATCGACACGATATATCGCGAATCGTAATACGTCATAATTACCGCGTTACAACGGTTTCATCCGTGATTATTTTATCTAAAGGGTTTGGTTAAATGGAGGTTGTGTGCGTGCCACATTCACTGCGAATAGAGGTGTTTGTTTGTTTTTTAATTGTCTATAGTCAAACAGTCGATTAATTTAGTCGACGATGTTAATTTACAAGGACATTAGGACAATGCTTGTATTATTCTAATATGTACAATGTACATTGTACATGTGTGTAAACATGAATAACACCACATATGTATATATATATATATATATAAATATATATATATATATATATATATATATATATATATATATATATATATGGTATATATTCAAATATATATAATTATAATATATATTCTACTTTGGGAAGCCCTATATATTTTGTCAAGATGATTATATGCCGACATCTTATCAATTACACATTATTGCAATTCTTTTGGGTTAGAATATCTAATATTAATTTAATTTATAATCTTCTAATTTCTTTAATCATAACCCGAGAATTTGGATCAGTTGTACAAGAAAAAAGTTTAAATTGTTTTAGTTTAATAACAATTTTAGATAGGACGTCATCGTGCGTTCTTGTGTATGCGTATAATATAACAGAGTAATAATTCAGCATTGAAGATAAATGCTAGGTTATATACTTAGTTAAGATAATATTTCGATATTCACTGTGAAGAGATCTAGTCTTATTCTATAGCGGTGTCAATAATAAAACATCGCCGCAGAATAAAATAAATAATAAATAATAAATCCGTATTATTACATTTATGTTTAATATTATGAAATTATCGAGTTTTTTCAATATTAATATTTATAAATTGAAAAATAGAAATATTATTATAATTATTATAATATTATATTATTACTATTTTATTTTATCTATTTTTTAATGAAATCTATAATTGAGCTCATAGTTTTAAAGAATTCAAACATAATATATTTAGTTACAATAATATTACTAATAGATATTTAATATTTAGGCATACAAAGTAAAATGTTGTATCTTTAAAATACTTTTGAAAATTATACATTTAATTTACAAAATTACGTAGATTAAGTTTATAATATTTCATATCTACTAGACTTTTGATCACAAATAAATATATATTTTGTTGTAATTCTTTAAAAATAAGAGTTCACAATTGAAAAAACTCCATAATTTCATAATAGTATACTTAAAAATGTGCATGCAGTACAGATATATATATATATATTTTTTATAACCACATAAATATTTTTATTATTTCTAATTATATTTAACGAGTTATATGCACTTATAAAAGCACGTGATCGTAGTCGATGTTTTTATTATACGACACCGGAATGACCACGAGGAGAAATACAGATTGTCGAGATTGTCAATATTTCACAAATAATATGTTTAATAGATTGAGTTCATTCGATCTATTGTCAACGTTAGAATGCTTTTCTAGGCCACGTAATTGCGTTGACCATCTATTACATTTAGCAAGGCTTAGTTAATGAACACTGTTATAAGAGATACAACTATATGTAGTTGATAGTTCATCAACGATTTGTGTGAGGCTGTTTTCGGTGGATATATCGAGAGCATGCCTTGATGTCGGATAGTATACAATCCTTAGCAAATGTCCTACAAACTCATCCCAAGACATAGATTTTCAACCGTCGAATACAATCTATAAGTAAAATGTATAGCACGCTGTTTACGGGACAGGAAGTCAGGTATCACGATTGAGATTGTTGAAAGCGCGATTCGATGGACTTCTTTAGTTGTAATTTCGAGATGCCAAAGATAGTGGAATCCCAGAGGATAGAAGAAATCCTCTTTGTATATTATATATATATATATATATATATATATATTTATATATATATATTTATATATATATATTTATATACATGCTCTATAAAGGATGTATACAGTAGATACATGTAGTTAACAGATATTCATATGGGGTCCCTAGATGTGGATGTATATATAATGCATAATCAGAACTATATACATATATATATATATATATATATATATATATACATATGTGTATGTGTGTATATATATAACTCTATATTTGAGTTACTTGTAAAAGTACCTAATAACGAACGGGTACATGAGTTGGTACAAATGCTCTCCAGTAAATCACATCTCTCCATCATCCAATAAAAGACCCCAAACCAATAATAACGGCGAGTCTCTAGGCCCCGAGGCGATTAGATTCGGCGACTATTCTATTTATAGACAGAACATGATCGCTGCATCCCTAGCATGGCAATAGATTTCTAGTAGAAACATGCTAAGTATCTAGTCTAAACCTACTACACACATACACAGACAGACACATACACATACAGACGCACTTACATGTACACATATACATACGTGCGCACATACACACGCAAACACCCACAAACACACACTCATACTTACGCGCACACAAATACACATACAGACGCACTTACGTGTACACATATACATACGTGCGCACATACGCACGCAAACACCCACAAACACACACTCATACTTACGCGCACATACACATACAAATACACTAAAATACACACACACACAACCATAGCGCACATACACATACATACATGCATACACGCATACACAATCGCGTACGCGTGCATGTACATACATACACGCACACACACACACACGCGCGCGCGCACACACACATACACACAGACACGCACACACACACACGCAACGAATCCTCGGTTTGAACAATACCAGCGTATTTAAGATAGTACTAATAGGCTTACATGTAAACCTATTAAAATCATATATAATAAATGTAATACATATAATACATGTAATACATGTAATACATGTAATACATATAATACATATAATACATATAATACATATAATACATATAATACATATAATACATATAATACATATAATACATATAATACATATAATACATATAATACATATAATACATATAATACATATAATACATATAATACATATAATACATATAATACATATAATACATATAATACATATAATACATATAATACATATAATACATATAATACATATAATACATATAATACATATACTACATATAATACATATAATACATATAATACATATAATACATATAATACATATAATACACATAATACATATAATACATGTAATACATGTAATACATATAATACATGTAATACATATAATACATGTAATACATATAATACATGTAATACATGTAATACATATAATACATGTAATAC
>OZ038314.1:12489383-12553319 GCA_964035775.1 Osedax frankpressi
TGTTATATGCAACTTATATATACTGGTATTTAGTTATTCACACTAGGTATTAGATAGCTAGTATCTTTTCATCGGTTGATTAGCGAAGTCTAATACTTTAGCTTCCGCGGGTAATTCGAAACCAAAAAACAAAGCCCTAGGCATTTGATTGGTGCTGTGAGCTGCCTCCGAGTAGTATTTATATGGCGGAAAAGACAGACGATCTCAGAACGCGATTATTTCACATCCAATTTGTTTATATAGCATCCTATATGGGACATCTCACCTACTAAGTGCTCTTAGCCGTGACGTAGAGTGTCAGATATATGTATTTAATACAGTTTATAAGTATAAATAATGTATCTAATGATTGCGAGTTTATATATGCCATAATTAATTCTCCGCGATTTACAATATCTAAACACATATTATTGTCATTATTAGTGCATTTATATTGTATATATTATGAGCTATGAATTAACGATTAATAACTAATTTATTATAGAATTTATAATTATGAATTAATATTATTAATGTTCTTAATAAATATATTATAGATAAAATAGCATCTAAGTGAAAATATGTTATAATATAGATAATATTATTATATGTTTTTATATATATATATATATTTATATATTTATATATATATATATATATATATATATATATATATATATATATATATATATATATATATAGTATATACATATGTTCCCATGGTTCTGAATATAATGATTATCATAATATTATCATTAAAGATATTCGATTAAAATCAATATTTATGAAACCATATGACTATAATTATATATATGTATATTTATTTATAGTTATATATTTATGTATATATATTTATGTATATAAATAATATTATACTAGAAGATAGTTGTCAAATTCATGTGGAAATTTATTATTCTCAACAAGAAATGTTACCAAAATATGTTATATATTGCTCTTCTACAAAGAACAACTATAATATTCTATAATATATTTATAACATCTATAAGTTAATCAACATTGAATCTTTACATTTTCTAAATTCAATAACTTGCATAATTAAGTATAGTTCTCTGTCGTATTCATGTATATATATATATATGTATATATATATATATATATATATATATATATATATATATATGTATATATATATGTATATATATATATATATATATATATATATGGTTGATTATCCTATCTTTAATGTTACTACTGAACTCAATACACCAACTGTTCAATGTTAGCTTAATTTCAAAATTTGTATTATGTATATTATATATATATATATACATATATATATATATATGTATTCATATACAAATATGTTTAAATTACATTATTCCATATGTGTTATGTGCCTTATAAATTTTAAAATGAAATAATTAATTATTATATATTCACTAAGTATTACATTTGTTGGGAGCAGTTATTTACTATAATTATATATGAAACGGTATTATAGTTAATGTGATAGTTATTCAGTATAGTGTTCATTATAAATCGATAGAAACAGTTATAAAGTTCTAAAATAGTAGGTATATATAATCGTATATAATCGTACATGTGTATATTGTATACATAGATTTATAATTTATAATTGAAAAATTATGAATCTATGATTGTATCTAAGCATATGCGTATTATTATGTTGAACGCAGTTTAAATAACCGATTATATAAATTAATTGAGTAAACAACCCGCCGAAGGAGCAGATAATATTTCACTAGAATAAATACTACTTGTCCCGTTATATAATTACAGCCCCACCCCGGCAGGCGCATGTGGTATCGTTAAATATCTCCTACATGATGGAACGATATATCGGATCGGGACGCGCCAACTGACCAAGACGGCGGCGATGGCAGTTCCGACAGCTCTGACCAGTGCTTTGTAGTCGCCGGCGGTGAAATTGAAATGGATGGCGTGTTGCGGTAAGGCAGCTACACGAGTACTATAGTCGTAGGGTGATGGGTGATTATAAAGCGATGCAAGTTTACGTTTCTGTTAAATATTATAGATGGCTTGTACGAAATATTGAGACCACCGCGATACGGACGTATCGATGGGGATAAGAGATTTTAAGATATTAGTGAATACATTTATTAACCCACTCTAGGATTGATGCACCCTCTATATATCTTGTTTAATAATTAGCAATGAAGTATTAATATATTTATAATTAATTTTGTAAGCATCTTCTCAATTTTATAAATCGGGATATCCTGAGACCATATAACGTTAGGTAAAAATGTTCAAAGGTTAATATAATTATTATTTTCTACGGCGTAATAACATGTTGTCCTTATTATGTAATGGAATTGTAACATAAAATATATAATAAGATCTGTTAGCATGAATATATAAATACGATAATACTCAATTTGTTTGAAGTTTCTTTCTTGAATATAAGTACAGTTTATCATTGTTTTCACAATTCATAACAAGATACTTTGTAAATAAGAGACTCAGTGGCGTGGATCCAGGCAAATATATTTTCGTCTGATAAATCGATGCTGATATCCACCCTACCAGCAGTATTTTCTACCCTCATGCATATATTTTTACCTATAAAATGATATCTATATATAAATATAATACCGTTCCCGTTAGTAGATAAAACTTAAATTCATTAATTTCAGGTAATGATTATCTCAGAGATTTACTTTTCAGCTATATCAGATATAATATAGTGGACTAGCTACAAGTAAGTTAAACTAGCAAGCTAACATCTTGTATTATATATGTTTAATCTGAAATATCTGTTAGTTCGAAGCATAATTCTTACAATTATTTATATTAAAATAGAAAAAATGTATCTATTTTAGCAGAAATTGAATACTTATAATTTCTAGCTTTTACCAGGAAGACTGCATAACTTAATTTAGTCTATTTAGTAGCGATGGAAAGAAGGAAACACTCTACATGGTTTTTTCACCTATTTGGATGCCTGATCATTTTTATGATTTATTAGATTAAAATACTCGTATTTGTTGTAAATTATCATTGGATAGTTTTATGATGAAATCCTACTAAAGATCGACAAAGAACAATACTCATTGGTGATAAATAATATAATTCTTTTATCAGCTACCTTGGCTAGTTCTAACAACAATTCATTTTGTATTCATTTTGTATATTATTAGTGATTAAAGCGGAATCGTCGGAAAATGTAGTAATGTTTAAATATGCGTTAAATATCCACAAATCTTCTTCTTAACAAGGGTTATGTAACAAAAGTATAAAAGACTGGTGTTAATCCATCAACTTGCCTTACTCGGAGCTTCGTCTATATCAAAAAGTATATTTACAATTATTATTTATGTAGATGACTTCTAGAGTGTGATTCATTTACTGAGGGATAGGCAGAGAGTCAAATAACCTAAACACTTAGTTATAGTAAATCGTGATAAAGCATTTATCAAATCTAACTATGCGATACATACGTTTTTTTGTGCGTCTCAGAATTCCGTATAGAACTTCATAGTGCAGAATTATGTTCTTGTAAACCCCCGAAAACTTGAATAAATGCATTATTTTCAGTAAAAATCCATTTGTAGAAATTAGCCATCATCATAAATAGGGTCGTCATAATACCTGAATAGATTGTGTACATACTGGACAGTAGAATTATTAGTACCACCTTTTTTATATGTTAGTTTAGTTTTGGAGGATACACCCAATGTATGTATATATTTATATATATATATATGTGTGATTGTGTGTGTGTGTGTGTGTGTGTGTGTGTGTGTGTGTGTGTGTGTTGTGTATATATGTAATCTATACATTCTTTTAATAACATTATTACTTGGATACATTCTTAAGAAAAATACATTTCACACTTTAAATGTCTGACTAAATCAATTTTAAAAGCATAGTAATATATATATACAATAGGATATAGTAAGCGAAAACAATGATCATATTTATTATGATAGAAATGAACATAGGATTCAATAAATAATTTATTTAGACGATGTACTTGTTCCAGACTACTACGACCTCATCGGTTCGAACTCAGCATATACATTATTGATAGTATTTGCCGATATAGAAAACTTGAAGACTTCTTATCATATGATATGAATTTTCTTTAGTTGGTATACCTGCAAATCAATAACATAGCGATTTATTGTATTAAATAAATCTATTATTGTTATTTTTGATCTCTTGTACACGTAATTTTACAATTTCTAAGTTAATACATCAAAAAGAAATATAACCTCTCGACATTCATCTTCATAATTTTGCATATATTTATACTCATTTTATCTTTTATTTTTATTATAGTATACAGTTCTATTTAATAATTTATATATTTAATTAATTGTATAAATATTGTATACATAGCAATATAACGATTAATTAATATATATTACATTAATGCTAATAACACCACTTTGAGGCAGAATTATATATATATATATATATATATATATATGTATATATATATATATATATATATATATATATATGTATGTATGTATATATACATATATATTTAGTGATAACTCTCAATATCGATATACTCTCATATATCGCTAAATAACTGCGATATTAAGTCAATAGGCTTCATTGTTGTTATTGTAGAGGAGAGGTAGTACTAGAATACAAATGAAGAAGGCAATTTATTTGCTCACAATCGTAAACAAGACGAATTATACGACCCTCGAAAGATAATGAGGAGCACTGCACGCACGGCCTGAGAGCATTGTTCAATAATAACCGTTGACCGTTGACCGTTGTGTATTTACTCCCTTGCGATACCAGTCCAGGGATGCCGTTATATTGGGTCGGCGGAGGTCGCACTATTGAAAGCGGACTGCTGGTTTTCTCTTGTTTCACCGTAAACAGATTGTCGTCATAAGACAATGGAAGGCGTAACTGCAACATCTAATTAATATTGCGGTGTTACAGTAACAATAGAAACGACGATGGGAAATCATTGGCCGAGAATATTGTATTACAATGGGCTATTGTTTATCGATCTTACATCCAACAGTTTCCGGTCATTAGCCATATGATTATAAATTAAACACAAATATTTTGAGAATCCCAAACTCGGTCTAATAACTCGATAAAGTGAATATTAATTATTACATATCCTATCAAGTACTATATATATATTATATATATATATATATATATATATATATATATATATGTGTATACATATTATATAATAATATTTTAAATTATTTATATAGTATTGCATACCACAAAAATATAAAAATGTATATCGGTGAATTAAACCAAATATTTACTAAATGCATTACTAATGCTATATATTATATAATATAAAGTATACACACTATAATATAACCTATATAGTACACACTGTATTGTATATGCACATGCCAATTCATATAAGGGAAGTTCACTTAATTTGAACGTTCCTTAACTTTATCTGAAAAGTATCATTTCCTGCAATAAAGACACGAAGCCATTGTTATAAGTTTACACTCAAATTATCGCCGTATCCTTTAAGATGCGATTATAATAAATGTAATATGGTATATTATATTTTGATACAAATTAAATATAATAATGTATATATATATATAGTATTATATGATATAATATAGCAATACTATAATATAGTAATTCTATATAGCATACTATATATACATAGCATTGGGTATATATAATATATTATTCTATATACAAGTAGCATATTAGAATATAATATATATGGATATAGTAGGTATTATATATATTATATTTTTTATATATATATCATGACCATTTGTACAAACATACAAACATAAAGAGGTGGCAGATCCGAACATCTTTAGGATATATTGAAAATAATCTAATTCCAATTTCTAATACGAATTCTAACGGGAAATTCATAGAGGGCGACTTGATGTTTATTAGCATTAATGACACTAAAACAATGTGGTATTGTATTATCTAACAATGTGTGTGTATTATCTAAAAATAGAAGTTAAATTTTTCCTTTTTTTGACGGAAGGTCATTTATATGGATTTAAATAATAATGCCTCAATACTGGAACCATGTGGAGCTCCTATTTGTAAATCATTTGAATAAGTAATATAAACTATAACAAATTTATATAGATAAGATGTAAATCAATTAAGTATTTTACCTTCAATTCCAAAATATTAAAGTTAGTATAGTAATTTAGAACGGGACATTCATAATAAATTATAGCCGATATAATCAAGTGTTTATATCTATCTTAAATATGTATAATAAAGTGTCTGATAATTATTGAAAAATTATATCAGGAGTTCCACATGCCTCCATTATATTTAATCTTTATAAAATATCCTTGCATCAAAAGCCGACTCAATTTACTTATATCCAATACACTCATTTAACTTCTCTTTTTACAGATACTACTAAACTAGTACATTATTTCAACCTCGCCTTCTATACATATCCATATACTGATCAGATATACAATCTCTTTACTTTTGTATAACTTACATGGTTACGATTGAACTGAGATTAGTATGTTTAAATATGCTTACATCGTATGCTGTGCTAATTTATACATCAATGTTATTATAACAAATAAATAACTATTCTAGTAATTCATATATTGGCAGAACCCAGCATTTAGGTCGTGTATTATTAATCTTGTAATTAGTTAATTAAAAGCTTATATATATATTGTGTCAAGATATCTTATATACTTTATATCCGCTCGATACAACAGTAGATTCTATAGAATCTCCACAATAGCTACTCGGGGTACAAATCGTATATCAATTATATTCGTAATGAGAAATTAATTGAAAACCTCACTTAATTGAGAACATATTCTTTTATTGCCACCTCTATCATTTATCTTATAATAAACTTTTATTATTTCTCATTGTTAAATTATTGGAATATCGCAGTTTAATGTCCGACGTTATGCTTAATATCGCGAATGCTTTTGCTGATAATAATGCAGGCTTACAATTCAATATTTACAGTAATTACTGCATGAAACCAGCATGAAAAATTATACAATCAAATTGCAGATTACCTTGTAAATTTTGTATCCCCAATTTGGATCTAATTTTCAATCACATTATATCATTTTCTTAAATCAATTCGATAATTCGTTATTTATTTCATATATAATGGGAGTCTTTAAAATATTTACTATATATAGTAAATTATCAAAATTATCAAAATTATAATTTTGAGAATTAACCATTATGAGTATGTCTCATTATGTTGTCTACTATTTATATGACAAGATTCTAGCTACTTAGATTAAAATATCGATTTAAATGAATACAAATTTGGAATTCAGATATAATGAATGAAACATTGTTGACAAAATCAAATCAGCATATAGTTATGTAAAACTGTTGTCAAATTGTTCACATCAAAACCTATATGTTAATTATTTACGTAAAACCACATAGAAATAATGGAATACTAAAAAATTAATTTCCTCAACAATTATTATTTTGGTTCACATTGGGATAGTTTTAAATTAATTATTTAATTCAATTTAGTATGTTGATAACTAATGTAGTATAGTTATGTTTTATAACTTAATATCATTAATTATATGATTGATACTCATTAAACATTAAACAGTTTTGCATAATGTAGAATATGTGTTTATCGGATATATGTATCACTATAGAAGCAACATATTAAATGTATATGAAAATTAAAAAAAAGTAATGTCATTGGGAAATTATAGTATATCAGTTGTCAATATATATATATATATATATATATATATATATATAAGTATTGAATACATAAATATATGTTGACATTTATTTTGTACAATAATTGTGTCTATAGAAAAATTATAGTGCTAATATAATTGTGGCAAATATTTATTAATAATATTGATTTATATGTTATCAAAAATTATAAATTTACGAGAATTACAAAAATATAATCAATACTTTAAATATTAATATAACATGTAAACTCAATATATAAATCAGAAAATATAAATTATTAAATTAATAAACTATATCATAGATTATGATATCTATAATTATATGATATATATATATATATTATATTAGTTCATATACTATAGGAAATAGGATACTAGTTATTAATCAAAGTGTAATTATTAAACGTACTCAAGCGAGTTGTCCAGACAGAATCAATTTCATTAGTTCGCCATATTAGACAAGGGAAATTAATTACTTGTGATCGCTAGCTAAACGTCTTCAATTTATCGTAGTGAGTGGATTGGTCTAGAAAACTACTAAGCGTTAGTCTAATTTAGACAATAATCTGTCCACTGGCAAATCGATATGTCGATAGCATAGCGACATACTGAGTGACGCAATAGCTTGGTACGACTGTGTACTAATAGATTATAGGTTAACCTAGGTCAATAGCGCAATAAAGTTTATTTGTCGAATTATATAAATCATTTTATTCCAATCAAAAATCAAATGAATAGTATTCATTGAATACAATTAAATATTATATAATTTATAATTAATACTACAATTATTCTACGTAATTTAAGGAAATTCTATTACTCTAGACCAATAGATAGCATTATTTAATGTAATGTAATGCACCTGTTTAAGTAATATAAAATACGAACATATTCATTCATATAAAAATACGATACTTTTATTGCTATAAAGCATTATGATCCTTATTATAATAAACATATATTTAATATATATTTCATAAACTCATAGATTCAAAACCTAATATTGATATTGCATAACTATTTAGTGTTTATTGTAATATTCATAACATATTTTTTTATAAATATATCAGAATTATAGGATATAGTAAAAAAGCATCGTTATACGTTAATATACATTAATATATGGTACTATATTATATTATATACCTATATTATATGAAAATAATATATTATAAATATACAATATTATGTTTAACTAAATAATTACCTGGTGAGCTCTAATTATCTAGATCACTAATTTCCGTATAATTACTTTGAAATACAAAAAGTAAATGTTATTTAATGCAGTTGGTTTTCTATAGAGTGATTTAAAAAAACCTCATTATATAAACTAATTAAATTAATATTTTGTAAAAATGTAATATATTAATTTTCTTATATTAAATTATAAGTATTATCCGAATCCTAAAATAATTGTCCAGGAATGTATTCTTCTTAATGGAATTAAGTCAATTGACTTAAATGAAAATGTGAATCATTCAATTTGATACGGAATATAAATTATAAATACTATTGTATTGTACTTAGAGAATATTGCCGAAGAAACTAGTACAACAGGAATACTTAGATGATAATATTAAAAATGTTTGTTAATTTTAATATCATGATATTTATTATAATCAATTAACTAACTTCTTCATATAAATGCTAATACAAATTTAAGAAACTTTTTATGTAATCTAACTATATACTATTATAATTAAGTAATTCACTAGATTTAAAATGTTTTAAAATTTATATTACAAAATTGATCTTTATTATAAGGTATCCAACAATATTAGATTTTTATTAGGTTGTGTTTATATACCAACGTAAGGTATAGGTCAGGTTTAAATAAATAAAGAACGCACTACTTTTTAAATTTAACTTATATAAAATACCGAGGTATGTGTGTTTTCATTGCATAGGTATAAACTATATAATAGTATCTTACATATTAAATTAAATATCTAAGCCTAAAGCTTAATATAAATTGTTGCTATAATTTCTAATAATATACCTTGATGAAATAAAAGTACGATACCATATAAAGTTTGAGGGAATAGCCTTGTATGGATTGATTACTTTATTTTTTTTGCACAAAATACTTTTATACAGTAATTATATAAATATTACCGTTGGGACAATATCATCCAAGATTTTTTAATCTTGGCAATATATATATATATATATATATATATATATATATATATATATATATATATATATATATATATATATATATATGTATGTGGGAATAAAGTGTTATAGTATATCTATATATAGTTAAACTAAAAATTATACTCATAATTATTGTAAGGTTATATTTTTATATTTTGAAATTCAAAATTATTTTCTAAATATATATATATATTTTAATATATCGTTTTTATTTATTGTTTTTATATTTAATATATACTTTTACTAATTAAGAATCCACAACATGTTGTAAGTCTTGATATAAAATAAATTAACTTTCTGGATTGTATAGCATAATCAGACATATATATTAATATTTAATTTAATTAAAAATAATTAAAAAAAATTATATTGAAAAATAAAGATTATGCGTTTTATAACTATGCTATTTCAGTAGACACCTAATTATATTTATTATATGAAAATATATATACTAATATCTAGTAATTATTTAATTATCAGAGTAAATGATTTAACACCAATAAATCCAAAATTATAGAGTGTATTTTTATACAATAATTTACTGTAATAATAATTGTAATTTTATTACGATATATAATATAATCAATATAAATTAAGAATACCTGACAGAAAACATTCTACATGTTATATTAATCTTCCATATAATTCTATATATTATATATTTTAATTTTGGTAGCTATAAAACATTAAATTTGTAAGTGTAAATTTGAGTTTTCTCATTTTAAATTGGGTATTTTATGGAACATTAATTATTAATATTCGTTGTCCAGTCATTTAAGTAGCATTTGAATAGGACTTATAGTATATAGATAGAGAGATCATCATTATATAATATATATATATATCAAGAAGTGAATATTTTATTGTTAATGTTTATTTTTCAGGTCATATTATGATTGCTACATTAAACAAATTAGTTTATTTTAAATAAGTAAAATATTGTTATCTGTTTAAAAAATTAATTATTATTATTTGTTTATTAAAAAACATTGTAATTGGTTCTTCAAATGTGAATGTGTGTGTAATAAGATATACAGAATAAATAACTTGTATACGTTAATATTTTATCACATTTTTAATTAATCTAATTATATGATTTATATTAGTAATATTATGTTGCAGATATTTCTAATTGAGAAAATGAAGACTATCTTGAATATCCTGCCTAAATATATAATATCAAATATTTCTAGATACAATGTAAATATAATTAAATATCGATGTATCCGCACTCAATCATTAAACACATTGCGGAATATTGGTTAGTGTATATATTATATTATAATACATCTTAATATACACATATCTTGATTTAAAAAAATAATTTTTAATATTATTGAATTATTTGATCACATATTAATTTAAGTTCATGTATTTTAAATATATTAAAATTTGTCGCATAACTAAACGTACGATAGATATTATTTTATGATTTACATTTAGGAATTATTGCTCACATCGATGCTGGAAAAACAACTACTACGGAGCGAATGCTCTACTATTCAGGAGCCATTCACAATTTTGGTATATAATATTATTTATTTACAATATATATATATATATATATATAGTTACATATGTCGTTTTTCTTATAGTAAACCAAAAATAAAAGCAATTTAAATCCACGATATAGGAAATGTGGATGATGGTAACACTGTGATGGATTACATGCCACAGGAACGTGATAGAGGTATAACAATTAATTCTGCCGTTATTACATTTCCTTGGAAGAAACATCAAATCAACCTAATTGATACACCTGGTATGTGGTATTTAAAGTAATATCAATAATATATATAATTTGCTAAGTAAACTATTAATTCACAATTATACATTAATAATAAAATATCTAAAGATTAGAGTTTAATAAAAATTAATTAAATTAATAAAAATATAATATAATGATTTTTAATAATATACAATAATAATAATACAATGATTTCCATCATTATATAATTAACTTTAGTACAATAGGTCATGTAGATTTTACTCTAGAGGTTGAAAGGTCATTGAGAGTTATCGATGGTGCAGTCGCAATTCTAGATGCTTCCGAAGGTTTTTTTTTCATAAAACAATATCTTTCTAAAAATTAATAGCTCAATATTTTTTATTACAATCAAAGTTGATATTAATAATTGAATTCCTGCGTATCCAGGGGTCGAGGCGCAGACGATAACTGTTTGGAATCAGGCAAATAAGCATCGAGTTCCTCGTCTTCTATACCTCAACAAAATGGATAAACCGGCTGCAGATTTAGAAGCATGTCTGGGTTCGATTGACGAGCGGTTTCCGGGGATTGCTCCTCTAGTGCTTCAGGTGGCATTGTATTAGTTTCTTCTACCTCGAGAAACTTCAAATCAGAAATATGCAATTTGTATATGAAAATATATTATATAATATATTATTATAGTTATGCGATATATTTATTTTTAATTATTGAAATTCTTAAAATATTTAAATACAAAATGATCCCGAATAGCAAATATTAAGACCAATATCTACTATAAAATATAATATAATTATAATAATGGTATTTATATAAGATTATCCATGTTTTAAGTTGCCGATAGGAAAGGGAAGTGATTTCTGTGGAGTCATTGACCTGATTACAATGAAAAAGTTGATTTGGCAAGACAATAAGACTGGTAATTACAACTGTATCTATAGCCATTACTAAAAATAGATATAGTAAAACTTATTTAAATAGTTATATATAATATAGTTTTATATAATTACTCATGAAGTGATAATATGAAAACTATATACAAATTAATATAATAATTTTATGTATAAACTGCGTTCCATTTGATACCTTTGATATATTATTGCATCGGCAGGGAGCGAATTTACCTCTACAAGTCTGTACAGCACGGATGTCGAATACGACCAAGCGATGGACCGACGCCACCTACTGGTTGAATCGTTGGCCGACTTGGACGATATTTTTGCGCAAAGCTATCTGGAGGGCGAATGCGAACTCGCTAACGCAGATATTTTCTCTGCGATACGTAGGAATACAATAGCCTCTAAAGTCGTTCCAGTGCTCATGGGGAGTTCTTTTAAGAATAAGGTAAGAGTATTAGTATATTATTTAGAAAAAAGTATGAGTGCTGATGATAATTTATATATAATGTATTCCTTATGTGATAATTAATATTTGCCAATATTAATATTGGTATTTTTCTAAATATTGATTCCACTTAATAGTGTGTACAGAATTTACTAGATGCTATTCTACTCTATTTGCCTTCGCCGGAATCTAACAAAGACACTAAGATCGCAAATAACTATTTCGGAAACCGCGAAGAAAAATGTTCATTTCACTCTTTATTCGAATAATCTATTGACATTAAATTATGATATAAGCAATATCATAATTCACTACAAAATTTCTATTAGATTTAATTGCTAATAAAACAATGTATTCAATTTATTAGTAATAACCATAGTCGGCATTAATTATTAACTTCCTGTCTCTACGTCCGCTAACACCTGTTCAGCTTCACTCTGTGCCCTCGCCTTCAAGACTATCCACGACAAGCGACGGGGTGGAGCCTTGACGTTTGTCCGCCTCTACTCCGGGAAACTGTTCAAAGGAGACCACATTTACAATGCGACACGCAAATGTCCGGAGAAGATAGATAGGTTATTAGAAGTAAGTATAGAAGAGTACACGATAACGAACACATGTTATATGAACTGTATGAAATTAACTGCACTCTTTATTAAACAAATATATGTATTTCAGCGTTCATTCCTATTTATCTTCTCTCGTCCCCTTTTTCCACATCTGATTCGATGTTTTTTTCACTCGACTAATTAATGTAATTAAAGTAATACTATCCAAACACAGAAATTTGATAAATATAAGTTATAAGATCCTAATTTTAAGGTGTTTTTATTTTTCATAACTGTATTGTCAAGCAAAACCAATTTAAAATACTAAGAAAAATAATTCTACTCTTTTTATATTGCTACCTCTATCTATCTTATCTATCTTATCTATCTGATAAGTATAAGTTTAAATTAACTAATCTAAATATGCCAGTATAGAATTTTTATAATTCCTCGAATATTTATAAAACAAATCTAAGAGAAGTCAATAGATATTATAGTAAGATTGTATATAAATGTATATGTATATTTATATATAAATAGATATATATATAAATAGATATATATATATATACATATATATATATACATATATATATATATATATATATATATATATATATATATATATATATATTATATTCATAAAGCATTTTTCATTGTTTGTATTTTGATTTTAAATTAATATTTTTTTTTATACAATAACATAAGATTGCTAATATATTAGCATTGTTATATATACAATGCTTTATTATAATTTCTTTTAATTTATATGAATTTAAAAATACGTATATTAAATTTTTGAATATTTTTATATAACATTGGTTTATAATTAGATCAAAAAATTTATAATTTTTGACTAATTGATTTCATCTTTATATTAAAATTGTAATAAATATTTATAGGAATTTTAATTAAGCAGTAAAAAAATGTTATTAAGTAAAATCAATATATACTTATCATTAAATAATTTTAATAAATACCTAGTATTATATTTAAAATATACATTTACATTATTTATTATAAAAAAAATGTATTACTTAAGGGTTTTTTAAATATTTTTTTGATAAGTATTGATTTTTAAAATATAATATCTAATAATCATTTCAGAAAATATGTTTTTTAAAAATAGATTTATATTCAATTTATAAATCTCAATGTTTTTCCTGAATACCTGAATTTCTATTGCATGTCTAAAAATTGTCCAAATTAAAAAATAAAAACACATTTAAAAGTTTTCATATATTTTAAATAGATATATTTTAAATAAATCGTATTAATATCTTAAAAACAATTAAGATCACCCTCAATGCACATCCTCACCATACTCTATCTAATGTCGTCTCTCTCTCTCTAATCTCACTCATCTCATCCCTAATCTGCCTTTAGGTATCTGCTGATGACCTTAAGGAAGTAAATGAGGTCACAGCTGGAAATATAATTGCCATTTCTTCACTGAAAGAGGTAACTATGTTATGGACATATAGCTGTAACCACAAATAATTCCTATCTAGTCATTCAAATATACCAGTAATATACTATAGATTCAAATCTAAACATCTCTATGTCAAATATTATATAATTCTAAATTATTGTATTTGTCAATACTAATGTATTACTTTATTACAAGTATGACATATTACCTTACAATTATAATTTAATACATTCTTACAAATGTAAATAATTCTATATTATAATTATAATATAATCACAATTATAAAATTATACCTTATTACAATTCTAATATATATATATATATCGTTATAATAAATGTATACTAATTATTGTATAAGTAGTATTTATGTAATAAACCAACTGAAGTTGCCTAGATAGAAACCACTAGTGGAATTATTAGTAAACTCAACTATTTCTTCTTTATCTTCAGAAGTCCGTTATACCCTCGCTGCAATTCTAACGACAGTGTAATTATGAAATTCACCCAGATATTTATATCAAATCCCATCTGCTTCTGAAAATCACGCCAAATTCCTTTATTGATGAATATAAGTTATCTTCCATATAGACAATGACCGGAGACACTCTTCTTCATTCAATGACTACAATGAATAAGGCTTTGAAAAGATTTGATAATGGAGAATTTGGTTATCAGATAATATATATATATATATATGTTTATATAAATATATACATATATGTATACATATATATATATATATTTATATATGTATACATATATATATATATATAAATATATGTATACATATATCTATTTATATATACATTTATACAATCCGACTATAATATCTATTTACTTCTCTTAGATTTGTTTTATAAATATTCGAGGGAATATAAAAATTCCATACTGGTATATTTAGATTAGTTAATTTAAACTTATATTTATCAGATAAATAAGATAGATAAGATAGATAAGATAGATACTTACCTCGAAGCGGGTCTTTATTAAGATGTTCTGTTTTACTCCATTTATGTATTATTATGAAATAAATGTTATTTTTGCTGTTATTTGCTTGAAAACAATAATGATTGATGAAATTATATATATTGCATACTATACCTAATACTAACCTTACAATATGTAGGATTAATAAGTAAATAAATTAAATGTAATATATTGCATACTAATGTGATCAATTTTAATGTTAGATGAAACTCCACTGCTGGGAGGAGTGAATATTCCTGAACCAGTTTTCTTTTGCTCTATAGAACCTCCCTCAATGACTTATCAAGTAAGTTCAATGATTTTATATGTTGATGAATCATTATATTTAAATATGGAAATTAAATCAAATTATTAATAATTAACAATTAATATTATCTTATTATTTGTGTTCTCATAATACTGATGACTTGAATCTCTTATTTTCATTAATACATAAAGTAATCTATCAAATCTATTGCATAACGTGTTCATCTTGATCATCTCCAATGCAGAAAGCCCTTGAACACGCCCTGGAGTGCTTGACCCGCGAGGATCCCAGTCTACGGTGCGAACACAATGGTGACACTGGACAGACTATCCTCTCCGGAATGGGAGAACTACATCTGGAAATCATCGCCGATAGAATTCTCAAGGTCGCCTCAATTCACCCATTAATATGTATCCTTGTGTGTATTTGTGTTAGTCTGTGTGTTTATTCATGTGAGTATGTGTTTGAGTGTGTGAGTGAGTGAGTGTATCAGTGTGTGAATGTGTGTGTGGGTATATGTGCAAGTGGATGTCTATGTATGTTATGAGTGGGTGTGCATGTATATTGGTGTGCATACGCGAGTGTGTACTTATATATATATATATAAACTATTAATATGTAATAAATAAATATCTCGTTTTTGTTTATGAATATTTGACTTTTTATTACCAAAAACTCCACATAAGATAAATATAGGTGCTGATCACAGCATACTCCATGCCCTGGAGTAAAAGAGGTAAATGAACCCTATTTCCATGCAGTTCAACTTTAACCCAATTGCGACACCCCACGTTAGGAGTATAAGATAGAAGTCGACATGGGGCCTATACAAATAGCTTACCGTGAGATGGTGACTCGTGAGGCCAGTGGTCAGTACACACTTGACCAGCAGCTCGGCGATCAACACCACCTCGTCACCGCCGAGGTCACCGTCTACCCCACCATCTCGTCAGTACTAGAATATTACAATATATACAGTATCCGTACATCCAAATACTGGTATAAAATAAAACTCTGTGCACTTTTATTCTTTATTCCTTCAATTCTAGTTTTATTATGCCGATGATTATGTTTATATGATATCCATCTCTTTCTATGAGTAGTAAACATATGTGTTTCACAAATAATGTCTAGTTATCACCTTTGGCGAATGTTATTGCAGTGTTGCTATGGTAACAAGTTACAAAATTAGTATACCTTCGCATATACAATTCCTTCTCCTTCTCCTCATAAGTACTTCCTCCTCATAAGTACTTCCTCTTCATAAGTACTTCCTCCTCATAAGTACTTCCTCCTCATAAGTACTTCCTCCTCATAAGTACTTCCTCCTCATAAGTACTTCCTCCTCATAAGTACTTCCTCCTCATAAGTACTTCCTCCTCATAAGTACTTCCTCCTCATAAGTACTTCCTCCTCATAAGTACTTCCTCCTCAAACACATTTAGATCCTCGTCTATACCGATGGCGGAGGCGCAAACCCGCCGTAAGAAATGCGTCGACCTTTCAGCGGAAATGATGGCGGCGCGACCTTTGACCCGTCGCGTGGCGGCGGCCGTCGACGCCGGCGTCGCCGCCGCTTTGCACCGCGGTCCACTTCTCGGTTTCGCGTCGTTGGCGGTCGGCGTACGCATCGAACGTTTCGATGTTCGTCGCGGTACCTCCGTCGCCATGGTTACGGCTTGCATCGGGGAAGCCGTTGTCGCCGCCGCTAGAAACGCCGCCCCCGTGCTTCTCGAACCCGTCATGAGACTCGAGGTTTAAACGGCGGCATCGCCGCTAGCCACGCCTACTCGCCACGCCCATCGGTCTGCTGTCGCACCCATAATATTAACCGTGGCCCATTCCTAACGATACCGATACTCTAAACCCTGTTACTAATATAACGATCATCTCATAAACAAGCTTTTTCTTTTATACAAACCACCTCAAACTACCTGGTGCCTCAAGTCACCTAATCTCTTCTCTAATCTCTTCTTTAATCTCTCCTCTAACCTCTCCTCTTATCTCTTCTCTAACCTCTTCTTTAATCTCTTCTTTAATCTCTCCTCTAATCTCTTCTCTAATCTCTCCTCTTATCTCTTCTCTAACCTCTCCTCTAATCTCTCCTCTAATATCTTCTCTAATCTCTCCTCTAATCTCTTCTCTAACCTCTTCTTTAATCTCTCCTCTAATATCTTCTCTAATCTCTCCTCTTATCTCTTCTCTAACCTCTTCTTTAATCTCTCCTCTAATCTCTTCTCTAATCTCTCCTCTTATCTCTTCTCTAACCTCTTCTTTAATCTCTCCTCTAATCTCTTCTCTAACCTCTCCTCTAATCTCTTCTCTAACCTCTCCTCTAATCTCTCCTCTTATCTCTTCTTTAATCTCTCCTCTTATCTCTTCTCTAACCTCTCCTCTAATCTCTCCTCTTATCTCTTCTCTAACCTCTTCTTTAATCTCTCCTCTAATCTCTTCTCTAATCTCTCCTCTAATCTCTCCTCTTATCTCTTCTCTAACCTCTTCTTTAATCTCTCCTCTAATATCTTCTCTAATATCTTCTCTAATCTCTCCTCTAACCTCTTCTTTAATCTCTCCTCTAATATCTTCTCTAATCTCTCCTCTTATCTCTTCTCTAACCTCTTCTTTAATCTCTCCTCTAATCTCTTCTCTAATCTCTCCTCTTATCTCTTCTCTAACCTCTCCTCTAATCTCTTCTCTTATCTCTTCTCTAACCTCTTCTTTAATCTCTCCTCTAACCTCTCCTCTAATCTCTCCTCTTATCTCTTCTCTAACCCACTGAGGTGATAACTCCTTCCTATTTCCCTCTAGTCGCTTTCTATGATATTGTTTACATGACATTCAAACTCGGAACCTATTTAGTCGATACATTGCTCATACGTCTAAATGCCGGATTTGTTATCGCAGATCTCAACTAGTGAAGAGTACATAGGAACCATCTTGAATGATCTCGCGCAGCGACGTTCGCAGATACACCGCATCGAGTCTCCCCCTAGCGGCGGCGGCGGGGGCAGAGGTCAACGCCACTTAACCGCCCGCACCCCGCTATCCCAGCTGCTGGGCTACTCGCATCACCTGCGTACCAGCACGTCGGGCATGGCCCACTGCAGCATGACCCCCGACTCCTACGAAGTCGTCGCAGCCGACGAACTCGAACGCGTCCGCAATCAAATCTACGGCCGCTGACGACTTTCGGGGACGGATTACCGCCCGCCACTCGTCGACGCGAATAGGCACCCGTACCTACTGCCGGCAACCACTCCGATATACCTGCTAGATGAAACCTACGTCGTAACCTATCCAGTAACATCGCAACATAACTTCGTCGCCTACTTCCTCGTAAACGACTCTACAGAATATACTTACTTATTAACATTGTAAATCAACCGTCATTTCATAACTATATTCTATAATATAACCTTCTACTGTTATCGCCTGCTTCATCGTTGACGACCATTCTATCATCAAAAAACACACTTCAATAAAAAAAACTTCCGCCACCGATGCCATTGCATCTTATTATTTTTGTAATATTAAATGTTTTAATATAAATTATTTTAAATAATATATATTTTATATATAATATATATATTATAATAATACGAATTATTTCCATTTAATTTCTCAATCTAATTTATCCAACGATAACAATCAATTTTATTTAACAATTAATCATTTTCCTGAATATATTTCAATTAATTATGCTCAATTAGGCAATATCTATTTTCACATCAACATATTTCACTAAAATTAATATAGTGATTTGTTATATCTTATTTATTTATAATATCTATACAATAATAATAATGTGAACAAATACATTTAAATTACTACACAATATATATAATTGTTATAATAATTTTTATCTTACTTTATCGGCAATTTAACTCAGTGAATGACTCTTGCTATTGTACATAAAATGAATAACATTGCCAATTTATATTGTTAATATATAAACTAAATTTAATAATTAAAGATTTAGTAAGCTAGATAATTAATATTAAATTAAAATAAATATAGTAATTTATAAATGATATTAGAAGGAATGAAATAAGGTAATTATATCTTAAAACATACCTTGTAAATTTGAATGGTTTTGTATTATTATTTTTAAGTGTGACTTAATACAAATCATTATTATTTATTATCATCCATCCATATATGTACTTTATAATAGAAAATAAATTAATGTACATTAAACAATCAAATATAGTTATTAGATATATGTGGAATATGAAATATTATAACATTTTAACAAAATTTTCTAATGTTGCCTGTTAAAAGGATTTTTTTTAAATGTACATTTTATATATATATTTAATTTATATATAGTATATATATTACAGTATAATTTGTATAGTATTTTATCTCATTCTTCAAACTTATATTTTATGATCATTTTTTTTACCATTTAAAAAAATAGTTATAAATAATACTGAACATTATTATAATAAAATAAACGCTTTAGCTATAAAATGACATAAATGTGATACAATAAGTTTAATATATATATTCATCGAAAAAAAATAATATCTTATCATAAAATCATATCGGACATATCAGGTTGAATATATTATAAATATTCTATTTTCTTTGGTAAACTTTGCATAATCATTGTTAATAATAATCCAGGGCATATCATGATAATAAACTTATTATTTTATTTTAGTATTTATCATTGATTATCAATATGCGCATACCGTTTTAATGTTAGTTGATATTACATGATGATATATTTAATAATAACAAATATGAACGTTACTTTATTTGAAAGTTATATTAACGCATAGTTAAATAATTAAATATTTAGTATGACGATTTATTTAATTTGTATAATATATTCTATGATAGAACATTTAGTGTACCATACGAAATACTTATTTTGTTTTAAATGTAGATTTAAAATAAATATATAATTGTATAATCATAATAATTATTACAATAATAATTATAATTATATTGTAAACTAATATTGTTGATTTTTTCATATAATAAACTTTTTTATGACAATTATAAGATTTAATGTAATATAATTATTGTAATATTTTATATTACTAAAATGATTAAATATTATTTAATTTACTAAAAATTATATATTTCTATTATAATATTTAATTAGAAACTTAGATAATGTTACTTAAATTTTAAATTTGTGTAAATTACTATATATTTATATTGTAGATAAGTTATATCTATCTCTATATGCATATATATATATATATATATATATATATATATATATATATTATACTCGATTCGTGAGTCATTAATCTTGATTAATATACAATTAGTAAATACTTATTATATTAATGATTATTTATAAATAAATAAATGAACATTGTAAATTACTACTTGAATCTATTATATTTATCGAATTAAATATTTATTATACTCAAACATTTATAATTAATATAATATGGACATATTTTTTATTGAGATAATTTTAATTTCTTATTGATCTCGTAAGACATGAGTGTATCACATGTGTGTAAACAGTTAACTTCAAAGTGTACCTAACAGTATGTCAGTATTATGTCAATATTGTTTAAATATGTATTACTGTTATATCTGTTTTAATATTTAAACTTGCTCGTAAATATCTCCACAGTCCAGGTATGGCTTTATTATTTAGAATCTCAGATCAAATACACATCCAGGTTTATTTGAAATGGTTATATAACATAAATTACAATATATATGAAATGATGTGCTCATACATTATTTCGAATTAATAAGTATGTTCTAGTTTTTATTAGTTAACAAATATTAATTATGTAATTAAGGCAAATGGATTAACACGTCTAAAACCATAGGAAATACTACTTTCGAATTATATCCATAAAAATGCTATTTATTAAGTGTAAGCTATTATTAAGTATTTAATTGCAATATGAAATTATAAAAATATATATTATTGCATATTACAAATGTAATGTATCTAGTAAGTCATCTAAAATATACTATTTTAAAATTTCTACACAAGAATTATAAGTATTATTATAAAAAATCTAATAGCAATTCAACACATTGTTTACCATTTTATACTATATGTATATATAAATGTATATATGTATGTATACTATATGTATATTAAACAATCAATTTTAAAGTATCACATTATATTAAAATTTTATTGTAATTTATTTTTTTAAATATATAAACATGATAAACAATATATATTGCTTATTGTCTATTTCTTAATAACTAAGTTATAGTCTTTTTATAATAGGCGAGGATTTGTTTATTTAGAAGTATTAAATAATTCGTAAATATTAGTAGTGGTTAATTATATAATCTGTTATAATTTCTATATTGATCGAAAACAAAAAATGTGACAAAATGTTCTAATTACTTTGAATAACTCATATTTTAATAAGTTACATTTTTTTTATCTCTTCAACATATACTTTCATACTTGTAAGATATAATTTAATTTTAAATATATTTTAAAATCTGATACATTTTAATTTCTAACAATATATAAACTTATTAAATATTTTATTTATAATTATCAATATCAACTCAATTCTGATACGTTTTATTATAAATTATCAAACACATAGAGAATTGTTATTGTACATTAAGTTTTATAAATGTTTTCGCTATTAATTATATAATATGAATCACTATTTCATCTGTTTAATATTTAAATTCGGATATTCCTTGATCACGGTATGTTGAATGCATTAGAATAATTAATGTTGCATGCTTTGTTTGGCTCTATTAATATTGATTTTATATTTAAATCAATATTAAATCGATTTGATTATTTATGAAGAATAGATAATAAGATGTATACAATACGTATGCACGCGTATATATTATGAATCCACCCATGTCATACATGCAATATTGCTTACATTTATATATCATTATTTATATTTTTATTATTATATTCTATAGTATTAGTTATATAAAAAATGTAATATATTTTATTAAGAATAACAATTTTAAATGAATCTATATCCATTTTTAATTATAATCATATTCTAACAGTTTTTCATGTTTATACCGATAAGATTATGTTTATTTATACATCGGAATGTAATAACGTTGTTATTTTCGAACATTTATAAAAGATAATAATAGTAATAAAAAGAAATAAATAAATAAATAAAAATATAAATACGTAGGTATAACTTTGCTAGTAATTCAATCCAGATGTTGGGGATATTATTTAGGAAAGAAAGACCTCCGAAGCATACTATTAAAGATTAGAAAGGTGTGATAATATGTAAAGTTGATTAGTAGTGTTTTGTATTATAGTTTTTCTGTAAGAGTAACTCATATTTATTTTCATGTATAATTTCTAGTATTGTATCGAGTAGTCTTTTATTTCTTTTAACTTCTAGGTTTTATTGAAAGTTTGGTGTTTATTTTGTTATCGATGTTTTATATTTTTAACATCGCATATTAGTTTAGACGTAGATTTGATTAGTCGTTGAATTCATTTGCTTATGTTTATAGGTGGTCAGCACTGAAAATCAGTAGTCGATATGATTATCAAAATTAGAGTGGTCATTAGTAAATTAGTCATTTCGGAGGTTAGTGCTTTTCTTATGTAAAGTGACATTGAATTGTATATGTGTACAGTTACTATATGGGATGTCATTGATAAGTTATCTGTAATCATTTCATTTTACTGTATTACTAATTATTTCGGTATTGGCAATTCAATTCAATTAAACCCAGGTAAGCTGCGTTGCTACATAGTTAGATAGATAAAGCATAGTCAGTATTTCTGTAGAGTTAGTAAGTATGTATATGTTGGTCATCCTGTAGTTTATTTAACTTGGAATATCATGCAGGTGATTAATATATTCAGTTGGTGGAATGATATTAGTCAGTATAAATGTTATTATATCATCAGTATAAATGATATTATATCATCAGTATAAATGATATTATATCATCAGTATAAAGGTGTTATTTCAATATTGATAATTAGTGAAATGATGGAGATTGAATGTATAAGGGAGATTAACAAGACAAAGTCAATGTAGCAGTATTATATTCTCAATCTTACTGATATATAGATAAAGAATAACTCTCTTAGTCTGGAAGTCTAAGTCTATGTTAGTTATTAAGTAACCATTAACACATAATAAGGTATTTTATATCTGTGATTTCCCATATCAGGATTGGTAAGTATCAAACGTGTTATGGGTGTTTAATGATCTGGTAATATTGGAGCATGTTTGACATATTGTGGTAGGGAACATAATGTAATGTTGTGTATATATTGCATAATAGTCAGCGAAAAGTTACCTGTCATATAGTAAATATAATATTTGTGCGAGTATATGATGTATTAGCTTTTAACGTTTAAACCATTATTTTATTTATATATTTGGTTATTTTCAGTTTTATTTTATAATGTTTTTTGGTATGAATATTATTTCGGACGGGAATTTCTTATATTATAAAGTGCAATTTTTCCTTTGGATACGTCAAATATGAATAATTATATAAATAAAATATATGGGAAGTGCAATGAACAAGTTATATTATAACAATGGTAGTTTATTTAAAATAGAACATTTTAAAATTTGTAGTTATTATTTTAAGAACATTTTATATTATTATTCTGTTTCACTTTATCGAATTAGAAAATATAAATAATCACCTTGGAATTGATACAAAAAGCAATATAGTGAATTTACTGTAGAAACAATATTTAACAAATTATAGAGGATATTTTTTTTATCAAAAAATCTAAAAGAATTTAGAATTTAAAAAAAAATGTATTTGGATTATCAATAATTTTGTTATA
The DNA here is from genome assembly GCA_964035775.1 of Osedax frankpressi. Lineage (NCBI taxonomy): Eukaryota > Metazoa > Annelida > Polychaeta > Sabellida > Siboglinidae > Osedax > Osedax frankpressi. Next base: position 12,514,241 of record OZ038314.1, read on the forward strand.
ATATATTCTGTAACTAAATAATAACTATAATTTAATGTAATGCAAAAAAATGGTTTTGTTATTCAAAAAAAAACAAAAAAATTATAAATATATTTAATTATGAAGAGATATAAACTATGTATGTTATAACTTAATTAATTTAATAAAATATATTATAGTAAAATACAACTTATAATAATATTATTTACATTATATATAATATTTACATTACATATAATATTTATATTTCATAATATATTTTATAAACCCTTGAATTTATTTACATTAAATGTATATTTTCTACTTTGATATATAGTTCATTTTATTTATATATAATATATTTTTATAAATAAATAAATATTATTTAAGTATTCCTTCATTGTATCCATTATTTTTATTATTAAACATTATTTTAACTTATATTTATTCTAATTCAATTATTTATTTATTTATCATATTACATATATTGTCAAATATATTTCAAATTTCATTTTAGGTTACGAATATTTTGATCATTTTAAATCAGTATTTATAAAAAACATGATTAGTTATATTATTATTATATTAAACTATATTTAATTTATAAAAGAAAGTGTCTATATAACTCAATTTCAGTTATACTAATTCTTCATTGAGATAGAATTATCTTTCTTTCACCATATTGTATTATATATATATATATATATATATATATATATATATATATGTATATATATATATATATATATATATATATGTGTGTGTGAATTTAATTGTCATTCAAGTATTATCTATATCATTATGATTTATACATTGTATGTAATGTTATCATAATTTGTTATAATACATTTTAAACAATGTCATTTCTAATTCACTATTATTTATTATGTATTTTTTTAATAAATAGAAGTGTTACATTATTCCAATTGTATTAATGCAGATAACTTATTGTCCAGTCATTAATATTAATAATTAACATTTCTTTAATTTTCCAAGAAAGACTTTTATATTTGTAAATGTATTTTGTATATGATATCTATCATTTTCTGTTAACTAATTTTATAAGTATACAATTAGTTTATTAAAATGATGAGTGGGCTAAACTTATACTTAGAAATGTACACTGGGAAATCATATTAAATAATGGAATACTTTTAATACTTTCCTTACTAGTAAGTACTAGAAATATATTACTTATTGAATTTATTACATCATAATAATAAAATATATAAATACTAATTTGAAACTATTTGAAAATTGTTACTACAAAATTAAATCTTATTTATTAACATTATTAATCTTGTCTATTTAAAAAAAATCCACTTAAACCAATAATTTTAAAGTAAGTTTTTACAGTGGGACAACTTTGAATATAAATTATTTATATATAAATAAAGTTATTGTTGCATATTATTAATATTTCATTAATAATAAACTAATTAACTTATGCAATAATATCTTGATCTATCTCAATAATATACAACCTTTTTTAATTATAAATATGTAGTCTATTCAGCATAATAATTTATGATTTATTATATGCATATTACTTAATGATTTAAATATTATTTGTCTATAATATACATTTATAAGATAGCTGTATACATTAAGTTATTTGTATCTTTTGAATATGATTTTTGTACATAATAACCGCCATTAAAAATACATCTGTAAGTTGGCCTACATTATCTTATGATGTAATAACTGCACATATCCCACATATCCCACTATTATCACTCATGTGGTATTCATTTTTCTCTTTAAAGAAATGTTATCATAAATTCTATCAATAAGTGCTAATAAATAGTTATTGATGTTTATAAAAGTTGTTTATCTGTAAACAGTTTTAAAATAATCATTTATCTGTAAACAGTTTTAAAATAATCATTTATCTTTGTGGACCGACATATTGTAGATATATTTATATTTATGTGGATATATATTAATGTTTTTTTAATACGTTTAATAATTCTATTCATCATTTATTTTGTAAATCTTAAATATTTCTAAATATTATAATATTTTAAATACTAATATCAATATATCAATAAATATATTTAGAGTATATTTTCATATTATATTATAGAAATACATCTTAAATAATGAATTAACTTTTCCATTTATAGTTTGAATATACATTTATTAAACTTATAAGTTATCCTATTTGAATAACTGTCAAACAGTGTGATGTAATAGTTTTATTAAATATTTTCAAATGTTATCAAAATTATTGGTTTACAAAAGTTGAACATTTTACAAAAAAAAATAAAATTATTTCGATTACTCCAGTTATTAATTTCCAATTCAAAATAACTTCATTTATTTCCTAGAAGTTAGAAATATTTTAGTTATATAGATAATCATAGTATTTTGTTAATAATATCATCTTTATTATTTTAAACATTATTTCTAATTTCAATCATATCAGAAATAGATTATAACTTTTACCACATAACTTATGTTACAAAATAATAAAATATGCATTATTTTTATGTTTTATATATTATTATATATTGCTTTATATATATATTAATATAATTATGTATATTGTTAAATATTAGTGATACATTGTGGTATTTATATTAATTATAGAGGAACATTTTATAAACTAAATAATTGAATCATAGTTATAACTATTTATTATTAAATCAAAATACAAATAATTAGCAATACATATATATATTATTATGGATAATACATAGATATATCATATGCTTCCATTTTATACTAAAATAGGTAGTAGTAGTAGTTTTAACAATATATATATCATAAATATGTGTAGAGTTTAATAAATAATAAATAATATACTTGATTATAATCCAACATTAATAATTTGTATCCGATGATACCAATATATATTCCATGAAATACAAAACATTAATACGAATTTAATTAGTACAAGGCTGGATATGATTTCGGTGAACTTTAATATTGTAAATCAGGGAATTTTCTTTAATAATTTCGATTTCAGCTGTATTTTAAATATAAATGTTAAATACGGTTCAAAGGTTTTACAAGCAAAACAATTTAACTGCATCGGATAATCACCAAAAAAAAATTCTCCCTTTTGGAATAGAATCATCTTATTATTGAATAGTCATAAGTAAACACTGTGATATTGATCTAGTTCTGTCATCTAGGTATGCTGGCTAACTTTTTTATTTGTAAATATTTTCCATGTTGGCATGTAGCCAAGGCCATTTCTGTTGAAGAGCTAGTCGAAATCATATTTACGGATATATGTTACAAGTTTTTCAACTAAAATTTTTGCATCAAATAAAGACATGTGCTCACTGTGCTCACTTTGCTTAACGTAACGAGGATGTATGGATTGTAATGGAAATTGTGAATAAAACATACAATTTCGAGTTGATGATTTAGTTAGTTTTAGAAATTTCATTTGAGTTGCGAAATTAGTCCTGAAATGAAGATTATGATATGGTAAACTTATGAGGTATTGAAATGATGTAGAACTTGATATCATGTTAATATTGGTAACGCCTAGGACAAGAGTATGGAACTCTAGGATCACATATATACTTGATGGAGCAATAGATATAAGTAGAATAGAGTTATCTATATGGAGTAATAAGCTAATTTCAACAGAAATTCTAATGTAGAATGCTTATTTAATTGAATTTCTATAACTCATTCCAATACATATATTATTGAGGTGTGTGACATTTTGCAAATATTATTTGTCGAGGTTTCTTTAAGATAGTTAGAAGAAAGCGATATTACGAGAGACGAGAGTGATACAGTGAGGATGAGTTTTCAAGGTATTTCCTAAGATGAAAGTAGGAGTACATACAATGGTGTAAATCTGAGTAGTATTTGAGTTTAATAGTGTTGGAAAATGGTACTAGAAAATATTTATTATTCCTAAAATTATATTTTTTATTAATTAAATTTGTTTTTTTTTATTATATCAAAGTTATTTCTTTCTTTCTGCTCATAAATTAATTTTTACATTCTAATTTTGTTATCTACTCAACAAACAAATATTATTATTGTATTTATTATTTGGAATAGAAAATAATATAAACATTTTATAGTAAAATTCTATTTTGATATTATAATATACTGATTATATACTAACAATACAGTTATTAAATAATAGTATGCTCTAGTTTCATCATTAGGTAAGAAATCTATGTTTTTGTTTATTTTTTAAAATAATACATCATATATTATTTTATATTTAATAATTTACATTTAATAAATATTTTATTATTTCATAGAATTAATTTTTTTATAAAATTATAATTTGCTTTTTTAGACGATGCTACAAAAATATTTACACATTATTTTATAAAGGTGATATATACTTCTATAAATGCATACACAAACTTTTCAACAACTTTTCTTCATGTGACCTTACCAGAATTTTATTAAATAGTATTTCAATATCTTGAATCCTTGCCATAGATGTGCACAATTTATTTATAAAATACTTCATAAAATTTGAAACGTGATCATTCTATTATTTACTATATTTTCAGAACAATATTAAGATATATTGTAAAATTAGAATCGAAAATGTAATTATAGGAAAACTTTAAAATGTACTAATATTAAGATACAATAAATATCTAATGAAATAACTAAAATTGAAATAACATAATTTTAATAAACATATTTTAATTCATATATTATGCAAATAATTTCTATAAACAATCAAATAAAAATATATATATTTCCATTGTTTAGAAAAATGTAAAATAAAATTGATTTTAATAACGAAGACTTATTAATGTAATTCATATATAGATATTATTAATAATGCATAATGTTATGTAATATATACTTATATTTGTTTATTAGAGACATGCTATGATTTCATCCAAATTATTAATTGATATTATTCTATTTGCAGGTTTGCTTTTAATAATTAATTCTCTTGATGATAGCTCATATTTCGGTTCAGATAATTCTATATATTGTGAATCCCATTGTTATATATTTACCTATGTATGTTTATATTAGATATGAAGTTAATTACATATAAACATCTTATATATAATTTAAAAATATTATTTGATACATTTTTAATCTAATATTTAATCCACTTATTTAATTTTAAAATAACCAGATGCATAATTTTAAAAAATTTACACAATAAGAATATCAGCATATTTATTAATTACAGTTAGCATCTATTTATAAATATATTTATTAAAATATGTAAATATATAAAAAACCAATATTCGTATTGTATTATATACAATGTATATACAATGTACAGTATTGTAAATATTTCATCTGGTATAATATAATGTATACAGAATAAATTATTATATATAACTTAATATTATATATTCTTAATACATACATCAGCAATATTTATTATGGATATTGAGTTTATATCAGATTTTAACAATAATATATCCATATAAAAAATAATTTAAAATATGTTTTAATTAAAATGTATATTTAATAACATATAGCAAATAATACAGAGCTATTAAACCGTTATTGTTTATATACATACCATAACATATCATTTATACTACGTATTTTAATTAAATAAAATAATAAGATAAGATTTATTTGAGAAAAATAAATTAATTTTAAAATGGTATTTTATAAATCAAGTTTAGATATAATTGATAATTTTATGAAAATATACTATATACTATACTATATGTATATAGTACATATGATAATAACATATTTTATAATATATAATAATATATAAATAATATGTTGAGAGTATACAATTTATTTATTTTTAATATTTTAAAATTGGTAATAAAAATGTATTTACATATTTATAAATCTACACATCAAAATAAAAGAATAAAGACATTTGATGATTCCCCAACAGATATGATACATCTCTTGATTTGGGAAATTTCAAATATTATTTCCCATAAAATGTTGTATTACTGCACTCTTAAATGATTAATTAATTAAATTACTAAATTACTAATAAATTGATATAAGTATAAATAATATTTATATTTGTTTCAATATATTTATTGTTTATATATATATTTATATATATATATATATATATATGTATATATGTTTATATATATATATATATATATATATATATATATATATATATATATATGTATATATATATATATATATATATATATATGTATATGTATATGTATATATATATATATATATATATATATATGTATATGTATATATATACATATATATATGTATATATACATATATATATATATATATATATATATATATATATATAGCTGTATACATTGTATAGTATGATGTATAATATTTGTATCAATATTCCACATAATTATTCTTAATATTGAAATCCATATTGTTAATTAATATGTAAATCACGATTATCTTATTGTTATAACTTAGATATTTATGAACATTTTCCTTAACATCTAGACCTATAGACATTCACTTGGGTAACATTTTCCTTAAAATCTAGATCTATAGACATTCACTTGGGTAACATTTTCCTTAACATCTAGATCTATAGACATTCACTTGGGTAACATTTTCCTTAAAATCTAGACCTATAGACATTCACTTGGGTAACATTTTCCTTAACATCTAGATCTATAGACATCCACTTGGGTAACATTTTCCTTAACATCTAGATCTATAGACATTCACTTGGGTAACATTTTCCTTAACATCTAGATCTATAGACATCCACTTGGGTAACATTTTCCTTAACATCTAGATCTATAGACATTCACTTGGGTAACATTTTCCTTAACATCTATATCTATAGACATCCACTTGGGTAACATTTTCCTTAACATCTAGACCTAATGACATTCACTTGGGTAACATTTTCCTTAACATCTAGATCTATAGACATTCACTTGGGTAACATTTTCCTTAACATCAAGACCTATAGACATTCACTTGGGTAACATTTTCCTTAACATCTAGACCTAATGACATTCACTTGGGTAACATTTTCCTTAACATCTAGACCTAATGACATTCACTTGGGTAACATTTTCCTTAACATCTAGACCTAATGACATTCACTTGGTTAACATTTTCCTTAACATCTAGACCTATAGACATTCATTTGGGTAACATTATTACTGTAAATGTGGAGTGTTTTCATTCGTAGATATAATCTTGTCATTTTACATTGCAATACATTCCAGTATATATAAAAGATAGTATGCATGTTCACCTATATACGATGTAGTTTAATATTATTAAAGTCTGAGGTCATTAGCATCTGAGATCAATATTCCTAACAACAAATACTGACAATGGTTAGTATGTATTGTAGTAAATAATGGTCAGTATAATGATAAATATAGTGGTCAGAACAATTTTAAATATGGGCATTACAATAATAGTTATAGTTATTTGTATCATGGTCGGAACCATGTTATATATGGTATATTACAATAATAGGTATAGTTGTTTGTAGGTTGGTCAACATAACGTTCAGAACAATGGGGGCATGCAGTAATTAGTCCAGTTCTCAGTAGATTACGTGAATAATAGCCAATGCCTCTATATATGAACACCTGAATATATAATCATCATTGTATTGTTAAATAGAATTTATAAAAAAATCAATAATTATAAATTGTAGTTTTATTTCGTATTTATTTTAGTAATATTTAAAAATTAATTAACAGGATAGAGAATTTGAATTCATATTAATCCTTTTCGTGAAAGATCCACTATAAGACAATTCTCGCGCAATGTCAATATCTACAAATTTAAATGTATAATTGTAATGATTTGTAACTAAATATTACTTAATAAAGAACATTAATGAAATATTTTTCAACATAAAACATCAAAGAATATAAGCTAATAAAATAATAGTCTTTAAATTTTATTTAGCGAATATCAATTAATATATTTGATTAATTTGTTTTAAATATATTACAAATTTATAATAACTAATTTAAACTACATAAAATTTTACATCAAATTCTATAAAAATAAATTTGTAAAACTGAATATTTAGGTTTTTAAATCAAATTATAAAACTTGTCCTGATTTCTGAATTTATAATAATTAATTTTAAAATAAGATTTTTTACATATTTACCAAATATTTTGAACTGAATTTTTTGTATGTTATATAGAATACATATAGAATACATAATTTTTTTCTTAACATTTTACATTATATTGTATAAATAATTGTTATGTATAAAAAAATAGCAAATTTAAATTTAATATATCTTCATATAGCAATGTTAATACTATACCATTTTAATAACATAATATAGATGGTTTTATAAAAGTATATAGCATTTATTACATGAAAATGAATTTATAACAATGTAAAAACAGAATTTATAAACAATGTCAAATTTCTTAAAATCAGAAAATATTGTCATTTTGAGGTAATACAAAAAGATCTGTTATCTTGTAAAGGATTAACAAATATCATAAAAGAATATATAAATTTCTAAATAAACTGAATTTGTATGTATTTTGAATTCTATGAATGATAAAAATGATTTGGCAGGTTTTCTCAATCTTATTATTTGATTACTTTATATTTATATCATTATTAGTATAAGTTAAACATTTTCATTTTATTTGTTATTATATTTCTCAATAATAATAGAATTTACTATTAAAGAACTAATAATTAAAGCAATTCAAATTAATTTTTAAATAATAAATTCATATAAGAATATTTTTAAATTGTTTGTATATAAAATGATTATATCAAATTCAAACATCAAATAAAAATGCTTAGAATTATATCTAAAATGAAAGCCAGGAATTTCATTGTAATTGCTAAAATATAATTGTAAATAATAGACTTGTATCATTATATATATTATTCTCAATTTAATTTCATGCAGAACTAATATTTGGAGATTATGGATAATTCCCATGTGAATTCTGGCCATATCATGCACCACAATACAATGGTTTCTATTGTTATGCAATTAATGATGTATTTACGAAATGATAAACAAATATATTATGTTCATTTAGTATAAATAGATTGTAGAATTCTTAGCGTACGTAAATTAATATTTAATTCGTTGAAAATATTTAAATTCATATCACAGTTTAATTGTCTTATGGTGACTCACTAAATGTAATCACCAAGTTAATAATAAATCCTATTAAATCTTTAGTTAAAAAACTCACATCTAGTTGTTCTTTGTTAAATCGGTTAACTTTATAAATACGTAATATTTAACATTCTCTCATGGGTTCACCTTTCACCTGTATCACGCCAGGCCCAGGACATAAAGCCCGACATTTCACAGCTGAACGTGATTACGTCGTCGTCTCCGTCCTACGACCACAATAGGGTTACTAAGAGGGGCGGCTTGACCGCGGTCATCGCCCGCAGTTGTTAATGCAATCGTCTCCATCATGATTAATATTCATGTTTACCAACCCATTAATTGACTCCGGCTTCGAGATGAATAAACACTTTAACTTGTGTTTCTATATTGTTTTATGGCTATCGGCGTTACATTCTCAACTAGTTTTTTCTGCACGAACTATTAGTAAGATAACTTCAAGCACCGATAAATCTTCAATTAATGCACATATTAATAGGAATTATATCTAGACAAATATGATTAAATATCTATTAAATATCTATTAAATATCTATATACATTAAATATCTATTAAATTATCACCTTATCACCTTATCTATTTATTTCTAATAATATTCAACCATTCTTTTTATATACCCAAAGATTATCTACTCGTATTTTCACTTCGTTTATCTTCCTATAGCTATCCTTTATCATCTCTAACCTTCATATCAGTCTAACAATGGTGACCCGTCCATTATCCCCATCTCTTTAATGCTTCCTTACATTTGTGTATCTAGATAATACTATCAAACCCTATCATTGCTCCATAACTCCATAACCATTCATTTCCATTGCAGAGGATAGATAATGGCTACATGTTGCCTAGTCACTCCCCCTATCAGACAAACAACAGCGCCCCCGGTGGCAGTCAGGCACACTTCTTCCCAACTCAACAACAAATTCCTATGCAAGCTCAAATGCCGACGCAGCAGAACCCACCCCAACAGATGATGTCGCCCCAGGTACTCATCCCTTGTCCTGCTTGTCCTCGCCCTCTTCCTACATCCCATATGCCCCAGGTACTCATCCCTTGTCCTGCTTGTCCTCGCCCTCTCTTCTTACATCCCATATGCCCCAGGTACTCATCCCTTGTCCTGCTTGTCCTCACCCTCTCTTCTTACATCCCATATGCCCCAGGTACTCATCCCTTGTCCTACTTGTCCTCGCCCACTCTTCTTACATCCCATACGCTCCACCTTAAGTATGTCAATCTCCCTCCTAAACATTCCTCGGCATTGATACGCACACATTCCACCCTTTGCCCGAGAGCATAGTATTCTTTAACCTCCCCATACCCTATGATCCTACCCTCCCAGACCCCACTTCCCGGGCAACCCACCTCTCCCCAATTTACTCTACTCATCTTCGTGGATCAACCTTCAGCGATTCACCTCGTGACATTCCACACCTACACCATCAATTTAGAGATATCTTATCTCTCACACAGCACTCCCTTATACTTCACTATGAGCCTACCTTTGTAATTTCAGCCTTAGTGATCCCGGACCTATCTATAAATAGTTAATGTCTGTTCATTACCGTAACCTTCGCTTATTTAACCTTATTTACGTGCGATTAATGCTACGACCTACGCAGATGCTCTCCCCGCAACAAATGCGAACATCTCCGATGCAGATGAATCACCAAATGCAGTCGCCCACCTCGACGATGAGTTCGCCCCCGATGACCTCGAATACGCCCCACACCACGTTATCACTCGTCTCGACACGTCGCGTGTGTTCACTACGCGATAATACCATATTACTCGTACACCTGTTTCAACGCTACCCACTCTACATTATTTTTTTAACTGCTATCTACAAATTCCATCTAAGTAATTATCTATTTTTATTGGTATTAACCGAAAACTAATATAACGCATTGTCGATGCAACTTGAGGACTATGTAATACTCGGGTTAAGTAATCGATACAATAAAAGGAAGTTGGTAACTTCAATTATAATCATTATATTTGTACTTAAATTACATTTATTGCTATTTAAAAATTTCTTAAAATTTATTTTGTATGAGAACCGTAGTCTCTATTATAAAAACAGCAAACGCAGATAATTCTATGAAGCACGTAATATATGAGTATGTATTTATATATTATATAGACGCGCGTAGAACAACATTATTTTATAATTGTTCTATACATACATTAGACATTAGACACGTGAAATGCTATCAGCTTACAATAACTGTTTTGTCTTCCTGCAGAATCTTTCCCGCGTCCTCAACAACAAAACATTTGTGTGCAATATGTGGGGATCGAGCCTCTGGCAAACATTACGGTGTCTATAGGTTGGTAGATGTCTTAGTTAATCAATAAAGATATCCTATAAAAGGTATTATTAGGTGTCTTTGTAGATGTCTTAGTTAATCAATGAAGATATCTTAGAAAATGTATTACTAGGTGTCTTTGTAGATGTCTTAGTTAATCAATAAAGATATCTTAGAAAATGTATTGCTAGGTGTCTTTGTAGATGTCTTAGTTAATCAATGAAAATATCCTAGAAAAGGTATTACTAGGTGTCTTTGTAGATGTCTTAGTTAATCAATGAAGATATCCTAGAAAAGGTATTACTAGGTGTATTTGTAGATGTCTTAGTTAATAAATGAAGATATCCTAGAAAAGGTATTATTAGGTGTCTTTGTAGATGTCTTTATTAATCAATGAAGATATCCTATAAAAGGTATTACTAGGTGTCTTTATAGAAGTCTTAGTTAATCAATGAAGATATCCTAGAAAGGGTATTACTAGGTGTCTTTGTAGATGTCTTTATTAATCAATGAAGATATCCTAGAAAAGGTATTACTAGGTGTATTTGTAGATGTCTTAGTTAATCAATGAAGATATCCTAGAAAAGATATTACTAGGTGTCTTTGTAGATGTCTTTATTAATCAATGAAAATATCCTATAAAAGGTATTACTAGGTGTCTTTGTAGATGTCTTAGTTAATCAATGATGATATCCTAGAAAAGGTATTACTAGGTGTCTTTGTAGATATCTTAGTTAATCAATGAAGATATCCTAGAAAAGGTATTACTAGGTGTCTTTATAGATGTCTTAGTTATCAATGAAGATATCCTAGAAAAGGTATTACTATGTATATTTGTAGATGTCTTAGTTATCAATGAAGATATCCTAGAAAAGGTATTACTATGTATCTTTGTAGATGTCTTAGTTAATCAATGAAGATATCCTAGAAAAGGTATTACTAGGTATCTTTGTAGATGTCTTATTTATCAATGAAGATATCCTATAAAAGGTATTACTAGGTGTCTTTGTAGATGTCTTAGTTAATCGATAAATATATCTTAGAAAAGGTATTACTAGGTGTATTTGTAGATGTCTTAGTTAATCAATGAAGATATCCTAGAAAAGGTATAACTAGGTGTATTTGTAGATTTATTAGTTAATCAATGAAGATATCCTAGAAAAGGTATTACTATGTATCTTTGTAGATGTCTTAGTTAATCAATGAAGATATCCTAGAAAAGGTATTACTAGGTATCTTTGTAGATGTCTTATTTATCAATGAAGATATCCTATAAAAGGTATTACTAGGTGTCTTTGTAGATGTCTTAGTTAATCGATAAATATATCTTAGAAAAGGTATTACTAGGTGTATTTGTAGATGTCTTAGTTAAACAATGAAGATATCCTAGAAAAGGTATAACTAGGTGTATTTGTAGATTTATTAGTTAATCAATGAAGATATCCTATAAAAGGTATTACTAGGTGTCTTTGTAGATGTCTTAGTTAAACAATGAAGATATCCTAGAAAAGGTATTACTAGGTGTCTTTGTAGATATCTTAGTTAATCAATGAAGATATCCTAGAAAAGGTATTACTAGGTGTCTTTGTAGATATCTTAGTTAATCAATGAAGATATCCTAGAAAAGGTATTACTATATATATTTGTAGATATCTTAGTAAACGTCTTCTTAGTTTTATGGGTTTATCTTAGTTCATATCTTAGTGCATACCGTATTAGATGTCTTAGTCAATATACTAATAGATCTACTAGCACTAGTACACTTGTATCTCGGTAGACATATAATTAGGAATCCATGGACCACTTCCATCTCACAAATGACTAAACTAGTCCCTGACGCTTTAATTTCAGTTGCGAAGGTTGCAAAGGTTTCTTTAAACGTACCGTCAGAAAAGATTTGACGTATGCATGCCGAGACGATCGGACTTGTCAGATTGACAAGCGACAGAGGAATCGCTGTCAATACTGTCGCTACATCAAATGCCTAAATATGGGCATGAAGAGAGAGGGTATGTTAAGAATTGGGGTACAACTATTAAATTGTGGTTTATTTAAATTACCGTTTTAGACATTTATCATGAATAATAATTTTATCTTAGATGACGGATTTAATTATTTAATATAAAAAGTAAATATTAAATATATAATATTGTATTCACACATTTTATATATATTAACAAATATTATTTTTGATTGTGTATTATTTAATATTTAAGAATACCAAATCTCCCAGTTTATGAATTGCATCATAACGCAATTATTTGTCCACTAATTGATGCGATTTTATTAAAAATACAGACTATGTTATAATATAGAAAATATAGGCTACCGAAAACCTTATTAACCTTGGTTTATACTATGTGTACAGTGTACATAGTATGTACATTGTACAGGGTACACTGTTACTTTAACGTATAAGAATAGGATTTTATTAATTACCTTATCCACCCTTGCTAAGAATTGATTGAAATAAAGTATATTTGATTGCGGATACTAAACTTAATATCCTTTATATTAATATTTAATTATTAAAATTTATAGTTAACAATTTATTTATTGTCAAAAAAGTTTTAAAAAATGCATAACATTTGAATAAACATGCATTTATATATAAAAGTTTATTTACTAAATGTATTACACATATATTATATCAATCTGTGTAAATATTGTCAAAATATATTTAGAAATCGGTATTGCATTTTTAATATTGAAATTAGAGATAATTATAGGTTGAAGTTTTTACTTAAATCTTTATTATATAAGTTATTATATTTTATAAGTTAAAAAAATGTATTAAAAAAATAAATAGTTTTTTATTAAACATTTGTGTTGTTACTGTTTCTTTAAATTTGTATTTAAGTTTGAAGGTTATCAGTGTTATCTAGTATTTGGTCATTCTAAATAAAATAAATATATAATCAAATATTAGTTTTTAGTTTTACAACTAAAGTTATGATTAAATATGTTTTATGATTAAATATGTTTAGTTAACAAATTATAAAACTAAACTTTTGCAAATAATTTTTAAATCACTAATTTCAAATAATCTATGATTTATAAATATATCATTTATAAATATATTATTAATAGAATCATCTTTAATTTTTTTTTTAAATATTATATACGTTATGTTATATAAACTAATTATTATTTTTGATTGCCACATTTAATAATTATTTTGACTGATAATTTTGATAATGGACTCAATCATAACCAATGTGATAATAGAAAGAATAAATATAACCTTTATTATATATTTCAACTATAGATTTCAGAATTTGTAGTTTTATTTTTCTCAAATATCTTCTGATAGTTTTTTAAATGAAATTTGACTAACCTCGAGTACAGTTTTGTTTTGAACATTAGTTAAAGCATTTCTCTCTTGCCATATTACAACGTATAGCTCTCCTGCATCATCGAATCCTCTTCCCTATACACAATTTCATGTTCGCAATGCCTCCTTCTTCATCCGCTAACAGCAATTACCACCAATTACCAACCGCAAATTACCCCAAAACACTCTACCTTATCGCGCACCCATTAAAATCTACCCTACACCGCACCCCAATAACACCCAAACCCAACCCGCAATTAGCGGTGCAGGAGGAGCGACAGAGGGCTAAGGACCGCATGGATACCGACGACTCTTCGCAAAGTGGAGCTTTTGGCAGTTCTGCCAATACCGACATGCCGGTGGAACAAATATTCGACGCCGAACTCAGCGTCGAACCTAAGAACTGCTCCTATGTCGACGCTCAGGTCATAAAGTGGGCCGTAGTATAGTATCATTGGAGAAAGTGGGCCGTTGTATAGTGGTGTAGGGTGAATTGCACTAGAGTATAATATGATAGAATGGGACGTAGGTAGAGCTGGTGTAGAGCTGGTGTAGAGCTGGTGTAGTGATGGTATAGGGCTGGTGTAGTGCTTGTGTAGGGCTGGTGTAGGGCTGGTGTAGGGCTGGTGTAGGGCTGGTGTAGGGCTGGTGTAGTGCTGGTGTAGGGCTGGTGTAGGGCTGGTGTAGGGCTGGTGTAGGGCTGGTGTAGGGCTGGTGTAGTGCTGGTGTAGGGCTGGTGTAGTGATGGTATAGGGCTGGTGTAGGGCTGGTGTAGGGCTGGTGTAGGGCTGGTGTAGTGATGGTATAGGGCTGGTGTAGGGCTGGTGTAGGGCTGGTGTAGGACTGGTGTAGGACTGGTGTAGGGCTGGTGTAGGACTGGTGTAGGGCTGGTGTAGGGCTGGTGTAGTGCTGGTGTAGTGCTGGTGTAAGGCTGGTGTAGGGCTGGTGTAGGGCTGGTGTAGTGATGGTATAGGGCTGGTGTAGGGCTGGTGTAGGGCTGGTGTAGGGCTGGTGTAGGGCTGGTGTAGTGCTGGTGTATGGCTGGTGTAGGGCTGGTGTAGGGCTGGTGTAGGGCTGGTGTAGGGCTGGTGTAGGGCTGGTGTAGGGCTGGTGTAGGGCTGGTGTAGGGCTGGTGTAGTGCTGGTGTAGGGCTGGTGTAGGGCTGGTGTAGGGCTGGTGTAGGGCTGGTGTAGGGCTGGTGTAGGGCTGGTGTAGGGCTGGTGTAGTGCTGGTGTAGGGCTGGTGTAGGGCTGGTGTAGGGATGTTGTTGTGCTGGTGTAAGGCTGGTGTAGGGCTGGTGTAGGGCTGGTGTAGGGCTGGTGTAGGGCTAGTGTAGGGCTGGTGTAGGGCTGGTGTAGGGCTGGTGTAGGGCTGGTGTAGTGCTGGTGTAGGGCTGGTGTAGGGCTGGTGTAGGGCTGGTGTAGGGCTAGTGTAATGCTGGTGTAGGGCTGGTGTAGGGCTGGTGTAGGGCTGGTGTAGTGCTGGTGTAGGGCTGGTGTAGGGCTGGTGTAGGGCTGGTGTAGGGCTGGTGTAGGGCTGGTGTAGGGCTGGTGTAGGGCTGGTGTAGTGCTGGTGTAGGGCTGGTGTAGGGCTGGTGTAGGGCTGGTGTAGGGCTAGTGTAATGCTGGTGTAGGGCTGGTGTAGGGTTTAGAGGATTGAGAGAAAGAATATTATTTTTAAATGTAAAATGTACTAAAATACAGTATTATAAAATTCATATTATAGTAATGTAGAATTAAATAGTATGGTGTAGGTCAATATAATATAAATAGGAGAATTCTCCAATTTGTTTTGTAGTGATTTGTTTTGTATTAAAACTGCATTTCTATTGCAGTTTATTTTGTAAATATTGGTCAATTTTTAACTTAACTTGAAGCAAGAAGAATCTCTTTAATTTAATTTCTTGAGTGTTGACTACCTCGAATGTACTCCTCGAATGTACTCCTCGAATGTACTCCTCGAATGTACTCCTCGAATGTACTCCTCGAATGTACTCCTCGAATGTACTCCTCGAATGTACTCCTCGAATTTACTCCTCGAATGTACTCCTCGAATGTACTCCTCGAATGTACTCCTCGAATGTACTCCTCGAATGTACTCCTCGAATGTACTCCTCGAATGTACTCCTCGAATGTACTCCTCGAATGTACTCCTCGAATGTACTCCTCGAATGTACTCTTCGAATGTACTCCTCGAATGTACTCCTCGAATGTACTCCTCGAATGTACTCTTCGAATGTACTCCTCGAATGTACTCCTCGAATGTACTCCTCGAATGTACTCCTCGAATGTACTCCTCGAATGTACTCCACGAATGTACTCCATATAATACCCTATAATAGTGCCATATAATAGTGCCCTATAATAGTGCCACATAATAGTGCCCTATAACAATGCCATATAATAGTGCCATATAATATCCCATATAATAGTACCATATAATAGTGCCATATAATAGTACCATATAATAGTGCCATATAATAGTGCCATATAATAGTACCATATAATAGTGCCCTCCTCTCCTATAGAAAGATCCGGTAACAAATATCTGCCAGGCAGCTGACAAACAGCTTTTCTCACTAGTTGAATGGGCCAAGATGATCCCTCACTTCTCTGATCTACTAGTAGATGATCAAGTAATCCTATTGAGGGCAGGTAAACATCATCATCACACACTTAATACAACTGACCACTGGCTCTAACTCCATTTATTGTTTATTTATTGTAGTCACAGATTAGTTTCTTAAAAGTTATGAAATCATCTATACAAAGATAATATATCTAAATCCATATCTATTAATTTTGTACACTCTCTCTAATACTACTGACCACTCTCTCTCTAATACTACTGACCACTCTCTAATACTACTGACAACTCTCTCTAATACTACTGACCACTCTCTCTAATACTACTGACCACTCTCTCTAATACTACTGACCACTCTCTCTAATACTACTGACCACTCTCTCTAATACTACTGACCACTCTCTCTAATACTACTGACCACTCTCTCTGATACTACTGACCACTCTCTCTAATACTACTGACCACTCTCTCTATTACTACTGACCACTCTCTCTAATACTACTGACCACTCTCTCTAATACTACTGACCACTCTCTCTAATACTACTGACCACTCTCTAATACTACTGACCACTCTCTCTAATACTACTGACCACTCTTTCTAATACTACTGACCACTCTCTCTAATACTACTGACCACTCTCTCTAATACTACTGACCACTCTCTCTAATACTACTGACCACTCTCTCTAATACTACTGACCACTCTCTCTAATACTACTGACCACTCTCTCTAATACTACTGACCACTCTCTCTAATACTACTGACCACTCTCTCTAATACTACTGACCACTCTCTCTAATACTACTGACCACTCTCTCTAATACTACTGACCACTCTCTAATACTACTGACCACTCTCTCTAATACTACTGACCACTCTCTCTAATACTACTGACCACTCTCTCTAATACTACTGACCACTCTCTCTAATACTACTGACCACTCTCTCTAATACTACTGACCACTCTCTAATACTACTGACCACTCTCTCTAATACTACTGACCACTCTCTCTAATACTACTGACCACTCTCTCTAATACTACTGACCACTCTCTCTAATACTACTGACCACTCTCTAATACTACTGACCACTCTCTCTAATACTACTGACCACTCTCTCTAATACTACTGACCACTCTCTCTAATACTACTGACCACTCTCTCTAATACTACTGACCACTCTCTCTCTAATACTACTGACCACTCTCTCTAATACTACTGACCACTCTCTCTAATACTACTGACCACTCTCTTTAATACTACTGACCACTCTCTCTGATACTACTGACCACTCTCTCTCTAATACTACTGACCACTCTCTAATACTACTGACCACTCTCTCTAATACTACTGACCACTCTCTCTAATACTACTGACCACTCTCTCTAATACTACTGACCACTCTCTCTAATACTACTGACCACTCTCTTTAATACTACTGACCACTCTCTCTGATACTACTGACCACTCTCTCTCTAATACTACTGACCACTCTCTAATACTACTGACCACTCTCTCTAATACTACTGACCACTCTCTCTCTCTAATACTACTGACCACTCTCTCTAATACTACTGACCACTCTCTCTCTCTAATACTACTGACCACTCTCTCTAATACTACTGACCACTCTCTCTAATACTACTGACCTCTCTCTCTAATACTACTGACCACTCTCTCTAATACTACTGACCACTCTCTCTAATACTACTGACCACTCTCTCTAATACTACTGACCACTCTCTCTCTCTAATACTACTGACCACTCTCTCTAATACTACTGACCACTCTCTCTAATACTACTGACCACTCTCTCTAATACTACTGACCACTCTCTCTAATACTACTGACCACTCTCTCTAATACTACTGACCACTCTCTAATACTACTGACCACTCTCTCTAATACTACTGACCACTCTCTCTAATACTACTGACCACCACTCTCTCTAATACTACTGACCACTCTCTCTAATACTACTGACCACTCTCTCTAATACTACTGACCACTCTCTCTAATACTACTGACCACTCTCTCTAATACTACTGACCACTCTCTCTAATACTACTGACCACTCTCTCTAATACTACTGACCACTCTCTCTAATACTACTGACCACTCTCTCTAATACTACTGACCACTCTCTCTAATACTACTGACCACTCTCTCTAATACTACTGACCACTCTCTCTAATACTACTGACCACTCTCTCTAATACTACTGACCACTCTCTCTAATACTACTGACCACTCTCTCTAATACTACTGACCACTCTCTCTAATACTACTGACCACTCTCTCTAATACTACTGACCACTCTCTCTAATACTACTGACCACTCTCTCTAATACTACTGACCACTCTCTCTAATACTACTGACCACTCTCTCTAATACTACTGACCACTCTCTCTAATACTACTGACCACTCTCTCTAATACTACTGACCACTCTCTCTAATACTACTGACCACTCTCTCTAATACTACTGACCACTCTCTCTAATACTACTGACCACTCTCTCTAATACTACTGACCACTCTCTCTAATACTACTGACCACTCTCTCTAATACTACTGACCACTCTCTCTAATACTACTGACCACTCTCTCTAATACTACTGACCACTCTCTCTAATACTACTGACCACTCTCTCTAATACTACTGACCACTCTCTCTAATACTACTGACCACTCTCTCTAATACTACTGACCACTCTCTCTAATACTACTGACCACTCTCTCTAATACTACTGACCACTCTCTCTAATACTACTGACCACTCTCTCTAATACTACTGACCACTCTCTCTAATACTACTGACCACTCTCTCTAATACTACTGACCACTCTCTCTAATACTACTGACCACTCTCTCTAATACTACTGACCACTCTCTCTAATACTACTGACCACTCTCTCTAATACTACTGACCACTCTCTCTAATACTACTGACCACTCTCTCTAATACTACTGACCACTCTCTCTAATACTACTGACCACTCTCTCTAATACTACTGACCACTCTCTCTAATACTACTGACCACTCTCTCTAATACTACTGACCACTCTCTCTAATACTACTGACCACTCTCTCTAATACTACTGACCACTCTCTCTAATACTACTGACCACTCTCTCTAATACTACTGACCACTCTCTCTAATACTACTGACCACTCTCTCTAATACTACTGACCACTCTCTCTAATACTACTGACCACTCTCTCTAATACTACTGACCACTCTCTCTAATACTACTGACCACTCTCTCTAATACTACTGACCACTCTCTCTAATACTACTGACCACTCTCTCTAATACTACTGACCACTCTCTCTAATACTACTGACCACTCTCTCTAATACTACTGACCACTCTCTCTAATACTACTGACCACTCTCTCAATACTACTGACCACTCTCTCTCTAATACTACTGACCACTCTCTCTAATACTACTGACCACTCTCTAATACTACTGACCACTCTCTCTCTAATACTACTGACCACTCTCTCTAATACTACTGACCACTCTCTCTAATACTACTGACCACTCTCTCTAATACTACTGACCACTCTCTCTAATACTACTGACCACTCTCTCTAATACTACTGACCACTCTCTCTCTAATACTACTGACCACTCTCTCTAATACTACTGACCACTCTCTCTAATACTACTGACCACTCTCTCTAATACTACTGACCACTCTCTCTAATACTACTGACCACTCTCTCTAATACTACTGACCACTCTCTCTAATACTACTGACCACTCTCTAATACTACTGACCACTCTCTCTAATACTACTGACCACTCTCTCTAATACTACTGACCACTCTCTCTAATACTACTGACCACTCTCTCTCTAATACTACTGACCACTCTCTCTAATACTACTGACCACTCTCTCTAATACTACTGACCACTCTCTCTAATACTACTGACCACTCTCTCTCTAATACTACTGACCACTCTCTCTCTAATACTACTGACCACTCTCTCTCTAATACTACTGACCACTCTCTCTCTAATACTACTGACCACTCTCTCTAATACTACTGACCACTCTCTCTAATACTACTGACCACTCTCTCTAATACTACTGACCACTCTCTCTAATACTACTGACCACTCTCTCTCTAATACTACTGACCACTCTCTCTCTAATACTACTGACCACTCTCTAATACTACTGACCACTCTCTCTAATACTACTGACCACTCTCTCTAATACTACTGACCACTCTCTCTAATACTACTGACCACTCTCTCTAATACTACTGACCACACTCTCTATTACTACTGACCACTCTATCTACTACTACTGACCACTCTCTATTGCCACGACAATAGGATGGAATGAGTTGCTCATCGCTGGCTTTTCACATCGTTCTATTGTTGTTAAAGATGGTCTACTTCTATCCACCGGACTGCATGTTCATAGGAGTATTGCCCACCAAGCCGGAGTGGGTTGGTGTGTGTGTGTGTGTGTGTACATTATTGGGTGTGTATGTGGTCAGGCATATGTATATGTATATATAAATCTATGTTATTACAAATCTGTCTTACAAATATCTCTTATTACACTTATTAAAATAGATATTTCTAAAATCTAATATTTTATTGGAATATCAAATCATCCGAATACATGTATGCAGAAAATAAGTAATTTAATATAGGATACATGTTGTTATTAAAAAATATGCTGTATTTATTACATAAAATAGTATTTTAATTATATTTAAATAGTTATAAACAGGAAATTCTATGATAACTAAAATAATATAAAAATGTATTTGACAAAGCATTTTTGGTTTTATTATTTTAAATATGTGCTAATTCTCTTAATAATATTTAAACATTAGTTGAACATATTAACTAAAGAATATATGAATTTTATTTCAAACTAATTTTAAATTTAAAACAAATTAAATCTATCAACTAAATAAATTATATAAAAATCAAACATAAAAACTTCTACTTGAAAATTCATATTAAATAAATACTATTTAATACAAATAACTGCATATAATAAATAGCAATATATTATATATAACTGTAAACAAATAAATTACAGGCAAATTCCTAGTAATTTGTTTAAAATTAACAACAGATCATTGGTGAATTCCTTAAATAATTATTTGAGTAATTCATAATTTAATTCATTGATGATTTTGTTTTCTGTAAATTATTACTATTATATAAATGACCATAATTGGAGAAATATAGATTTTTTAATTTTTTATTTAACTTTATTTATTAAACTTTATTTTGCAGGTGATTCCCTGGTAAAATACACATCATTTTAATTTTATAAATTAGTTTTATATATACAAGATAAATACGCTGAGCACACAATTATACAATTTGGTTATTTATAAATATTTATAAAATACTTGTAATTAAAAAAAAATTTCTAAAATTTTTTTTCCCAATATTTGTGAACAATTAATATGGGATTTCTTAACAGAAACTAAAATATATTTATATCTGATAATAATCACACAATTCTGTTTAGATATTTGTCTAAATTTTAAAATAATTTAAGTTAAAACAGAGTTTTATTTAAATTTTAAATGTGAAAAGTGTTAATAATAACTTTATAAAATGTAGATCTCGATAAAAAATATCATAATTTAGATGAAAATTTTAGAAAAGTTTTACGCAAACAATGCGAGTATCTGAGTATAAATTATTAATAAAATTATTTAATAAATTATTAAATAATAAATACATTTATAAAAAATTACTAAAAGATTATATATTAATTTATGAATTATTTTTTATAGTAATAATATATTTTCTAGTTTTACTGCATAAATAGTTATTTTTAGCAGAAATGTAATAAATATAAATGAATAAGGAGTACATTCCTATTCCCATTGTTATGTATTCATATCTATTATTAGATAAAGGGAAATAATCACATCATTTTAATATATTATACGTAATTTTTTAATTAATATTGTCTTTAAATTAAAATTTATATTTCACATGCAAAATGTATCTCCTGACATATCTTTTCACATATATTCTCACATATCTTCTCACATATCTCCTCACATATCTCCTCACATATCTCCTCACATATCTCCTCACATATCTCCTCACATATCTTCTCACATATATTCTCACATATATTCTCACATATCTTCTCACATATCTCCTCACATATCTCCTCACATATCTCCTCACATATCTCCTCACATATCTCCTCACATATCTCCTCACATATCTCCTCACATATCTCCTCACATATCTCATCACATATCTCCTCACATATCTCCTCACATATTTTCTAACATATCTCCTCACATATTTTCTCATATATCTCCTCACAGATCTCCTCACATATCTCCTAACATATCTCCTCACATATCTCCTCACATATCTTCTCACATATCTTTTCACATATCTCCTCACATATCTTCTCACGTATCTTCTCACATATCTCCTCACATATCTCCTCACATATCTCCTCACATATCTCCTCACATATCTCCTAACATATCTCCTCACATATCTCCTCACATATCTCCTTACATATCTCCTCACATATCTTCTAACATATCTTCTCACATATCTCCTCACATATCTTCTCACATATCTCCTGACATATCTTCTAATATATCTTCTCACATATCTCCTCACATATCTCCTCACATATCTCCTCACATATCTCCTAACATATTTCCTGAGATATTTCCTAATATAAGTATATGAACATACATTTGTAATATATTTTTTTAGATAGTTCTTTTTTAATTTGATTTCACATGTAACCCTATAACCCTATAGCCCTATATTGTAAAGTGAATCATGAGGTAATCATTGTTCTGTATTACAGGCACTATATTCGACCGCGTGTTAACTGAACTTGTAGCCAAGATGAGGGAATTGAAAATGGACCGTACGGAATTGGGTTGCCTACGAGCTATTGTGTTATTTAATCCAGGTCAGAGTACGGTTCAGTAATGCACATTTCATGTGTATTTCATCTATATAATAAATGAATTGTTACTAGAGCTAATAAGTTATTTTGTATCAAGTTATTATTGTCAATAGTCTTAATTCATATATCTTCATTAATACTTCTAATATACTTAAATTTCAATACTCTATATACTTTCAATACTCTATATACTTTCAATACTCTATATACTTTCAATACTCTATATACTTTCAATACTCTATATACTTTCAATACTCTATATACTTTCAATACTACATATACTTTCAATACTCTATATACTTTCAATACTACATATACTTTCAATACTCTATATACTTTCAATACTACATATACTTTCAATACTACATATACTTTCAATACTACATATGTAATAGTATATACTTCCTACATATATTAAACTACATCTCACAACGAAATTAATCCCCATTTCTATCACTTTAATCACTCTCTCTCATCCATTTGTTATAACCCACAAAGCTCCATTTTCTCGGAACTAACCCCTATAACTACCAAATACGCCTAATTCAACACCAAACTAACAACCGGATTCTTAACCCCGTAACAAGTCACCCCACATAGTGAACTGAACCCTATCCTCTATCGTAAAATAGCCCATGCTCTAAACGAGTCCACTCGAAACTACAAAACCGTACGTCCGCAGATGTTAAAGGTCTGTCTAACAGCGCCGACGTAGAAGTGCTCCGAGAGAAGGTGTACGCCTCGCTCGAGGAGTACTGCAAACTGCAGTACCCCGACACGTTGGGACGTTTCGCGAAACTGCTGCTCCGTCTGCCCGCCCTCCGCTCCATCGGCCTCAAGTGCATGGAACACCTGTTCTTCTTCAAGTTGATCGGGGACGCACCCATCGACACCTTCCTCATGGAGATGCTGGAGACTCCGAATGCGGCGGCGGCGGCGTCGTCGTCTGGACACGCCCACTCGGCCGCTCAGCACTCCGCGGCCCCGCCGGCTCCGGGCAATACCGTCTGACCTCGCCGACCTCGCTGACCTCGCCGACCTCGCCGACCTCGCGCTAACCCCCGCATCTCACCGCTCTCTCCGTATTTCTATTTGATCGCGCATCTTTTAGACGCGACCTCCCAACCTTGATCTACATTTGTGCACTCTCATACATTTACTATAAATATCATCGTTTGACATTTGCCGCATAAATGACCCCATTTTAATTTAATGCCATATTTGGTATAACTTATTATTACTAGATATTGTTAAATGCAAACAATTGTATAATATCTTATGTGTCTTCTGTTTTTATGGATACAGATTATAAGTTGAATAAAAGAATATTAGATGAATCGACGAATTTCAGACACAGTATTCTACTGTGCATTTCATAATACAGCGCTATTGTAGTGCTATTGTAGTGAGACAAAACGAAGCCACGCCCCTAGCCTTGTCACCACGCCCCTAGCCAGTTGTATACAGCAATTTTAATGCGGTTTTATTAAAGTGTAGTTTTTTTCAATTTTCACTTAAAATCACGAGTTTGCGTTACTTACACTTTTGTGAAATGAAGATGAACACGGATGTTTAATAAATTCTTCACTTTTACCTTTATCTTGTAATTTAAACAACCCACCTTCTTCTATCCTTATGACATCGAAAACGACAACGATAACAATTTTACCATCAGGGATCTATTTGTAATGTCAACAGCTCCGAAGAGCTTCAAATTCCTCTAGGGAGAAGATGTGTTTACGGCGGATAGATAACTATTCATTGTTTTGTTTGAAGATTGAATTCTTTTGTTATCGATTGTTATGTATGTTTTATGTTTACTAGTGCGGACCATGTGTGCTTAAACCTGTTATCTGGAAATGATTACTATTAATAATAATGAATTCTATTATCATTGATTATAAATATTTAAATATCACTACTTCTATTATTGGTAATATTAAATTTATAATAAATCATTATTTTAAATTGTTTTATTTTCTTTATAATTTGTAAAGAGATTTAAATAAAATAATAATATGTGTTATGATAAAAAATATATTAATAGTCTAAGTATAATTTATAATTATCTCGAGTAACTTTTTAATTTATATAAATTATACTTATTAATTGACCTATAAATATATATCTAAGTTGACTAGTGTTTATTAAGTAGTATCTACTATGCCAAGCATATGTTTATCAATCATCAAGCATTATTTTGTACATTATTACTATTCTTTAATATTTTATTATATTTAGTATCTAAAATGTATTAAAAAAATCATATATATTTGTAATACATTAATAAAAATCTAATAATATAATCTTCAATGATTATCCCAACGTATTTACATCACGTGACAAAATATACGGGTCATGTGATAGTATCGATCCTAGCGACTGCCGAGAAAAATCGATTCATGTTTCTAGGAGCTATTTCATTTCTACGCATTCGTCTCGTCTGCGTTCGTATATCATCTACGCCATCGTATATATTTGCGTAGCGTTCTAGATACCACCAGCTCGACTAAGCCATACCCCGTCCGCGTGGAATGCGCTAATGGACCACCAACTGATAGATAATAATGATGAGCACGGCGCCGCGGACGCCCAGGATAGAAGTCCGGACGGCGACGACGACGAAAAGATAGAAATCCACTTACCGGGGAGGCACAAGAGGAAAACGCACCGTAAGGACGGGGCGGCGTCGGCGACGGCAGAAACGTTATTTCCGGCGCCACCCGCAGCTTCCGGTAGCCGAAGGGCTCATCAAACGGCTGCGGCGGCATCCGTTAAATCGGCGCCACCTCCTCGACCTAGCCACGCCCCAAAACTGAATCCCGCTCCCGGGAAGGATTCGTCGTCGACAGCGGCTCCGGACATCGCGTCAAAGTGGGAACTTTTCGACGAGGGCGAAGGGGATGACGAAGAATCAGGTTCTGCAGTTTCAAGCGACGTAGACGACGAAGATGATAATATCGAAAGAAAAGGTTGTCGTCGATTAGAATATGTGTTCAAAAGGTCACGCCTATTTATACCAAACACATTCCTACATTACGTTACACCATGCGATACTTAATGACAAATGGAATACCCTTTGAATAATAAAATATTAAACGTATACTTCAAACATAGAAACTAATATATATATATATCAATATTATTGAATAGCTCATAAATAGTATAAACCGATATAAATATATGTTATATATATATTGTAAATAATTTTAATGTTTACTTATTATATAGATGTATATTAACTTATAATAATTATCATGAGGTTATTATAATTAATAAAAAACTCTTTTGAAGTCATAGAAATATTTTATATTACAGATTGTAGTGTTTTCTACAAATACTAAGATATACTTATATTTAGGTTTATACTTGAATTTGAAATTTGTGATATTTGATGTACCGTCTTGCAAATGGTTAACAATATTAATGCATTTATAAACAATAAATGTTATCGTTAATTAAATTAATATGTAGAACAAATGTAGAATATTGTATTATTTATAACGTATTGTTGTAATAATCAATACTTTACAAACTACAAAATTGCTGATTTTCTCTCAACTAATATTATATATTACAATATTCTATTTTATCTTAATATCATTAGAAATTTCCAGCTATTTTAAATTACTTGATTGATTAAAAACTATAATACAGTATTACGCACTTTATACAACATTTTCGCATACAAATAGTTTGTTAATTATTATAACATTATTATATTGATATTCAAGATAATAACATCAATATCGATAGCCATTATCCATATTGTTCAATTATTAATATATATTGTACATATTTAGTGTTTGTGTAGATAGATATATATTGAATACATGTTGAAACACTACTTGCATCATTCTCCGTATACCCCCGAAACGCCTACAGGCATTTCGAGGTTTTTACATTATTAATATATGATCGCTTCTAGTCAACGGTCATTCGATGCATTGTAATGTTATGATTAACAATGGTGTATATGGTATAATGTACACTGGACATGGCATTATATAATATTACATATACCTGGGCTAACCAACGAATACATATTCTCTTAATTTAAAATTAACCCCACTTAACCCCACTTTTATACTACAAAGATTTCAATGAATCAAAAGTTCTATTATAATGTATCGTCTCTCATATTAAAATGATATAAAGTAATGAAATTTTATGAATTCATAAAACTAATTCATTTCAATATTCACTCTGTTTTGATGATGAATATATTGGGAAGAATTATTACAAACTATAACGTAACGTATATATGATATAACGTATATTATAAAGTGATTTGATATATTATTTATTATACAATGACATCCATCAGATTTAGTTATTTATTGCTTTGTGATAAACCCTAGGGAATAACCAAATCAATTCACTATATAGATATGGATTCGTATAGTATTGTTTATATATTAAACAATACTGTATAATTTATCTTATATTCTTAACCTGCGAAATAAAAACATATCTTATATAAAATATTCCCATTTACATATTTAGTATATATTTTTATCACACACATACCAACATACACACACACACACACACACACCTGTATATATATATATATATATATATATATATATATATATATATATATATATATCTATACATGTAATAAACACAGGATAAAATAATAATTAATCTATAAAAAATGCATATCGTAATATCAGAAAGAATGAGCAATTCGAATGCATGTGTGTACATACGTCTGGTACATACGTTCGTAATGAATACCATCTAACTGACATAAACAACTAACGTACAGCCAAATGGTCCGTTGTCAGAATAAGATTCATGTAGTGGATCGATAGGCCATTGATTCATTTCGATCTCATTCCTGGTAGCCAATAACACAACATATCATCATAGCTCATAGCATACAGCTTACATATGATCATAGCTTATAGCTTACATATGATCATAGCTTACAGCTTACATATGATCATTACATATGAATACACATTATATCATCAAGCAACATTAATACATTATTATGATGTATACTTTATAGTGTATAATATATAAATATAGTTTTGGCTAAGAAGAGTTATTAGTTATTATAAAGTTATGATTATTTAGTTATTAGTTATGATTAAGTAAATTAACATTTTAATAGATTAGGGACAACGACATTTAATAACCGTGAGCTAAAAAAAATGTAAAAGTAAAAATTGAATAAAACAGATACATAATTAATAAAATAAAAAATGGTAAAAACATACACAAATAGTTAAAAGATATTAATTTGTATAAAGATTAGAATAAATTGAAAATTTCAAAACAATTTAGATAGAATAGATCTAGCTCCTTATATGGATTATTTCATACGGTATCTTTTCATTTATATCCCAATTATTTTGGGTATCCCTAACTCTTCAAATAGAATCTAATTTTCTCTTTACCAAGATCCTAATGAGCTTATGACGTAGGTAATGACAAATCCTAAATCGCAATATTTTTCTAGTTACTGTCATTGGCATTTGACATATTTTCCTAAAAATCGAAGGCGATATATCGGTGACACATTTGTTATTGTTCATTTCAATAACTCTGTTTGGAGTATTCCATCCGCGTATTCACTATAGTGAAAATGCAAGATATTCCATAAATGATATGTATAGCTTGAATTTTAGTCGTGCCCTTTATTTAATATATTAAAATAGCGTTTCGTTTTCCACGAAACATAAATTACATAACTTGTCTCGTGAACCGGGAAAAACTTTCATCGAGAGCCTCTGAAGTCGATTCTTTTTCATAATTGAAAATATATAGTTGATCGCCGAGATAACAAATTATTATAAATAATTCTCTTGTTGGAATAGTTTAATGAAATGTTCTGGTTACAACTCCTTATAAAGGTAATTCCTGAAATATAGTGATACACACAAACACAACATACATACATGCACACACATACACACACACACATATATATATATATATATATATATATATATATATATATATATATATATATATATATATTGATACGTCTTATAACATTTAATAACAATACAATAAGTACGACGATATTGTACGTTTCGAAGTATATTTTCTACAAAGATAGAGTAAAATACTCTTTGATTAATAATTAAGTATATGTAATTCCGGCAAAAGTTTCCAGAGAAAATTTTAGAATTCCGCAATTGGTTCTTTATTTTTATATATGTAGAATAAATAATTTCCCAAATACTACCTTTCAGGGGTTTATTAACTATAGTTGTCACAGTTTACATGTGTTTACACGTGTGCACTGCACATTGTGCAGATTGAAATGTTACTGGGATTCATGTAGACAGATCATTCTTACAAAAATATAACGATATTTTATTGGTATACAACCAAATTAGATAAAGATGTCATCATATATATACAATCATATTCTGAATATAAAAGCGGGGTTTTATGAGAAAATTATAGAATATCAAAGTATTGTAGAAATAATCCGTTATTTTTACCATGTGCTATATTTCATCAATTATTTATAGCAATATATTGAAATATGTAATGAACGTAACAATTTAGTGTATTGTTATGATGCGATACCGATATCGTAATCATATGTGTTACTGCATGTGTACATATTTATTAATATAAGTTATTGAATGAAAGAATCATAATTAGAGTTGATGACTTTTTCAAATTTATATATATATATATAAATTGTAAGTTTACAATAAGTTTAATTAATATTAATTAACAAGTGGAAGACATATTGGTTGGCATATTATTTATAAAAATAGTAGATTCTAATTCTGGAGAAATTACAATCAAGTTGGCAACAGAGCTTATCTGTTATTTTTCCACTGAATCCGGCGATCTCTTACATTCATGATGTTTCCTTTAACAAAATAATTAATCAAATCTCGCATACTTATATAACTATATATAGTATTGTATTGATAGCATTAATACTATAGTATTGATATTCGATATTGATTATTCCACCTTTCTCTAAAAGCATCCCTCTTATAAGATTACTTTGTCAGTGTGTAAGATTCACGAAAGTCGTAACTCGTACAACCTACCCTGCCAGACCATTGGTGACATTAATGCCAACATTAAACTCCAACCCACTTCAAGATCGCGTATGTAAAGAAATATCAAGGATCAGCATTTTAATGGAATATTTACAATATATTGATTCCGACATGTTGTTGTGGGACCTATTTAGTGGGACTTAGTCAATGGGGCCTAGTCAGTGGGACCTAGTCAATGGGACCTAGTCAGTGGACCTTAGTCGGTTGGACCTAGTCAATGGGACCTAGTCAGTGGACCTTAGTCGGTTGGACCTAGTCAATGGGACCTAGTCAGTGTGGCCTAGTCAGTGGGGAATAGTAAATGGGACCTAGTCAATAGGGCCTAGTCAATGGGACCTAGTCAATGGGACCTAGTCAATAGGGCCTAGTCAATGGGACCTAAGCAATAGGACCTAGTCAATGGGACCTAGTCAGTGGGGCCTAGTCAATGGGACCTAGTCAATGGGACCTAAGCAATGGGGCCTAGTAAATGGGACCTAGTCAATAGGGCCTAGTCAATGGGACCTAAGCAATGGGGACTAGTCAATGGGACCTAGTCAGTAGGGCCTAGTCAATGGGGCCTAGTCAATGGGACCTAAGCAATGGGGCCTAGTCAGTGGATCTTAGTCAGTGGGACCTAGTCAATGGGACCTAGTCAATGGGACCTAGTCAGTGGACCTTACTCAGTTGGACCTGGTCAATGGGACCTAGTCAGTGGGGCCTAGTCAATGGGACCTAGTCAATAGGGCCTAGTCAATGGGGCCTAGTCAATGGGACCTAAGCAATGGGGCCTAAGCAATGGTGCCTAGTCAATGGGGCCTAGTCAGTGGGGCCTAGTCAATGGGACCTAGTCAATGGGACCTAGTCATTGGGGCCTAGTCAGTGGGACCTAGTCAGTGGGGCCTAGTCAATGGGACCTAGTCAGTGGGGCCTAGTCAATGGGACCTAGTCAGTGGGGCCTAGTTAGTGGGGCCTAGTCAGTGGGGCCTAGTCAGTTGGACCTAGTCAGTGGGACCTAGTCAGTTGGACCTAGTCAATGGGACCCAGTAAGTGGGACCTAGTCAGTGGGACCTAGTCAATGGGACCTAGTCAGTGGGGCCTAGTCAGTTGGACCTAGTCAGTGGGACCCAGTAAGTGGGACCTAGTCAGTGGGACCTAGTCAGTGGGGCCTAGTCAGTGGGACCTAGTCAGTGGGACCCAGTAAGTGGGACCTAGTCAGTGGGACCTAGTCAGTGGGGCCTAGTCAGTGGGACCTAGTCAGTGGATCCTAGTCAGTGGTACCTAGTCAGTTGGACCTAGTCGTCGGACCAATTTAATTGGATCTAGTCAGTGGGACCTATTTAGTAGGGCATAGTCAATGGGACCTAGTCAGTGGGGCCTAGTTAGTGGGGCCTAGTCAATGGGACCTAGTCAGTGGGACCTAGTCAGTGAGATCTAGTCAGTTGGACCTAGTCAGTGGGACCCATTAAGTGGGACCTAGTTAGTGGGACCTAGTCAATGGAACCTAGTCAGTGGGGCCTAGTCAGTTGGACCTAGTCAATGGGACCCAGTAAGTGGGATCTAGTCAGTGGGACCTAGTCAGTTGGACCTAGTCAGTGGGACCCAGTAAGTGGGACCTAGTCAGTGGGACCTAGTCAATGGGACCTAGCCAGTGGGGCCTAGTCAGTTGGACTTAGTCAGTGGGACCCAGTAAGTGGGGCCTAGTCAGTGGGACCTAGTCAGTGGGGCCTAGTCAGTGGGACCTAGTCAGTGGATCCTAGTCAGTGGGACCTAGTCAGTGGGACCCAGTAAGTGGGACCTAGTCAGTGGGGCCTAGTCAGTGGGACCTAGTCAGTGGATCCTAGTCAATGGGACATATTGATTGGGGCATATTTAATGAAACTTAATCAGTAGTCCCTATTTAGTGAGGCCTAGTCAGTGGTACCTAGTCAGTTGGACCTAGTCGTCGGACCAATTTAATTGGATCTAGTCAGTGGGACCTATTTAGTAGGGCATAGTCAATGAGACCTATTGAGTGGGGCCTATTTAATGGGATCTAATCAGTAGAACCTATTTAGTGGGGGCTAGTCAGTGGGACTTACTCATTGGGACTTGCTCACGGGACCTAGTTAGCGAGACCTATTTAGTGGGACTTACTCAGTGGTACCCAGTCAATTAGATCTAGTAGGTGAAAACTAGTCAGTAGGACAGTTTGTCTATGAGATGTGATATATGAGATATATATACTATACTCTAATAATTATACTAATTATCATAGTTATTATTATTAAATGAATTGCGATTGAATCATATTATAATTTTTTATATTGATTAATTAATTTTGTAAATTTACTTCAATGCATAAGAGCTATGTAATAATTTGATATTAATAATTCAAAATCAAATATAATATTGGTTAAAATAAAAAAAGTTTCCTATTTATTCCTCTGTAGCAGTGAATGACCATTATCACATATATATATATATATATATATATATATATATATACACATAAACTATATATATATATATATAAAAACAACTATATATCTATATATATATGTGTATGCATGTATAAAAGTATATATTTATATATCGATAAATCATATGTAATTATAAATAAATATATTCCTATTTATAAATAGACCGAACGAATATTTATGATTTATGATTACAAAAAACTGAAGTGCATTCAAATTCAGTGTTTTGGTTGGCTGCGTATTTTAACCATTTGAATATAATTCTCAGTTCAGAAAACACATCTCGCCATTCACATTCGATCACATTTTGTTGGTTCCTTTAAATTCCTTGATTTGGTTTATTTAGTAGTTATAGATTTTACATATTTTTCGAGATGATGATGATGGCTTATATGGACTGCCCTCAAGCTGATACAGTAAGACACGACTATCTGGAATTCAGTGAGTTTTTACATTTCATAGTCATTCATCTAAATAGATATTCATACATATGTTATAACTTTACCTACGTTGGTATACATGTCTTTACTTACAGTGCTATAACATTTATTTTATATATTTAATATTATTATTTATTATATATTTATGTAAAAAGTGTTTTCCTATAATTTATATATTAAGGTAATATTGCGATTTATATGTTAATTAATTTATTACTCTTCTTATATTAATACTCTATAATATCATCAATAGATTATACATATACACTCATATGCAATATATATATATATATATATATATATATATATATATATAAATATATATATATATATATATATATATATATATATATGTCTATATATGTCTATATATATGTCTATATATATGTCTATATATATGTCTATAGATATATCTCTTCAAAATAATTGGCGATAAATCAATTGTGTTTCTCATTTTGCGTTTCTTAATATTATATGTGATAGTATATATATACACACACACACACATACACACACACGCACACACACACGCACACACATGCACACACACGCACACACGCACACACGCATATATATATATATATATATATATATATATATATGAATGAATGTGTGTGTGTGTGTGTGTGTTTGTTTGTGTATGTGAAATAGCGGATTATTACAAAATCAATACAGATTAAAAAGTATGTACGTTTTCTTCTTTATAAAGAAGATCAAATAATTAATTCCAGTTATCTAGTTCAGTATATGTAACTAATCTTGGTCAGTTATATAGGAGCATCTTATAAACACATTACAATGTGCGACGTACACTGTACAGTAGGGTGGATCACTTTGATACTTTTTTCAATATTATTTATTGGCTCATCTATTATATATAGCAAATATATGACTTATAATGAATATATATAAATTTTAATTTTTTTTTTTAATTATGACTGAGCGCCACCCCATTCAAATTTAACATGGGAGAGATACAATATTTAACATGCAAAGCATAGGAGCAATATTAAAATTATAAAATTGAATGGTAATAATGATTTTTTAATAATGAAAAATGACTATGAGCTTTATATGATATATTATTAAATAAAAACATATTTAAATAATTTTTTAAAAAATTGTTACCAAGAAATTCCAGGAAAATGAAAATTTTATAATTTTTTGTATATTTTTGGCATTTTTTTTTCTTAAAATATTGTTAAATTTATAAGCAATTCAACATTAGTTATATTTGATCCCTATGAAATGGGTAATGATAAAAAAATATTAAAAATTTAAATTTAATTTGGATTTATAAGTGTTTTTCAGGAAAAAAATTGAAATTTCAAATAATCCAAATATTTTATTTAGAAATAAAATTTTTTTAAATATATACTTACTATGCGATAAAATAAACTATATTTAATGCCATATTCATCGTTGAAATAATAAAAAGCAAAACTTATTAAATTATATGCAGAAATGTACGACAATGTAAATTTTTACGAAATATGATTTATTTTTTAATAGTTATAACTATGTAATATTAGCTATCATTGAATATAGTTAATAGTAAATATAAGTTAATTTTAATATCTTATAGTAGTATTATTGATAATTTATTAATATTAGAATATTAAAAATATTCCAAGAAATTCTAGAATTTAAAAAATTATAAACGTTAATAATAAACATTAAACCTAGAAATAATAGTAAATCAGTAGTTATTAATGAGTAATTATTAAGTAAGATGTATACATAAACATATATTACACTTTTTACTATAAAAATTGCAAAATTATAAATTGTATTTGTAGCTATGAAATAACTTAACTATAAGGCAATCTAATTGACAATTACATACAATTTAATTGAGATAGAGAATATATAAAAAGAATATTACTGCATAGTTAAAATGTAAGAAGATTTTGAATCTTTAAATAATTTTATTATAATTACATTGTAAAATCTTGTTTAGAATTAAAATGTGGCATACATTTTCTGAAATGTATTGTCATTCGTATTCTCTGGTCACGTTCTTTGGGGTCCGCTAATTTGGTAGCTGTTTCAGAAACCAGTCTTATCGTTCTTTCGACATGCTGGGAATGACACGGTATATCTGGAAAATCAAATATATCAATATTTTCAACTGTGTATGTTCTCAGGTCTTCTGTTGAATAGCTACGAGTTATAATTGGTTCGAGCCAATCATCAACATATAAAAAAAAGATTATAATAATGTGTCGCATTAAAATCAATTTTTGGTAAACGGAAATATCGTTTCCATCTTTTGCACCATTACTCTATCTTGTAAAATACGTTTTACAGCTTCAATCCTTACACTTGGTTTGGTATCAGAAAGCATTCCAATTAAAATCGATTCTGTATGTAATAAAAATGAATTGCGAGATATCGTCCGAAAACATTCATCTCTAATTAATTCGCAAACTAACTCGTGTATATTTTCTATAAAATTAAATATATGCTTTGGCGGATTGGTAAATCTTGGTTGATATTTAATCGCGAACCAATTTCGAGCATAAACTTTTATAACAAATCTTACTAAATAAACAAGATTAAGTGTAGGATTATTTTGACTCGTATAATACCGAAGAATCCTATTTGCTGTCGTTAACCAGCATGCATTCCCGAGTTTTCCTGGTGAACGTCTTTTAAGAGAATTATTAACTCCATAATTGATTGATAAGACTATATCTCGAAGATATTGCTGATCAGATCCTAAATCTTGACAATTCTCTAGATATCTTTTGAATATTTGATCAATTTCAATTGGAATAAATCCAGCAACATCTGCTTCTTCACATTTAGAAAGATTTAAACCGATCGGACCATTATGTAAATCAGGGCCTTTTGTTTCTCCATCCAGAATTGCGAATATCTTTCTAAGAGGCAGCTCATTCATATGAAGTAAACAAATCAACCAAATATAATATTGTATATTAAAAAATATGTTAATAAACATAATATGTTAATAAACATCTGTCTATTATTTCTCTTATCTATTAAAAAAATTCTTTCACATCGAGGTACCTGTCGTTCTCAAGAACAAAGGCAATTATGTTTGCATTTACATGTACATATTTCAAATAATATTTTATACTTTTTAATATGTTCATTTACAGATTTGGAAAAATACAATTTGTGCTCTGACTTCTTTAATTTTGAAATTATCATAATGTATTTATCTAGTTTGTTAGATATTGATTTCAATGATATCACTGGGATCGATGCTGAAATCCAGATTTCTATTATTTTTTCAATCGTCTGCATTTTTGCGTCTCTTTGTTGTACTAAATTGTCAGATATATATGTATAATGTTGTAAAATGTCTAGATATGTTGGAAGCTGACGATTACTCATCATTCTTGGTGTAAATAAAGTATAAAATGGAGATTTATTGCGTAAATTCATTGTGAAAAATAAAAATATTTTAAATATATAGCATAAACAAAGAATAATAAAATGGTGGAAATAATAGGGAAAACAAGTATTTATTTATTTTTAATGGGAAATTTTTCTTAAAAATACTTATAATTTTGAAAAAATCGATAAATTCAGACTTCTGGCGATAACTTAATATTGCAAATAATTTTTTTTTAATTATATGATTAATTTTTATATGCCTTAAAGTTTATATGCTGAGTGAGCCAGTTAATTCTGAAAAAAGTGATCCACCCTACTGTACAGTGTACAGTGTACAGCGTACAGTGTACAGCGTACAGTGTACAGCGTACAGTGTACAGCGTACAGTGTACAGCGTACAGTGTACAGCGTACAGTGTACAGCGTACAGTGTACAGCGTACAGTGTACAGCGTACAGTGTACAGCGTACAGTGTACAGCGTACAGTGTACAGCGTACAGTGTACAGCGTACAGTGTACAGCGTACATTGTACAGCGTACAGTGTACAGCGTACAGTGTACAGCGTACAACGTAAAGTATACTCTATACGCGTACACTGTACGGCGTACAGTACAGTGTACGCTATGCGAGTAGCGTCATGTATATTGATCCAATAACCGTGGCGTGTATATACACTATATATACTATATACACTATATACACTATATACACTATATACACTATATACACTATATACACTATATACACTATATACACTATATACACTATATACACTATATACACTATATACACTATATACACTATATACACTATATACACTATATACACTATATACACTATAGCGTGGCGCATCTGTAGAGAATAGCTACGAAAGTTTTACACAAATTTACGAGCTAGCTTAAAGTTCATAAAAAACGCCGAAGACAATGAAATAGTCAGTCGGTATATTCTGTATAAATAAAAGATGATCATGTGGGTTATTATATTAATATTTTTATACTCGTGTGGTTGATATTAATATTACACTATTCAAGTCATTATCATGTTTTCATTTTTCCGGGAAAAGTTGGAATATACAATACAATTAAAATGTCAGATGATATATATTTATATATAACTATAGTTATGTATGTTATTATATATATTGTATTACATTTATTATATATATATATTTATATATATCATGCTAATGCTAATACTAATATAGGTATATATATATATATATCTATATATATATATATATATATATAATGCCAATAGATTTCATAATACATATATGAAGTATACGTGCATTATTTATCATTTATATTCTAATACTAATTCTACAATTAATTATTAATCAGATTATAGTATCACGTATAACTGATAAATTATAGTATCACGTATAACCCATGTATAACTGATAAATAATTTATTACAGCCGGTGAAGAACCTGATGGATCTTCTTTACAACTCGACGAATCTCCTAGAAAGAATTCCGCAACCAGCATTATGAAATCTGTAACTAAGACAAGCAAAAAGATTCACGGTTTTCTAGAACCATCGGAAAGAAAGATTGCTAAGAAAAAGGCCAAGAAAGAAAAAAAAAGAAAACGAACTGTTTT
>OZ038314.1:12553519-12581030 GCA_964035775.1 Osedax frankpressi
GAAAATATCTGGGTCCAGAAAAAACAAAACGTCTCATATTTTTCGCAAAAACTAACCCCTTAACGCGTAGCCCTGTCTGTTATATTAACCACGCCCTCGACAACTCCATAATTCTCGAAGAGAGCATAATAAATACAACATCGCTTTTGATGACGTCATAACTTGATAAAACACATACTAGCGTAGAGAACTCTCGCATAGTATATATTCATGAATTTAATAGTTAATGAATTAATTGCGAACTTCGCTATACATTATTTAGTTGGTATAGAGCTGGTATAGTTACAAGTTTCACATTCCTAGCTATTTAAAAATCATAACACCTCTTTTAGTTTCATTTAATTCATTCAACTATACAAGACATCTACTTTCAAAAAAGTATATTGTTCATAATCAATTAATGCATTTGTATATATTTACTTTAATATATATATCTTTAGTAGATTACAGAAAATAGAGTTCTACTTCAAAGTAAACGTATTCTGATTCTATTGTCTTACATTAATACACGTATACAAATAGAAGTGACATTCTCGCTTTCATTGCTAATCAATACATTTATATATTAGACATAGTAAACATGAACTATAGATCATTTAGAACATCCTTGAAACATTTACCAAGATCTTTTCATTAATTAATTTCACCTTTGCAGATATTATTCTATATTCTATTCTATTTACTCGATGATTTATGTGACCTTTGTTATTTAATTTGATGCATGCATCATTTACGTAACTATATTATGGTACGCTGCAATATAGTACGACTAATCTACGATATTATGAAATCTAGCTGTATCCAGTTACGTTAATATAGATACGGTATCCGAATGCATTGCGTAACGTCCGTCTTCGTTGCGTAATCGCGACGACTCTAGAGGTCATTACGCTAAACACCTTATCAATATAATCAATATAATCAGCCACTGGCACATTTAACATGTTTATACTAACTTACCTGCTAAAATTTAACTACCTCGTGTAGATGGTATTACTTTGGCGAGTATTACCCAAGTGAGATTACCTTTCAGCTAAATACTTCGATGTTATTTGACTAGAAACCATGCTTCTGTGAAATGTGTAGTTTTTATATTATTAACTGCAGGTAATTCCTGTAATTACCATGGTAACCATACGCGCGTATTAATTTAGATAATCGGAATTACTAATCTTACTTACTAATCTAACTGTAAAGCTTGAGTCTAAACACGATATCGGAAAATTTAAGTGTACAATTAACCATGTCGGGATACGCTAATATTTGTCGAACACCGTACACGTTATGCGTTGCTAAACCGTAACTAACCAAATCAACAAATGTGGTCCATACGACACAGCCTCTTGGACCCGATGAACTGGCTCCCGAGAGCGAAGACGAGGCTGAGGAACACACGCCCCCTTTCGAAGATTTCGAACCGCCTCCGCGCGAAGGAGAATTTTACAATTTGTATCTTAGCAGCCGGCGAAAAAAAAGCGTCTGACTTCGCAGAATAGATTTTGGAAAGAGGTTATAATAA
This sequence comes from Osedax frankpressi, assembly GCA_964035775.1. Classification (NCBI taxonomy): domain Eukaryota; kingdom Metazoa; phylum Annelida; class Polychaeta; order Sabellida; family Siboglinidae; genus Osedax; species Osedax frankpressi. The sequence goes on from OZ038314.1 coordinate 12,555,039, forward strand.
ACTCTGAAGTTTTCTATTGTTCCTATCCGCATATACCCCATTTCATCTTTACCATATTCTATCTATCTATATATATATATATATATATATATATATATATATATATATTATCTCATCTCTAGAGTAAACATCCTATATCAACAGTATATAATGTAATCACACACCCTAAAACAACAGTAGGAAGGTATATATATATATATATATATATATATATATATATATATATATATATATATAGTTGCACCTGTCTGTATAATTCATTTACATTTGTTTAACAGGTATGCGTTCGAATCGATGACAAAGATGCTGATAAGCCAATAATCCACATTTATAAGAATAGCGAAGATAAGGAAGCGATCCAGTCACAATGTCTGAAGGTTGGTGACCGTTAGGATGAGATAATACTGCGAATGTTATAACACTACTATAGTATTATATATAGTAATATAATAATTATGTATTCATATGTCAATGGGTATAAATCGTTTATAAACGTATATAATAATATTAGTATAATAAACTATTTTAAAAATGAGGTTTCTTATATGATTTAGATTATATTATCACTTGCAATATATATATATATATAAATATATATATATATATATATATATTATATATATACACATATATATCTCTCTCTCTCTCTCTCTCTCTCTCTCTCTCTCTCTCTCTCTCTCTCTCTCTCTCTCTCTCTCTCTCTCTCTCTCTCTCTCTCTCTCTCTCTCTCTCTCTCTCTCTCTCTCTCTCTCTCTCTCTCTCTCTCTCTCTCCCTCTCTCTCTCTCTCTCTCTCTCTCTCTCTCTCTCTCTCTCTCTCTCTCTCTCTCTCTCTCTCTCTCTCTCTCTCTCTCTCTCGCTCTCTCTTCAACTCTCATGCCCCACAGTACTCCTACACCTTATGCCGTCTGGGGCTTCAGCAATACGACCAGTATGGTAAGTGTCATACGGTGAAACTGCAGTCTGTTCAGTATAAGGAACGCGTCAATGTTAAAGCCGACCGTATCGCTCCGACCCTCAGTGACCTCACAAAGGTCAGAGTTCAAATCATGAATATAATCCTCGTCCAGGGCCCATGGGAGATGACAGCATGATGAATTATCAATAATCATTTATTATAACTTATATCAATTGATATATATATATATATATATATATATATATATATATATATTCATAATATGTTTATATTAAGTTAAAATTAATTATATGTATATAATTATATTTATGAAAATCAGGTGAGGGATTTTAAAGGACTCAAAGATCTGGTACATCGACCAAAGACTACGATGATTCTGGACCATAGTCCAGTTGCTACTGAGTAATTCAAATTTGGTGGACGAAACATCGACGATTTTAAAAGGTACAGGACTTTAGTTCATTACACAATACTTCATAATTATATAATATATTATGAAACAATTAGAATATTAAGATTACTACCTCATATATCTATATGAGGATATAGATATATAGATTTATGAGGTAGTATATATCTAGGATCGAGTCTACGGGTTGAATATCCTACAATATATAAAGTACACTCTACATTGTACACTGTACATTGTACACTGTACAGGGTATGTTATACATTGTACCGTTAGGCCAAGCAAATACGTAAACCGGATGTTGTCGATTACCTATCTAATTGAATTGATTTTCAATAGCAAATGGCACCTAAAAGTATCAAAAGGTCAATGTATTCAATTAGGTACTTCATATAATATATGAAGGGCAGACTCGTATATCTATTATATGACAGCGTATAAACATACTATAGTATAGTATATAGTATATATAGACAATAGTATAACATATAGAATATGTAGACTATAGTATAGTATATAGTATATACAGTCTATATTATAGTAAATAGTATATACAGACTATATTATAGATAGTCTATAATATATGTACGTAAGTATATATGATTTTATACATATAGGATGAAGTCGGGTAAAGTGAGGGTATAGTGAGGGTATAGTGAGGGTATAGTGAGGTGTAGTGAGGGTATAGTGAGGGTATAGTGAGGATGTAGTGAGGGTATAGTGAGGGTATAGTGAGGATGTAGTGAGGATGTAGTGAGGGTATAGTGAGGGTGTAGTTAGGGTATAGTGAGGGTATAGTGAGGGTATAGTGAGGTATAGTGAGGGTATAGTGAGGGTATAGTGAGGGTATAGTGAGGGTATAGTGAGGATGTAGTGAGGGTATAGTGAGGGTATAGTGAGGGTATAGTGAGGGTATAGTGAGGGTATAGTGAGGGTATAGTGAGGGTATAGTGAGGGTATAGTGAGGGTATAGTGAGGGTATAGTGAGGGTATAGTGAGGGTATAGTGAGGGTATAGTGAGGGTATAGTGAGGGTATAGTGAGGGTATAGTGAGGGTGTAGTGAGGGTGTAGTGAGGGTGTAGTGAGGGTGTAGTAAGGGTGTAGTGAGGGTATAGTGAGGGTATAGTGAGGGTGTAGTGAGGGTGTAGTGAGGGTGTAGTAAGGGTGTAGTGAGGGTATAGTGAGGGTATAGTGAGGGTGTAGTGAGGGTGTAGTGAGGGTATAGTGAGGGTATAGTGAGGGTATAGTGAGGGTATAGTGAGGGTATAGTGATGGTATAGTGAAGGTATAGTGAGGGTATAGTGAGGTGTAGTGAGGGTATAGTGAGGGTATAGTGAGGATGTAGTGAGGATGTAGTGAGGGTATAGTGAGGGTATAGTGACGTGTAGTGAGGGTATAGTGAGGGTATAGTGAGGTGTAGTGAGGGTATAGTGAGGGTATAGTGAGGGTATAGTGAGGGTATAGTGAGGGTATAGTGAGGGTATAGTGAGTGTGTTGAGGGTATAGTGAGGTATAGTGAGGGTAATAGTGAGGGTATAGTGAGGTATAGAGAGGTATAGTGAGGTATAGTGAGGTGTAGTGAGGTGTAGTTAGGTGTAGTGAGATGTAGGAGCTATAGTGATGTACAGTGAGATATAGAGAGGTATAGAAAGGTAGAGTGAGGTGTACTTAGATATAGAAAGGTATAGTAAAATATAGAAAGGTGTAGTGAGATGTAGTGAGGTAGAGAAAGTTCTAGTGAGATGTAGTTAGGTATAATGAGGTGTAGTGAGATATAGAAAGGTGTAGTGAGATGTAGTGAGGTATAGAAAGGTGTAGTGAGATGTAGTGAGGTATAGAAAGGTGTAGTGAGATGTAGTGAGGTATAGAAATGTATAGTGAGATGTAGTGAGATATAGAAAGGTGTAGTGAGATGTAGTGAGGTATAGAAAGGTGTAGTGAGATGTAGTGAGGTATAGAAAGGTGTAGTGAGATGTAGTGAGGTATAGAAATGTATAGTGAGATGTAGTGAGATATAGAAAGGTCTAGTGAGATGTAGTTAGGTATAGTGAGGTGTAGTGAGATATAGAAAGGTGTAGTGAGATGTAGTGAGGTATAGAAAGGTGTATAGAGGTATAGTGAGATGTAGAGGGGTATAGTAAGGTATTTTCAAACATGCGTGTAATTAATATCGCCTACCTTAATGCCGATATGACATATGAGCAAATCGATAACTCGGATAATTTAGTCGGACGTCAGCAATTGTTATGCAATACAATTAGACTCGTAGCTTGTAGGCTATATTCATAAATATAAACCTATAGGCCTACGGCATAAGGACAATGTATATCTTCTATATGGTATGTAGCCCATTCACAATAAGGCGATGTAGAGACCATGTATATTGCATAATATGACTATTAACAGAATAAAAATGATGAACAGTAGTTTGCAATTTTATATACCAACGTCTATTATTAGGCACAATGAATTTAGATTTTTAGTTTTTTTTAGTATTATTTATATACAATAAATTGCATAGGAATCGAATTTGCAAATTCTAGACATATTTTTATGTCTAAATTGTCAAAATGTTATGCAAAATTTATTGTAAACCCTTTTTTTATATTTTTTTACTCCTATTTATTCTAAAATCTATATCGGGTATTTTACTTAATTTTATATCTATAAGCAATGTATTCATAGAAAGGCATATATATATATATATATATATATATATATATATATATATATATATATATATATATATATATATATATATATACAAGCATAGGGGTACGTATAAGCATAAGGATATATGTAAATATAACAACTATACTCATTAATGAAGAACTCCTACATTTATCATTCGATGATAGGCCATATGTTATGTAGAATATGGTACTAAATTAGATTTGCATCAGAAATGTTCGTGTATAAATTGTATATAAATCTTCTAGTCTTTAAGATATATGAACAACGGCCTATTTTATATGCCTATAATAAAGTAGGTCATATTACTAATGTAGTATTGACTTGTAGTAATATATGTTCTAATATATGTTCTAATATATGTTCTAATATATGTTCTAATATATGTTCTAATATATGTTTTAATATATGTTCTAATATATGTTCTAATATATGTTCTAATATATGTTCTAATATATGTTCTAATATATGTTCTAATATATATATATGGTTATAATTAATTTATAATGTATATAATAATATACCATGATATACAAATTACCTAATACTAAATATCTAAATATATGACTTATAAAATATATATATTATATAATATTAGGAAAGATGATTCTAATTAGGACTAATAAAGTCTACTATATTGATAAGAATAGATGTACATTGTACAATGTGCAGTGTACAATGTACAGTGTACAGTGTACAGTGTACAGTGTACAGTGTACAGTGTACAGTGTACAGTGTACAGTGTACAGTGTACAGTGTACAGTGTACAGTGTACAGTGTACAGTGTACAGTGTACAGTGTACATCCGCTCACTACGCCGCGTTACTTAAGAGTATAACCTTGACATATGTCAATTCAATACTATAGATCCAATGGACCATATTTTATTTAGCTTATGATGACGTCATATGTTAAGTGAACATCTAAATTAAATCGATATGGATATCGATTTTACAAATGATGTATGATGTATATTGTAAATTATGTATATATATATATATATATATATATATATATATATATATATATATATATATATATATTACATATATATTAATGTTGTGTATTATGCATTATATATGAGTTCGTAGATTAACATGAATTGTAATCTATAATGTTTTTACATTCAATTTGACTTCAATTCTGGTTACTAAATTTCTAATAAATCACATATTTAAAGTTTTTTTTGACGTACGATGCATACTAAAATATTAAAATACGTTGTTATATGTGCCCCAAGTATAGTGATACTTGCCTCAATAAATAAATAACCCACTCGAAATAATTAGCAAGTACGTAATATATCATAACAATACATAATCTATTGTACTACGTTCCGCGATTAGATATAAAGTTATAATAGTTTTATTTCAGTCCCAGTTTATTTCTTAGTTTATCTAAATCTCGCTTAGATTACGTCATATGTTATTATTTCTGCAGGTTCATCAGCCGTATCGAAGGCATACTGTTCCACATGAGTACCCCTAGAGAGATACAAACATCGAACTCGGCCTACACGAAAGATGACATCACAGTAGATATCGTCGATGACTACCAACTACAAATAGACAAAAAGGGTAGGATAGTCGACCACAAAGTTAGGTCGCAGGTTCGTACTTTCAGAATACGGGATAATCAATTGATGCTTACTTATTCAATATCAAATAAGAATAATAAACACATGGATAATGTTCTATACATTGTATTTGAAGGTATGCAATCATTATTAACATAGTGAATTGCGTAATCAGTACTTGGAACGCTGTAGTTTTATTCGTAAGTATCATTACCCCAAGTGAAAATGAAACTGAATAATTTATTTAAATGAATACAAAATAAATTCTTTAATACAATATTGGGAATTGTAAAATATAAAATAAAACTGTTATCTTATTAAAAACTTAAAATTCAAACTATCAAGTTGAGTTATTAAAAATTCTTTAAATAAAAATACTAGATAATTAGCTTAATTGATTTAAATATACATTTTACAAGTGAATTATGTACATATATGATACATTTATAGGTTTTCTGTTTAGCTTTTCTGTCTGGAGATCGGCCTAAGGTCGAATTGGGTTTGAACCATAAGAATCGACAGGGAAAAGAAGTCGTCGGAAGAAAGGTTTCTTGAGTTCATAAATTAATAAAATAGCTATTAACTAGTGTATAAAAATCAATTATAATTAATAATCAACATTAATTTGTTCTATAAGAAATCACCGTCGTAACCTTTGATACTTTACACCATATTTTATTGAAATATTATATTTCCAACTCATACCATTTTGATATGCTAAATATCTCTCCGATTTACCCATTACCTTACATCTTTGTAATGATGACTGCCCTCTCTACGATATCTCGCCTCTGAGTTCCGACCACTTCCAGGATATCATCCCGATAAAAACCGACGAGTGGGTTCGGTTCCACGAACCCCAGTTCAACGACTGCGTGGACGTGGACGAGTACAATGGAACTCATGTCATCAACATGATACCACCAGACGCATCGCATTTCGAGGTTACCGTGCTAATCAGAGCGTGACGAGTATAGTTGTGCATTTAAGCGTGACCGACGCAGTCTTCGACCAAAACATGTGTTTGATTAATAATTCATAAGTTTAATATTCGCTATTATATATATATTTATATATAATATATATATATATATATATTTATATATAATATATGTTAGTGTGTGTACGTGTGTGTACGCGTGTGTATATGTGTGTGTGTTTGTGTATGTGTATGTTTGTAGAACTTACGTTATCTTTGAACCTTAATATAGGTAATGCGGTTTAGAGTGAAACCTCCAGAAAATAGAGAATTACCTCTCCAACTCCAGGTACATACTATCCAAGTACTATATGGTATATGCAATAAATAAACTAATTAGAATAATTAGGAAGAACTTAAATTATATAATATATTATTTGAGTTCATTTCATATGTATATTTATATCGTTCGAAGATAATGTAAAAGAACGAAAATTTAAGTATAATTTTATAAATATAATTATATACAAGTTAAAAACTAATAATGTTTAAAATTATAAATGTATCATTAAATAATGTTTGCACGATTTATTATATGTTTAAATAAAGTATGTAATATTCTAACTTGTCTAGATTTATAATGTATTAACATACATTTTAGTGTAAACACAATACTTTTATAATAAATATATGTTAGTTATTAAATAACTTGTTGAAAAATGTATAGCATACATTCTCTGTAACACATCGTATATACTTAGTAGACAATATTTATGTATTTTTTATAGGTAATACTTATTTTAATATATTATAAGTTAATTATAAATAGCATTACATAATATGTACATATATTGTTACATAACAGAGGACTTTTACAAACTACTTGATAGGTTCATATGAATACAGAAGGTAAGAGTGTACACATCCACGCCGAAGTTTTGATTCCGGGTTACTATAGCAACAGCAAGCGTTGCCCTCAACATCCCTGCGAAGACATTCAGGTCAGTGATTAGTATAGTTTAATAGAATTACTGAAGGGCACAAGAATTTAGTTATATATAAATATATATATATATATATATATATATATATTCGTTAATTTATAATTTCAAAATATCACCAAATTATTTAGACGTTCTCTAAATTATTTCCTAATAATGCATCTATTTCAGATTCGTTTTCCCATTCCCGATGAATGGATTTACATGTTTAGAACTGAGAAGAGATTCCGTTATGGTTCTGTTCACTCGTCGACCCGAAAAGCTGGCAAGATCAAGGGTTTTAAACAGTAAAACTATTCCCTTATGTGTATACTTTATTAATATACTTTATGAATAGGCTTACTGATTATACTTTGTAAATATAATTAATAGCTATACTTATTAAATATTCTTTATAATTATATGAATATAATTAATACATATTATTTATAAAGTATATTTTAATTATCAATTGCATGCATTAATAAATGATTATATTTATTTTAAAGAAATTAGAAACTTTAGTTATATTAAACGAAAATGTTTAAATCTATAATAATCCCTATTGTAATTAAACTCTTTAAATATTAAAACACATTAAATATAGATTAAATTAAATGTATAATTGATATTAATTAATTTTATTATATCCATTGACAACTAACAATAAAAATAAATGTAATGTAAAGGACTAGAGAGATTTACTCAAATGGCCCAGGGCATCCTTCCGGGTAACATTCTCGAAGTTTCAACCGGAACTGCCAAATACGAACATGTTTACCACGATGTGATATGGAGAATTAACAGACTTCCTGAGCGAAATCACGGTTTGTCTGTTTAGAGATGATCATTTAATCAGCAACTCTATTACATTATATACAAATTTATAGAATTAAAATGGTAAGAAGAGATAATACATTATTATAGACATAAGTATTAGTTCTAATAATTGTATCATTATTACGAAGAAGTTAAAATATAAAAAATGTCGTTGTTATTATATCTTACTTATAAAAAATCTAATTATTTATTTTTATATACACTTTATGATTGCAAATTAATAATAATTAAAGAAATTATTATACATCCGTTAAATAATAAATAATATATATTTTATGAAATAGTTTATAAAATACTTTTACTTTTATTAACTCCTACTTATATTAGTTATATAAAGTATGCGTTGTCGATTATTATGCATTCCATGGTACTTAAATAGAAACTACATCTCATATTACAAATAAGAGTAGAATTCAATAACACAATGCCTGCTGATATATGAAACAATAACAATATTATTTCTAATATTTCAGCTTCATTTTCATAATAACTATTCTCTAGGAGCCTACAAACTGCACGAATTTGATATGAGATTGGAACTCGGAGCTCACGACACCAAACCCGACAACTTTTCCCAACACGCGTGGGTGCAATATTCCAGACCCAACAGCATGGTTAGAGATCTCCAAGTCGCGAGTACACGACAACTGTATTGTTGTCATATATGCAAACAAGTGCTCAAGATAAAAGGGCATATAAAATAACATAATTACTGTTGTATTCGAAGATCATTATACCAGATGCATAGTATGCGATAGTATAATATTGTATTACTATAATATGTATACATAATAATATAATTTGTGTTAAAAATAGCATCATTAAATGCAATTCAATTACTCTGATAGGAATATATATTTGAATACTAATTGTGTGATAATTTAAAAATTCAAAAGAGTTACTAATTCACTTATGAAAAATAATGCGAGCAAAAGTTAGAATAAGAAATTAATAATAATATGGAGGAATAAGGTCTAGTGCCGTTGTATCCAGGGGTTTGGTAATCTTGAGTTGTATCGTAGGACATTGATTAAATTATACACAATATAGAAAATTATGTTAAACTATTTAATAATGTAGTCAACGTCAAAAGATTTACTGAAATTATTAATCTACTTACTAGTAATACTAAAAAGTTTACCAAGATACTCTTTAACCATGGATTATACTAGATACCTTAGAAAATATAGTGTAACTTAGTATTTACAGAAAACCTTATTACTAGAGGGTACCTAGGCAAATACAGAGTTCAAATTATGTCAGGTACTTTAGCATATAATGGGTAGTTTAGTATATACAAGTAGTTTAGCATATAAAGGGTATCTACCTTATTATATATATGTTACCTTAGTATATACAAGGTACCTAATTATATACAAGCTACCTAAGTATATAAAAGGTATCTTAACAATACTTAATGTTTTGGTATGATTACAAAACTGTGAATTAATGTTTCAACGCCGACTATTTTACTATACAGGTGTCACGAGCTCAGATCCGAAGCATTTCAATTGGAGGCGATTGCGGCGATGGAGATGTGGATAAATGGGTACACCATACGGCAAGATACAGTTATAGGGTGGACATCGATTTCGAGAAAATCAAAATTGTTCGTACGCCAAACTAATTATACACCTAATTATATCCATATGAAATAGTGTAGGCTTTCTGTAGATATGTTGTTTAATCTAGGGCGAAATAAAATCTAAATTATATATGATATATATATATATATATATATATATATCTGCTAATATATCGTCCTATTATTAAAATTGTATATATAAATTGATAGTTATTTTGGGATAAATACATCACTCATATCAAATGGATTATATTAAATACACATTATTAACTCAGAAAAATAATATCTATTTATATTAATAATCGTTCATACCTAATCAATTGATTGAACAGGACCCGGATTCGGTTTTAGAAATTGACGAGATTCCCGTAATCAGAGACAAACTGCGTTTGGCTACGTTCGACAGCGAGAGCGAAGACGATACATTCAACGGACGCAAGGCTCTGAGCGACCCGGACAGTTCAGACGATAGTTCGGATGATTCGAAGTAGCTAGCCGAGGAGTGCCTCCGAATAACTAACTAGGCCTTAGCTTCGATAAGATACAGTAGCTATTGTGATCGTGGTGTGGATTTATAGTCGGAGTGTCCAACGGGGAACACCATGTATTTGGATACATGTGTATGAATACCATGTGTATTTGGAAAATATTAATGGCAACACTCGAAGTCAGTTTTGTAGGAGTATAGTGTATGGATGTAGTTCCGATATTAATCAAATAATGATCGAGCTGAAGATGAACGTAAAACTTAAAAACTAGGAATTAGTTCCATGTTGCTTTTTACTGATCTGTTTTACCCTAACAGCTCACATATTTCTATATCAGACATTCGCATTTAGTTCAACATTTTATTTTTAAGATACTCAAATACAAGTAATTTAATCAAATACGGAAATAAAATCAATATAATCTAATACTCAAATACAATCAATTCATCTAATCAAACAATAATGGAAATATTTTAAATTTAATGTCTATATATTAAATGTTTATTAAATTATTCTTCAAAAATTTATAACTAGAATTATTTTGTTTTCACAAATATGAGAAGGGACCTCATCATAGATGAGAAAAGAAATTATGATATAAATTGATATTGTAATCAACTATTCGCTGACATATACTATAAATAGAACATTAATACTGCAATGTTATTTAATTAGACGCTATTTACTGATTCATAATTATCAACCATACTCGATTACTGAATGTTATATAATTTGTGATTTATTGAACAAAATTATTAATGTATAGAATGATTTATTAATAAAAAGATTATGAGAATGACTTTTGCGATATTTATATATATAGATATATATAACACGTAAGTAAACTTTACATTCAAATACATTCCATTGGATTTCACGCACTAAATGAATCGCTAGCAGATGATTCACTTGTTTACGAGACTCTGGATATCGGTTTGCTTCCGTTTGAACTTTAAGACAGCAGACGTCATGGCGATGCGAAGAGATGAGGGCATCCCAGAGTACTCGGCAAACGTGGTGTACGGCATCGGGCCTTTCCTGACTTTCGCCGTCACGGTTGTCGTTCGGTCGAAAGGGAAGAAATACGGCACCGATGCTGGATTAACCTCACCCGGCACTTGCACCTCCGCCACCACCACCTCTGGATCCCGGTTTCCAACTGCATTGGCCGCCGTCGTCTCCGGACAATGGATTGTAATCTATAATCGGAAATTATTTATAGTTTATTGTTTTCCGTACGACGGACAGTCGAAAGTATCATTCGAATAGTAAATAACTCGAAATAAATCGTTATATCGTACCTAGAATAATATACGTTATCCATAAATGAATATATAACTAGAGTAATAGATATAATAGAAACCCACCATCGTTTCTATAAACTCGTTTTGGTCTTGTTAAATTGGTTTTCACTGGTTCGGGTTCCGCAGTCTGTAAATAAAAGTAACATTCTCTTTATTATTATTCAATTTATTTTAATAAAAGTAAACTATCAAAACTATATATATTATATATATAGTTGAGATATATGTTATATATATAATTGAGATACATGTTATATATAGTTGAGATATATAATATATATATATAGTTGAGATACATGTTATATATAGTTGAGATATATAATATATATATATATAGTTGAGATATATAATATATATATATATATAGTTGAGATATATAATATATATATATAGTTGAGATATATAATATATATATAGTTGAGATATATAATATATATATATAGTTGAGATATATAATATATATATATAGTTGAGATATATAATATATATATATAGTTGAGATATATAATATATATATAGTTGAGATATATAATATATATATATATAGTTGAGATATATAATATATATATACATAGTTGAGATATATAATATATATATATAGTTGAGATATATAATATATATATAGTTGAGATATATAATATATATATAGTTGAGATATATAATATATATATAGTTGAGATATATAATATATATATAGTTGAGATATATAATATATATATAGTTGAGATATATAATATATATATAGTTGAGATATATAATATATATATAGTTGAGATATATAATATATATATATAGTTGAGATATATAATATATATATAGTTGAGATATATAATATATATATAGTTGAGATATATAATATATATATAGTTGAGATATATAATATATATATAGTTGAGATATATAATATATATATACATAGTTGAGATATATAATATATATATATAGTTGAGATATATAATATATATATAGTTGAGATATATAATATATATATAGTTGAGATATATAATATATATATAGTTGAGATATATAATATATATATAGTTGAGATATATAATATATATATAGTTGAGATATATAATATATATATAGTTGAGATATATAATATATATATATAGTTGAGATATATGTTATATATATAGATGTGAATTTTGACTAACATTAATATATCAAATATATAATATATTAACTTATTTGTTTTCTATCTTATGTTTAAGTATTTATTAAATTTGTTTAGAATTATAATATGAAATTAATTAATCCATAATTGATATTGCGTGTTTACCATTCACAATAGATACAAAACTACATTACAAAATTAAATAATGTACATATATGAAATTGAATAAATCAAAACATTTCAATGAAAAAATATATAGCAATTAAATAAAAATATTTAAATAGCCTTAATATTATAAATAATATAAAATATTTTAACAACGTTATTATTTAAAATAATCAGTAACCGTGGGCTTTAATTTAGATTTATATCCCTGTCCAGCCATATGATTATCCCAATCCTTTATCTTTTCCAGTCGCTTCGATTCATCTCTCTATAAATATACAAACCTTTAAAATCTATAAATATATATTAATTAAATGTAAAATTAATGTAATATATATTTTGTATAAATTTACATAATCAATTAATAAAGAATAACTTTTAAAAAAATAAATATTCTTAAATAAGTCAATAATTTTTCTATATAAATATGAAATATTGTGAATAGAAGAATAATTTCATTATATTTAGTTTTTAAAATATTTAATATTTTCAATACTCACAATTTTCTTTGTCTCTATTACTCTTGCCGTTTCTGCATCTTGTAATTCTTGCATCCTTCGACGGGAGGCTTCCATTCCTTGCATCCTCTTTTCGGCCTTCTCCCTATCTTTGTCATATATCAGTAATTAATAATATATATATACAAAATATAATATTAACCATTTCTAGTAATTGTATTTATGTTGTATATGTTAATATATCATTTTTATTATTAATAAAGTATTATTTTGAATATTAATAATATATCATTTTAGGTTTTAATATCATCTTATTTATACTTATTAATAAGTATTTAACTAACCTATAGGTTCATCTATTTTTGTAGAATTAGTCCAATTTACAAATATCGGTTTCAAATATTGATAAGCAACATATATAAAACCAAGTATCAGTAGAATATACCATCCATTTACTTGAATGAAACTGCAAACTAATAATGTATAAATATTGTGTGTAGATAGATTTTATACCAATTAAATTAATAAATCACATTATTAAGTATTTATAATTCTATTATATTAATTTATATAAATACAGATTTATTTTATACCAATTAAATTAATAAATCACATTATTAAATATTTATAATGCTATTATACTAATTTTTATAAATATATATTAATTATATATCAGTATTATTGAATTCAATATTAAACCCGATCCCACAAACTTTTGTTTACTATGTATAACTAATTTAATTTAAACTTATAATAATTACTTAAATTCCACTATCTATTGAGCATGATCATTTATGGTAATTATAAAATAAAAATTATATACTACAAATTATGAAATACACTTAAATTGTAAATAAAAATAATAGAGATTGCGACACGCACTTGAAGTTAACACGTCGAATTACAACAAATGCTTATTTATCATGTACTTATATTTATAATCATATAATGTAATATTCAATATAAACAAAAGTGTTGTATCTGTAATACATGTCATTAAATATAATACCATATTAATTATATTGATATCATTATGATAAGTATTACCTAATGAATAATATTGTTGTATAATTAATGGAGCATTGTTGTTTAAATTAGCATTTTTATGGACAGCATCTTCGACTTCGATGTGAACTCCATCGTCATCTGGATCCATTTTCAAGTTAAAATTGTATTTCACGTTAAATTGTTAGGCTTACGATTTATTTATTTACAAATTTTAAATACACGCCCAGTAAGAGTAGGTAAGTGTTTATAATACCAATGACTTATTTAATAAACACCCAAACTATTATATAAAGAATACATTATTTATGTTATTTAGTAACACTAATCGTTTTAAAGTTATTATTCCTCTTAATTTACTTGATGCATCTTTGATTAATAAAAACAAAAGTTTTAGTGAATGCCTTTAACTGGTGAACGTTGAAGCCCCAATTAAGATTTAACCTAGATATATTCCAGAAGTAATAATAATTATAATATATATAATATATATAATAAATAAACAATGAATTGTTATTTTACATTAGTATTATTCATACATATTTATTTAAATGTTCAAGAGGATTCTACAGTCTTAATTATTGTGATTGACATTTGATAATTAATATAGGTCATTAGTAAATTTAATTAGTATCTGGTGAAAGTGTCAAACATGATGTGAGGTAATGATAGTGATTTATATATGTTGAGTATTAGTGTTAGTTTTAGTATTTGCAGATCATTTTGACTTATAATTATCAAATTATCTAATGAACTATTGTTGATATTAATATTTTCTTATATATGTTTAATTTTTGTAAAACTATGTATTGTAAGTATTCATACTATTATCTGCATACGTTATTGAAATGCCATCAGCAAATTAAACTCCCCTAGAATATATAGAATTGTGCATTTTTTTATAATTTATAAATATAAATAAATACTATACATATTATCTAATCTATAGTTATGTGATATGTATTTGTATAGTAGTACATTGTATATATTAGCTTGTTTAGTGGGGTCAATAATAAATGTTATGTATGATATTGGAGGATAATAAATTAACTTGTCTAATATTCTTGGTGAAAAAAATATGCTCAAACTAAAAACGAAAATCAAATGACATGATATTTAATAGTATACATTTATATTACCGTATGAGTAAATACATAGGTGAGTTCTAAAGTTGGTAAAATGTGTATAATTTCAAAATATCACTGATAATATGACAACTATGGTATTTGAATCTAATTAATAGATTCCGAAACTACTACAGTTACTAAAAATTAACACAAATTCATAAATATAAAATCTAACCATGGTATACGCCGTACAGTGTGCGGTATGCATACCGTACACTTACTGTGTCGTAGTAGAATGTACTACGTACACATTATATTATACTATATAAAATATAGATTTATTAAAGGTAATAATTTATATTTTATTAAAGGTAAATGTCATATACTTCCTATTACTATATGCGTGAATACTTTTTTACAAGATGATCAATTCTATGACGGCACATATTTTAACAATATACATCTCATTTGTTCTTATAAGATCAAATACTAAATATTGAATTTGTAAATGTGTCAATAATAATAGAATATTAGTATAAAAATCAGATATTGTGCATTGCCAGATGGTAAAGTTTATATATATACCGTGTTCCTCTACAATAAGTCTACGTGCAATGTACGGCGTATATTGCACGTCTAGCATTCAATTATTATAGGGCCAGAGAGAACTGTTTCCTGGAATAAAATGTTTAGCACCATTAATATGTTCTTCAACTATAAATAGGCAATGGTAGTGATGTTATTATAATTAGATGCTAGAAATATGATTTTGTTATTTCCCTCATATTCGCTTCTCGATTAAGGGTTAAGTTAATTGCTAGTCCTCCGGCATTCATGTCTGATGAGTATACTCTCATGTAAATAATATATTTGTATAATTATTAATATACCCATTATGTAGAACTCATGATTAATTTCAGAAAGTTTCAATCATCATATCGACACTTTTTAACGTTCCTCTATGCTTAGTGATATATATATATATATATATATATATATGTATGTATATATAGAACCCCGATACATTTGGATTTAAATTTATTTGATCAAAATATACTGTATGAATTTTTTATAGACTGATATATTTATATCTAATGTGCATGTAAGAATAGGGCTGATATTTGATATAAAGTTGGGTTTTATTTCATACGCGGAATTTAATGTTAGTGTATAGTGTATAGTGGTCTATTAATGGAGCATTGCTGAATACAAGACTTTAATGGCGGGTGTCATTCTCGTTTCAGGTCGACGCCCGCCACACTACGATCGTATTTAGTTCAGCCCCTAGTAACCAGTAAACTGATCGCTGACAATTATATGTTCTAACGAGCTAATGAAGTAAGCCAATAAATTGAGTAAAAATACTAACACAGTTATAGTTTCATTTTGATTCACATATCAATTATATAAATAATATAAGTCAAGGTTAGAATATATTATTTTATACTTATTGTTATTTTATGTAACACTAATATTGGAATATAATATACAAATTTTAATAATATATATAATGAGTTAATTATTATTATTTATTTTAATAATTAATAATAATTTCAAAAATTAATTTATATCATTTATTTTTGCATCTTTCTAATAATTTGTAACTACATTTCATAACATATATTAGATATGGTTAGATAGATATTTCAAAATTATATATATATATCTAAATGTAATGGTATTTTCAATATTTATGTAGTGTATGCCCGTATATGTATGTGCATGTAATAAACTATTATTGAATAATATATATTACAATACCACAATGTCAAGTTAATATTGTATTTTGAAAATATATTACAATTATTAAAATATTATTATTAATTATATATAAGTTATTATTAAAAGTAATTAAGTATACTTAATAATTTAACTTAGTAATATATTACTAAATTATTGATTTCGATTTGGATTATTACCAATATTACCTATTTGTAATCTCGGATTCTTGTTTAATTTTGGATTCTTGAATTCTTATGTTAAACAAAAAAACCATGTTTAATTATTTTTACAACTATATATCGATAACGATGCATTATAAATGATCTCAGACTAAATTAATTGGGCCATTCGTTCTTATTAAATTATTACAGGAATAACGCAGTTTCATTAAATCAATAATATGATGACGATATTCTAGTGATTACTAGTCATAGGAAAACTAATAAATATATATTATATAATATACATATACATATATATAATATATATATATATATATATATGTAATAGAATTTAATAAAATATTAATAATATTTATAATTATTAGTAAATATGTATCCTGAGATATAGTGACTTTTATTATTACATTATTACATATTAGTTATTAGGTTTAATAGAATATAACCATCTATGATATGTTATACATGAGAATATTTTAATAATATATACATATATATATATAAATGTATACGAAAGAATTATATATAAACTACCACATAAGTGCGGTGCATCCAATACATATTAGTTTATCTTTTTATATTAAACAACTCATCGCTAATAGATGCCGATAATGTTTTTATTCGTCAATTTTCAATATTATTTGCACTAACTTTCGTAAGATGTGTATGCCTAATAGTATATATAGACATTGTCTATATATAAATACACATGAATGCAAACATTCCTATGTTTATATCGATTACTAATTAGACCAGCATTCTGATCAATATGGTTAATATTTTGTGTATTGGTAGGCTGATTATATTAGAGCCTTCATGTGTTGAGATTATGTTAGTTTTATATTATATATTATATTGTAAGTATAATTATATAATAAGTATTATTAATACTGCAGTTTATTTGTTTGATCGGGAAATATATAAAATATAATCCACATTATGCGTGGATATGCAATCTTCTATATGGGTATGCAAGTTGCATTTTTTACTTTTATTTTAATAGATTATTTATTATCATATTCTAATATAAGTATTCCCAGTAACTACATTACATGTATATTCTAAAGGTTATATGCTCTTTGATATATACCTTAGTATATAAAGTTTAGCATATTAATTTGAGTGTTTAATACAAAGGTGTATACACGACGTTAACTAAATGTTCTTTATAATATTTTGTAGGTTATAATTGGAAATTATAAATTTATATCTTTATAATTAAGAAGTTAATTCATTCATTCATTGTGATCCAAATATATGTTATTATACACGATATGCATTGCTTACTATAAAATGTACTTTGTAAACTGTACACCGTACATTGTATGACGTATAGAATACACGGCGTACAATATATGATACACAATATATGATACACAACTTTAAGATAGCAACATTTATAATAATATATAATACTATCTATTAATATATTTATATTTCACATGCAGAACTTTCTAGTTAGAATATATTATATAACATTGCGATCAAAGAAGATGATTTTTACATAATTCACTAGATAGATGCATCTCATTGACCTCGGCGGGAATCATAGCCTTGTCACGTTACTTTCGAGGTTAAATGTAATACCGGGAGCCGATCGTCTTATAATCATATTTCATAACGCGCGTTATACTATTTATATACGTGTGTACAATATGAAATGTATAAAGTACATTAGTGACCTACGTATTACATATACATAAGGTTAAAACCATGTTTTTATTGAACGAGAACTTATGATTTAAACTCAATTATCATTATTCGAAGTTCTAAATATATTATTGAATCAAAATCACTATTGCGAAAATACATCGCGTAGGTAAAGTGAATTATGTTTTTATATAAATATATCCCCAAACTTTTATCGTAATTATTGGAGAATATCGGTGGGAATATCGTTTGTTTTCGTGAACCCATAATGGAGGTTCCACGCCTTATGTGGTGATATTATACAATACAACGAGAATCAATACAACTAATTATAGATATCATACAAAATATTATTAATTTCATATATTTTTGCTAGGATACCCAGATTGTCAGACTATTCATTATTTATAGATTAAATTTAGTATTCTTTGTGCCTATAATTGATCAGTCGTACAATGGGACGGTTTTTATTGCCTTTCTTGGTTTTTCTTTCTCACTATCTAGCCTTCCTGATATTATGTGCATTCCTCTATTAGTTTAACACACGGGAGTTCCGATAGTTATTATATAACACACTCCTTCGATATATTTGTATTCAGAGTTGACCTCAAATTGGTTGTGTCGGTTTTTTTATTGTTTAATCTTTATAAATTCAGTTAATGTATAAAGTATATATAGAATGTTTATTGAATATATAAAGTATATATAAAATGTATAGAATGCATAATACCAGAAATAAATATATATATTACAATTTAAATATGTAATATAATAATAAGAATATAATTAATCACATCGTATAATACTAATTGATAAAACACTATCTATCACCTCTGCCTCTGCCTCTGCCTCTGTCTCTGTCTCTGCCTCTGCCTCTCCCTCTCCCTCTGCCTCTGCCTCTCCCTCTGCCTCTCCCTCTCCCTCTCCCTCTGCCTCTCCCTCTGCTTCTGCCTCTGCCTCTGCCTCTGCCTCTGCCTCTGCCTCTGCCTCTGCCTCTGCCTCTGCCTCTGCCTCTCCCTATATCTCTCTCCCTCTCGTTATCTATCTAACTCCATGTATCTACATTGACACCGTATGTTTAATTCTATTTGGTAGTAAAAAAAATTATGAGCAATTATCATATATTCATTATTGATATAATGCTATTGTTATAACTGGGTGCTAAGTTGACCATATTCCATATACATTGTACTATATCCATATTGTATAATATAAAATATCATTATAATAGCAACATTATATAAAAACTGTGCAATATACTTAGTACAACGTATTTAGTACAATGTACAATGTATAACCTACGGTGTATAGTGTACACTGTACACTGTACAGTGTACACTGTACACTATACAGTGTACATTATATACTATACAATATACAGTATGCGCTGTACAGTTTACAGTGTTCATTGAACACTGTTCAGTGTTAACTGTGCGTTACTATATTTTGATGTTATATAATATTTTCATCGTAGATATACGAGACCACCACTCTCAGAGGTCATAACAATGAGGTCACGGTATAACTATGACGTAGGCATAGAATGTGTTACGCAACAATCGTATTAATAGTCATGATTTTATATATTACACAATAAAGAAAACTGTACTGCTTATTATCTATTTTATAAAGAATAAAGTATTTTATGGAATACAAAAAAAATGAGTCATTAACAATGACTTATATACATGATAATGTAAATTGTAAAGTGTATATTATATACAGTTTGCCGTATAACATACTTCATACGGCATATATTATGTATAAACTTTACGTACCAATTAGTTTAATGATGTGTAGTTATATTATAATTACATTAATTTCATATATAGTATTAATTATATAAATTGAATAGTATAATTAATAATATAACATCTACTAATTAAATATATGAATATGAATGAGAATTTATTTTTCCAATATACATATATATATATATATATATATATATATATATATATATGTGTGTATATATACATATATGAGAGTTTTTCATAGATGACCAACACCTATAATATATATATAATATTCTGGATACAGAAAAATAAGATTCAATATTTTAGTTAAGTCTTGTATACAATCCACACTATATATTATATAATAGATGATGGCATAATGAATTAGATGCGCACTGATCTAAATAGACATATTTGATAAGAATATAGTTCATATGTATGATATATACCTAAATGAATTTTAACTATTAAATATAGAGTATATTACCTTATTTATTTTCAAAATTAGACTAATTATTAAATTGTGTATAACTAATTTAATATAACGATAATAATTAATACACATATGAGAGTACATATTTTCCAATCACAATATATATTTTAAAACTACATTACCAAATAAAATAATGTATTTATTTGAAATTTATTATATCAAAACATTACGGTGAAAAAATTAATAGAAATTAAATTAGAAAGGTTTAAACTAAGCATGTAAATATTGTTCATATATGATATAAAAGTAGCTTATCATTGGTGGGTATTAAGGTTAGGATATTTTATAAATTCAAATAGAAAAGATTAAATCTCCAACTTAAAACAAGTCGATGATATAATTGCATGTAACACATGCAAACTGAAGTTGATCATGAACTAGTCTAAAAGCTAGGATCATTAGAAAGATTGCAACACGTCTATATATTAACTATCTTGACTGTATATACTATATTATGCAAACCTAGACACGTGCATCAAGAATACTCGAATTGTGGCATGCTGTAAAAACTAATTTACCCATTTGATATAATAGAAGATATATAAAGAATGTATATATATATATATATATATATATATATATATATATATATATAATCACTATACAGATATTAGAATTATTTGAAGTGGACATTATTAATAAGGGTTTCAAGGACTGCATATATCACCTCCTCATAGCTGAATTGCATTTTATTAATTAATTGCCCACATTCTATAATACTTAATAGGAATTAATCGTCATCATTATATAATAATAACTTTATTTGAAATTTTGTTGTTCGCGATATAAAAGTTGTATCCTCAGCGAAATCCTGAATGAATTCATTTCAAATTTGTGATTTATCCAATTGAGTTTAATACTAACAAATACGTTATTAGTAATATTATAAAGGTGATAGAGATATAGGTAATCATATAGGTAATAATATAGGTGTATATAAAATAATAATAGATCGGCGAGTAATTTCGAACATATCGTCGGAGATTAAATATAAATTCTTAAGTTAATGATTAAATCAAATATTGAAATATACACAAGTAACTAAGCAACCAAATTGATTTATTCGAATAACAAATAAATATCTATAGTCCCAAAATAGTTTAGAATAAATAGATATCCATAGACTTAGGTCTACAAATTAATGAGTCTTATATGAGGTTTAGGGATAAGGTAACATACACTTTTCTTAGACTAGTTTAGGATTAACGGTTTAATCGCAAGTTTTGAATACTAGTATAGCGTTAAGGAAAATACATTATTACGTATATTAATATCTATCCTACCTATATATATTTATACACATACATATATATATATATATTTATATATATATATATATATATACATATATATATCATTACTATGCTATTTCTAATCTCATCAATAATAACGTATTTGGGGTGTTTATCATTTCGCATAGTTACAAACCCTGGATGCGTAGTTACCATGAATACTCAGATGTCGGTGTTCGCTCGTAATAGAGGAATGGAGTAGTCTTTGTACTTGGTATGGTCGGCATTACATTCCTGCGAGACTTGCAGCTCCGGTCGAGTAATATAATACATTATGTAATACATTATTCAGATCGCATGGCAAATTATATGCATTGTACACTGTATAATTTGCATTGTAATAGTAGACTGTTTAATTTACGTTATACATTTTACACTGTACAATGAACAATGTACACTGTATAATTTACATTATATATTGTATAATTTACATTATTCATTTTAGACAATATAATACATTGTAAAGTGTACATTAGGGTGGATCACTTTGATACTTTTTTCAATATTATGTATTGGCTCATCTATTATATATAGTAAAGATATGAGTTATAATGAATATATATAAGTTTAATTTTTTTTAAATTATAGCTGAGCGCCACCCCATTTAAATTTAACATGGGAGAGATGCAACATTTAACATACAAAAAATAGGAGCAATATTAAAATTATAAAATTGAATGGTAATAATGATTTTTAATAATGAAAAATGGCTAAAAGCTTTATATGATATATTATTAAATAAAAATATATTTAAATTTTTTTAAAATTGTTACTAGTAAAAATTCCAGGAAAAATTAAATTTTAATAATTTTTTGTATATTTTTGAAATTTTTTGTTTTTAATTATTGTAAAATTTACAAGCAATATTACATTAGTTATATTTGTTCCCTATGAAATTAGTAATTGTAAAAAAATATTACAAATTTAAATTAAATTTGGATTTATAAGTGTTTTTCATGAAAAAAATTCACATAATCCAAATATTTAATAGGGATTTTAAAACTTATTAAATTATATGCAGATATGTAATATCACAATGTAAATTTTTACGAAATATTATTTATTTTTTAATAGTTATAACTATGTAATATTGGCTATCATTGAATATAGTTAATAATAAATATGAGTTAATTTGAACATATTATACTAGTAGTATTGATAATTTGTTAACATTAGAATATTAAAAATTATTCCAGGAAATTCTAGAATTTAAAAAATTATAAATATTAATAATTAATATTAAACCTAGAAATAATACTAAATCAGTAGTTAATGAGTAATTATTATTTAAGATATATACATAAATATATATTACACTTTTTACAATAATAATTGACATCTAATATATTGTAGGTAACATTATTTAAAGTTGCAAAATTAAAAATTGTATTTGTAGCTTTGAAATAACCTATCTATAAGAATAATTTAATTGACAATATTAAATGGAAATATATATAAATTGAGAGCAGCCGATTACTCATCATTATTGATGTAAATAAAGTATAAAATGGAGATTTTTTGCGTAATTTCATTGTGAAATTAAAAAATATATATATATAGTAAACACCCAGAATCATAAAATGGCTGAAATAATAGGATAAACAATTTATTTATTTATTTTTAATGGCAAATTTTTCTTCAAATCTTTATAATTTTTAAGAAGTCGATAAATTCAAACTTCTGGCGCTAACTTAATATTGGAAATATTTTTTTTTAATTATATGATTAATTTTTATATGCCTTGTAGTTTATATGCCAGTTAATTCTGAAAAAGGGATCCACCCTAGTGTACATTATGGTAATATACACCTTATACTTTACATTATACATTGTACACTGTATACTTTACATTATACATTTTACACTATATAATTTAAATTATACATAGTACGCTGTATAATTTTCATTATAGATTTTAATCTGTATACTTTATATTATACATATACTGTATAGTTTTCATTATTCATTTTACACTGTCTAATTTACATTTTATATTGTACAATGGAATCTGTAATATGATTGCAGTAATCGTGTAATCTAAATATAACCACAACATTTGTTCCTCCAGGGAACTGTGTATATAACAGGGAACGATTCATATTTATATTTTCACTATAACTGATTATATATAAGAAGCACTGGAGTCTGAATATACAGTCTGCATTGTTCGGTTTACAGTGCACAATATATATTGTACACTGTACAGTGTACAGTGTACAATGTATACTGTACAGTGTACAGTGTACAATGTATACTGTACACTGTACAATGTATACTGTCATTGTACAGTGTGCAGTGCACACTGTACAGTTAAAGAGATATATACTACTATTTATATATAATACTGAGTTTCATATAATTTGGCTTAACCCATTATATGAATATTCTCTATAGAGAATAGTTTTAAAGATTTAAACTGTATATCTGTTGATATTCTATATAACGGTGTAAATGTCTGTATAATGTATAATGCACACTGTGCATTGCACAGTGTATATAGTGTACTTATTACGTTATATTAAATACGCGATAGCTGAAGTTTCTATTGATATTTCTAATATTTAGATTATTATATAAGGTTGTATAACTGATAACAACTATTATTACTTATTTATTACTTATTTATTACAACTAATATTACATATTCGATATGTATTTACTTTGGTCAATTATTCGATTCATTGTCCTGTAATTAGTATGTTCTAGAAAGAAGAGTGCGCATCTAATAAACACATTTCACTTTATATTATACATTCTATTTATGACATACACCAAATATTTATAGTAATATATGCGAGATTCATGTTTATATATAACAGAATATATGTATATATATACATATATATATATATATATATATATATATATATATATATATACATATACATATATATATATATATATATATATATATATATATATATATATATGTGTGTGTGTGTATGCGTATGCATATGTGTGTATATATATATATATATATATATATATATTATATATATATATATATATGTAGGTGTGTTTGTGTATGCGTGTGCTTATTTTGTGTTGATTGCATTAGATATGTTAACACTGGCAAGTGGATATCCTATTTCTAGTTAAAACGGTGTACTGATAACCAATTTAAAATTATATACAACCAAATAACCAGGGGGACACCTTATTATTTGCATAATAACTTACTTAATGTAATCTTCATATCATATAGATACTCTATGTTATTATAAAGTGCATCCACTCGATAATATAGTGGTGATAATGAAATAATGTAAACCTAATAATAATCGTTTAGTAGCTTATATTATTTACAATTATACTAAGTAATAAAATAACTTATAGTTTGGCGAATACGCTCCAATCTGATAACAAATTAGTAGACTTACAAATTAGTGTGCTTATCT